>PVIU01001676.1:56895-201540 GCA_004026605.1 Ondatra zibethicus
CCCAGAGCCCGCACAGCGCTCCTCCACCGACACACCCAGAGCCCGCACAGCGCTCCTCCACCGACACACCCAGAGCCCGCACAGCGCTCCTCCACCGACACACCCAGAGCCCGCACAGCGCTCCTCCACCGACACACCCAGGGCCAGTAGCTTTCAGCTTTAAGATCTCTGAGATTGGGGGCTGGAGAGATGGCTCAGAGGTTAAGAGCACTGGCTGCTCTTCCAGAGCGCCTGAGTTCAATTCCCAGCAACCACATGGTGGCTCACAACCATCTGTAATGAGATCTGGTGCCTCTTCTGGCAGAACACTGTATACTTAATAAATAAAAAAATTAAAAAAAAATCTCTGAGATGTGGGTATTTGTGTGAATGTGAGGAGCTATCTTGGGAAGGAACCCAGGTTCAAGCACACGGCTCAGCTGCTGAGCACACCCACACAGAGCCTGACAGGAGCTCACAAAGAGTTTTAATGCGCTGACTTTGACTGTGACCAGCTTCATACAAGCTGGGCTGGCCTTTCCCGCAGTGCGGCCACACTGGCGCCCCATGAGTCTGGAGCACCAGATCTGTGGTCTGTGCCTCTGTCCACTGGAGGCAGAGGGCACCCACAGGACCTAGCTGTCCCCCACTGACTCCAGTGACCTCTTAGGGCCACTATGACACTATCAGGAACCATGCTGGGTCTAAGCCAGGCTACCGAAGTCCGTACCTTCCTCCCAACCCTGTGAAGTCATCAGCCCAGAGGAACTGGATGGTGCAGGCCTTGTTTGACTGTCAGATTGTAAAGCCCGTCTGCAGCCCTGTGGGTGTGGACATGGGGGCTTCTGTGCTCCTTAAAAAGAGTTGTGTGTACAATGTCCCCATGATGAACCATGCCCTGAAGGTAAAACACGTGAGGTGGAGGCCTGTGGCGGTCCTTCCCTCTAAGGCCACTGGACTCTCACCTTCCTTTCTCCAGTTGAGGAGCAGGGTTTTTCTCAGTGTGAGACTCCTAACTCTAGTAACCTGAGACCCACCACTATCCACTCCAGCCCATTTAGCAACCTTCCCAAGTCCCCTTGGTGTCTTCTGGGGCCTCCAGAATTCACATCGTCACTCTGTCAAGGTGCCTGCTCTGTGGGACTAACAGGGGATGTGGAAGGACAGACACCTACACAAATTAGACATGAAGCTAATTTGTAAAAATGAAATGTCTGTGGAAATGATCTTCAGCTGGAGTGGTCAAGAAGCTTCCAGAAAAGTAAGGGATTGACATAAGAGCTCCAAAAACCAACATGAAGCCAGCACTGTCTGAGACATTATTATTTGAACTGTAATGTGAGCCACATGCATAATTTTACATTTTTTGCTTAGCCACACTCAAAAGAATAAAAAGATTAGATGAATTAAAAAAGAGTTGTGTGTAAATGTTCAGACTAAATTGGGATGAAAATACACTTCCCAAACACTGGGTTGAATGAGATGTTTCTGCTTCCACTGTTGAAACACAATTTACTGAAGACCTAGGAAAGCAATAAGCAGGGAAGGGGGATGGCGGTAGGGTTGCTTGTACAGCACAGCCTCAGAAATGGCCGTTAGAGGAGGGGCATCGTCCAGGCACACTACCTGACAAGGGCAAGACAGAGACAAAGATGAAGACCGAGTCAGAGAGAGGCAGATGGGTCCTGCCGTACAGAGCCACAGGGTGAAGTGTCTTTGCGAGAAAAAGGTTGAGCTGGCTCTCAGCGCCTAGAGTGGCAACCTTGTCATGAGAGTGGAGCCTGGGCCCTCCTGTGTGGAAGGTAACAAGAGCAGACGCTGAAGCAGGGCAGAATGCTAGGTGCCTGCCTCCCAGTGCCCAGGGGCAGCTGTGAGTGGCTGTGCTTGGGGCACCTGGATGCCTTGCAGGATGTGCTGAACACCCAACACCAGGACATCCAGTGGGACATAAGGACAACCGAGGCTACCTCTGCATCAGACACCTGCTAGGAACGGGCTCACAACACAGCGGTGGCGGCAGTGTGAGGCAGTGTCTGTGAGACACATAGGGACCACAATAGGGCAATGGCTGCTGGGTGAATCTGGGCACTTCTGGCTACAACTGCGACTCAAAGATTGGGAAGGATTTATTTACCCCAGATTCTAGTCAGAGACAGAGGCTTTGGTCCCTGTGTGAGTGACAGGGAGGGACCAGTCGTTGGCCAGGAAGAATCTCCATGGGGGTGTCTTTGATGACTAAGGTACTGTCCTGTCTACTTCAGAAGTCTCAACTGAAGAGCACTATAAATCTGGGTGATGGACACTGCAGAAGTAGACCAGAGTGATGTCACATAACCCTCCCTGGCTTACCACAGCCCTGGCATGATTCCTAAGAGACCACAGAACCCCAGGAGAAGAGAATGGATATTACTCTGGGTTCACAGGTGATGTGGGAGTCCCCTCTGTGTGTTGCTTATATTGGTTAATGAATAAAGAAACTGCCTTGGCCTGTTGATAGGGCAGAACTTAGGTAGGTGGAGAAGACGAAACTGAATTTCTGGGAGGAAGAAAGCAGAGTCAGGGAGATGCCATGGATCCGCTGCCAGAGTAAGACTTGCTGCCAAAACTTTGCTGGTAAGCCACTGCCATGTAGCGATGGATTAAATAGAAATAGGTTAAAACAAGATGTAAGAGTTAGCCAATAAGAAGTTAGAGCTAATGGGCCAAGCAATAATTTAATTAATACAGTTTCTGTGTGGTTATTTCAGGGCTAAGCTAGCTGGGCAGCTGGGACAAACAAGCGGGCCCTCTCCCTGCAACACAAAGGTCTCCTGCAAAGAGAAACCAAGCCGCACAGGTCTAAGGCAGAACAATGAACTCGTGCCACAGTAAGCATAGTCAACAGAGAGGGACAGAACAATAGAGGGAGGCCAGCTGCTGCTTGTATTCCTTGCCCCAAAGGCTGAATAGCAGATTCAAGTTTTCCTATTGTTCTCCTCAGATTAGGGTTGAGGAACTGATCTAGCTTTGTGTTGGTAGTTCCTCAGGCTAGTGTGGGGCCAGGTGTGGTAGCAGCTCCTGGGCAAGAGCCAAGGCACCTGCGTTTGATTCTCTTTTCTGGAAGTAAAGAGATAAGCAGAGGCCTTGGTGTCAATGCCCTGGACCTAATCAAGCATGCTTTTTGTGTCCACATCCTTGCCTGTACTGGCTTTGCTTTTTTAACCAGTGGAATGTGGTTTAGTGGCAAGGGGCTAGGCCTAGAGGCCTGACAACTTGCTTCTGAGTTGCCAGGTGAAGAGAGGAGTTCTAAGATGATGGATGACATGCAGACAACAGTCAGCTCACCCCCGTGGCCGACGGACAGCAAAGGCAGCTGCATCAAACTGCGGAGCCAGAGCAGGTCAGTGGCGGCACAAAGAGAGCCTCCATGATATCGCAACCATTGGCCTCCTGGAAAGTCAAAACATCTACTACATAGGAAGGCATAGTGTCCAGCCTGTGTCCCACCTAAGCCATAGGGATGCCTATGACCTAGTGGTCCAAGGTACCACAGGGAGTCACATCCCACAGCCTCCTCCAGTCCTCATGGAGATGCCAAAAAACAGGTTATCATTCTGCAGAGTGGCTGGCCCATTTCTCTCTCTCTCTCTCTCTCTCTCTCTCTCTCTCTCTCTCTCTCTCTCTCACACACACACACACACACACACACACACACACAGAGAGAGAGCGAACATATTACCAGTCAAGTCTTTTCATATACATATAGGCATATTTCCAAAGTGAACCCTTGCGACCCAGCCGCTATGCGGATAAGCCTTCATTAGGAAAGGATGAGAAGCAGAGGAAGACACAAAGGCCTGCCCTGCCAAGGTTGCAAATGGGGACATGGGGTGGGGGCGGGGCTGTGGAGAGACCAGCCTGGAGTCAGGTCCGGCTGTGGCTCTCTGCATCTTCTGCCTTCCCATCCCTCACTCAACAGACTTAATGAGCACCTGGTGGGTGTCAAACATGGCGGGAGCCTGGGTCCACAGAACGCATGAGCTTTCTATGAAACGGAAGCCCCAACCCGAGCGACCTCTGAAGGCTGCTGTTAGGGTGAACACCGCCAATTCGAGTCTCTCGTGTTTTTGTGCCTCCTCTGGATGCACTGCCGTTTGGAAACCCGATCACTTACAATTACACACAAAAGAACGAGACCCGGCTCCCTGCTACTGAACATCTCCCGACAACTTTTAAACTGCCCCACGTTCGGAGACCCCCGAGCACGCGGGTCTGAGCAGCGACCTGGGATGGACAGGCGGGGCGGCGGGGGCCAAGGCAGCCTCCGAGGGGCCCCAGCTGACCTTGAGCGAAGCCAGGTGCGCGACGTCTGGGCTGAGCTCCCGCAGGCAGTTGTCGGCGGCGGCCAGCTCGCTGAGCAGGGGCAGAGCTCCCGGGCGGAAGAGCTCGGCGGGGAAGGCGTCCAGGCGGTTGCCGGTGAGGTTGAGGCTCTGCAGGCGAGGGGCGCAGCGCGCCAGGTCGGCGGGCAGCTGGCGCAGGCGGTTGCCGCTGAGGTTGAGGCTCTGCAGCTGGGGCAGCCCGGGCGGCTCGGCGGGGCCCAGGCCCTCGCCCGGCGGCAGCGCCTCCAGCGCGTTGCCGGACAGGTCGAGCACGCGCAACGCGGGCAGCGGTCCCAGCTCGGGGCTCAGGCCGGGCCCCAGCGCGTTGCGCCGCAGCACCAGGCTGTGCAGCTGCGGGAGGCCCTGGGCCAGGCCGGGCCCCGGCGCGCGCAGGCTGCCGCAGCCGCTCACCTCCAGGTAGTGCAGCAGCGGCAGCGTGAAGAGCCGCGGCGGCAGCCGCCCTCCAGCCGCCTTCACCCGCTCCTCCAGCCCCGGCCCCGTCAGCAGCAGCTCGCGACGCCGCTCGCGCTCCGCCAGCTCCAGCTCCGGCCAGGCCTCGGATACCGCCGCCACCGCCGCCGCCGCCGCCGCCGCCGCCGCCGCCATCACGCCCGCCCGCGCGCCGCTTCCGGAGTGCGGCGCCTTAGTTCCGGCGGGAGCCGGAAGTGACGGCGGAGAGTTTACGGGGACGGCCGCTCTTAGGCTCCCTGGGGCTGGCTGGTGCTGGTGGTCCTGGGAAGTCTGATAGGCTGCGGGGGGGGGGGGGACTCCTTTCCTAACACCCAAACACCAGCTAAGCACACAGTTGTGCTGGGGATGTCGTTTAATTAGTAGAACACTTGTCTGGCGTACACGAAGCCCTCTGTTTGATTCCCAGCTCTGCATACCCGGTGCATGGTGGTGCACACCGGTCATCCCAGCCCCCAGTCCTCAGTAGGTGGAGGCCGAGCGGGAGACTGTGGGAGTATACAGCTGATGGCAGCTAGTATTCTACATTCAACATGTTGACTAACTCTCTGATGGGGAGCACCACTTGGCAAAGACCCTGGGGTCACTGACAGTGAATCCGTTTGTTTCTGCCTGTGATTTTTTTTTTCCTCTTCCCTAAAAAGAGCTATGTGTATTTTCCCCACTGCCTGTGTGTTTATCTTGTATTCCATCTACTGGGCACACATATAGCTGTGGGTGGTCAGGAAGATGATTTCTACTTAAATGTATAATTTCGATGAATAGAAATGGTAGGATATTTTTCATAGCTCAGACTGACATAGGAAAATTACAATAGTCTCAGTTACAAAAACAGCTTTTAACACATTTGATTTTGGACTTCAGTGCAGATTCAGAATGGACTCAGTTGTCCTGGCAAAATGTGCACAAGGGCAAGTTCCCAGGTGTCTGTTTGTTGGACCAAGTCAGGCTGGTAACATTAAAGACAAAACTCCCTGCAGCAATTGACTTCTTGTGTGTACTCCTGGCCCCAGTTTGTGATTCAGGATTCAAGGTCCAATCAACAAACTGTTTATTGGTTAGGTCCTGAATTTTGCTGTCACTACGTGCAGAAAGGCTGTGCCTTCTTCTTGCATGGCCAAGCATTGCCATGGCTACTCATTTCCAGCCAGTCACTGTGACAGTCTAAGCCTGGGAGAAACCGTGTGATTCCTTGTATATCAGGATGACTCTGTTTCTTATTGTTTATTCAAGAAATGCTATGTGACCCTGAAAATTAATTTATATATTGTCCAGAGTTTGTTCTCTCTCTCTCTCTCTGTGTGTGTGTATGTGTGTGTGTGATGTAGAAGAGAGATGTAGCAGTGTGTGAAGAAATGTAACAGAGTAGAGCAAGTAAGTGTGTATAGAAGAGAGATATGTAGAGAAAAGAGATGTAACTGTGTAGAGAGATTGTCTAAAGAGATTTTCAAGAGGCAGTAATAAAGTTATTATCCGAACACATAAGTTCTTTTCCTAAAGACTCTCAGATAGATAAGAATTTTTTCTAAGTCCGGTTACTCTGAAGGCATTCTTTCTGCAACCCTGGGTGCAATCCTAGGAGCTGGCCTGTCAGGCTGCAACAAGGCTGGAGGATTAGGAGTTCAATGCCAGCCTTGGCTCTATAACAAATTTGGGGTCAGTCTGGGCAACATGAGACCATGTCTAGAAAGTAATAAAGGAGACAGGCAATGAGAATAATATTTAGTCAGTACAGTGGGATGGGGAAAAGACAAAGGGCTCCGGTGCCCCCCCTCCAGGCTGTCTTCAGGGTACTGACAGAGGGCACCAGACCTCATTACAGATGGTTGTAGGCCACCATGTGGTTGCTGGGAATTGAACTCAGGACCTTTGGAAGAGCAGGCAATGCTCTTAACCACTGAGCCATCTCTCCAGCCCGAGCCTTAGATTTAAGTAGAGGAAGAATTGGGACAAGCAACAAGAGGTAGCCCAGTTGGTAGAAACATTTGCCAGCCCAAGTTTCAATCCCCAGCCCTGGTGGAAGGGAGCAGTGTTGGGCCATTTTTATGTTCTTTCTAGTCCTGGAAGGTGGTCCAAGACGTTGAAGTTGTATCTGCTGTCTTCCTTCAAAGGGGAGCTATCAAGTTTCCATAGGTATTAATTAATGCTCCAGGGTGAGGCCTAGTGGTCAGAAATAATGGGTTAGGATAAAACACTGCACTGGGCCTGGAATGCACTGGGTTTATTGTGGTGGGATAATTCTTCTGTATGCTGTGAATATGTATTACTCTCATTGGTTAATAATAAAGCTGATTGGCCTATAGCAGGGCAGGATAAAGTTAGGTGGGACAATCCAATTGAGGACTGGAATGAAGAAGGGTGGAGTTGAGAGAGAGGCCAGTCAGCTGCTGGGAAAGCAAGATGCTAGAGGACAGGTAAAGCCACAAGTCACGTGGCAATACATGAATTAATAGAAATGGGTTAATTTAAATGTAAGACCTAGTTAGTAACAAGCTTGAGCTATTGGCTGAGCATTTGTAATTAATATAAGCCTCTGTGTGTTTATTTAGAAATAGGTGGTTGGGACAAAAAAATTCCATCTACAGTTTGTCATAAGATAATATGGAAGATTCTAAGTCTGCTGGATACTATGGGCCTGAGGAAGAAGAAGGAATAAGAAGAAAAGGAAGAGAAGGAAGAAAAAGAAAAGGAAGAGGAAGAAGGAAAAGGAGGAAGTGGAGGAGGAGGAGGAAGGACCAACGCTGGTGTAGGAGGTTCCTCTGTTCATGTGTTGCTTTCATTGGTTAATGAATAAAGAAACTGCTTTGGGTCTGATAGTGCAGAAGTTAGGTAGGTGGAGAAGACAGACCTGAATGCTGGAAAGAAGGGCAGAGTGAGAGAAGCCATGGATCTTCTGCCTGAGATGGACGCCAGTTAGAATCTTGCCGGTAAGCCACAGTCACGTGCTGATACACAGATTAATAGAAATGGGTTAAATTATGTAAGAATTAGCCAATAAAAAACTAGAGCTAATGGGCCAAGCAGTGTTTTAATAAATACAGTTTCTGTGTGGTTATTTTGGGTGTAAGCTAGCTGGGCGGCCAGGTCAAACAAGCAGCCCGCTCTCTATAACACAACCAAGGGTCTTTAGAGGAGAAGGTAGGAAAAGAAGCAGACAGATGGACAGTGGTACAGTGAGTAGAGACATGGAGACACCTCAGCGGGTTCTCCCCTACAAAGCAATGGACCTCGTGTATGATTCATTGGTTTGAGTCTGGTGAGATTTGTGGCTGACCTCAGCACAGCACAACCGTAAGGCGCAGCCTCTGTGCTCTCCTGCTAAGGCAGCATTGGGAGGCACTGTTGTATTTCAGTAGTAATTATTTTCACCTGTATGTGGAGTGGGCTGGGCTGGAGGGAGGTGTGGTGCTTTTTCCTTTACTAGTGCATAAGAGTCCCCTCCCTTGGAGACACACGGTCTTGGTTGGTTACGCTTTCAAAGTCCTCCACACTCCTCTCTGGGTCAGAGTCCTGTACATGATAGGCAAATGCTGTGCTCCTTGACCTATACATCTGTATTAGTCAGGGTTACTATTGCTGCAATGGGACACCATGACCCCAAAGCAAGTTGGGGAGGAGAGGGTTTATTCAGCTCACATTTCCACAGCACTGTTCATCATTGAGGGAAGTCAGGCCAGGAATTCAAACAGAGCTGGAAACTGGAGGCAGGAGCTGATGGAGAGGCATGGAGGGGAGCTGCTTACTGATTTGCTCCACATGGCTTGCTCAGCCTGCTTTCTTATAGAACCCAGGACCACCAGCCCAGGGTTGGCACTTATAATGGTGCCCCCCACTGATCACTAAGAAAACGTCTTACTGCTGGATGTCATGGAGGCATTTCCTCAACTGAGGCTCTTTCCTCTCTGGTGACTCTGGCTGACACAAAATCAGCCAGCACAACTGACACACAACTGACACAACCCCTTCCTTTCTTAGTCATCCCTGGGATCTCACACTAAAAACATAAAAACTTAAAAGTCCCATTGTCTTTACAAGTTCAAACACATTAAAAATTTCGGTCTTTTAAAAATATCCAATCGCTCTAAAAAGTACAAATCTCTCTTTTTTAAAATATTTATTTATTTATTATGTATACAATATTCTGTCAGTATGTATGCCTGCAGGCCAGAAGAGGGCACCAGACCTCATTACAGATGGTTGTGAGCCACCATGTGGTTGCTGGGAATTGAACTCAGGACCTTTGGAAGAGCACGCAATGCTCTTAACCGCTGAGCCATCTCTCCAGCCCCCCAAATCTCTTTTTTAAAAGTTCAGTGTCTTTCATCTGTGGTCTCCTGGGGGAAAAAAATCAAAATTAAATTAAATGCTTTTGTGCTTTAAGAAGGAAGAACCAGGGCACAGTCACAATCAAACCAAATTCCAACTGTGTCAGCAGCAATGTCCAATATCTGAGATTGACTCACAGTCTTCTGGGTCACATCCTATGCTCTGCCCCCAGCAGCACACACAGCTTGCCTTCTAGGCTTTGGCTGGCTCCCACCCTGCTGCTACTTCTGTCCTTGGTGTTGACCCAGGGTACTGCATCTCCAGAACTGCTGGAGACCTCTACGGCAATTGGACTGAACTTTCACCAGTAGCCTCTCCTAGGCTCTTCATGGAACCAAGCCTCAGCTTCTCATGACTCTTTCATTCCTGGATCTTGAACTGCTACCGAGGCTGCACCTTCACTAACGGTCTCTCCTGGTCTCTCACAGTGCTAAGCCTCAAGTTGCTCTACATACGCGATCCCTTCATGCCTTCAAAACCAATACCACCTGCGTCACTCATAAACTACCAGTTCAGCTTCCAGCATGAGACACAACCTAGACCAGTTCCAGAACATGGCTTCTCTGTGCTCTCAGGAAATACTTCCCAGGAGATTTCACCTCAATGATGCTGGTCTCTTCTTAATCACTGCTAAGTTTTTACCTCCAGCCAACCACTATCAATTGTCCCAGCAATGCAAAGGTTTCACTTTAATGGTGCTGGTCTCTTGATAATTGAGGCTGATCTTCAGCCCCAGCTGACAAGAATGATAGATTCTCAGTTCAAAGTGGCAAACGGCCCTCATAGAATCGTCAAGGTTCCCCCAAAACATCCCAAGCCAGGCCTCCATCTTCTGCACTGCCCTCCACATCCTCAGCTTCCACGCTCCTACAGAACATGCCACACTCAATGGCTCTTTGCCCAAAGTTCCAAATCCTTCCTTTATCCTCCCTAAAACGTGATCAGGTCCATCACAGCATATTCCACTTGTCTTAGACCACTGTTGCTGTGATGGAACACTGTGACCAAAAAGCAAATTGGGAAGGAAAAGGCTTATTCAGCTTACATTTCTACATCACTGCTCATCATTGAAGAAATCAGGACAGGGACTCAAGCATGGCAGGAACCTGGAGGCAGAGCTGATACAGAGGCCGTGGAGGGGTGCTGCTTAGTGCTTGCTTCCCATGGCTTGCTCAGCCTGCTTTCTTACAGAACCCAGGGCCACCAGCCTGGGGAAGGCACCATCCACAACGAGCTGGGCCTCTCTCACTGATCACTTTTAGGTGGCCATGTCAGAGGAGCAGCAGGAGGCAATTGAAGTTCAAGGTGTTAGTCCACCAGGAGGCAATTCCCTGATGGATGAATCTCTGATAGACAAGGCCCTGAGACCTCAGACTCCAGAATGTCTTTTGTTTCTGCTGTGCCTTTACATGTTTGCGGCTGCCGTCTTTCTCTGGTATCTGGCATGGTGTAAATGGGTGTGGGGAGATCCCCACTGCCTGTAATGTAGTGTGTTTATCTCATTCTGCTGGGCATTTTTACCTGTGGATTATTATGAAGATGATTCCTTCCCAAGCTGGGCTCTCTGATCGATAAATGTTTATACAGTTTTGATAAATAAAAATACATACAAGGACATGTTTCACAGCCAGGGCCTATGAGTTTCACCTAAGGAGCTGCATAGATTGCAGCTCAAGTTAATGATTAAGAAAAATGATTGAGTCCCAGGAGCCAGGCTGGCTCCAATTCCTTTCATCTTAATGTGGGAAGCACTCACAGGCTTCGGTGTGCATCATTAGCTGGAACAAAGCCTCACAATAACTTCAGGTTAGATCAGACCCTTTGATAATAGCTCTGAGGTAACAAACCCAGAAGACAATCTAAAGTTTTAGAAAGCCACTTAGTTGAATGAGGAACTCTTTAAATTCAGAGAACAAGAACAAAGCAGCCTAATTATTACTAGCTGACACACTTTCCTTACTAGGATTGGTTGATAACCAAAGATGATGACTAATTCCTTGTATCCATTTCTGCCCTCAATCTCCTGATATAAAAAAATATTGATGAGTGGGTATGGACTCTAAATATTTAAAGTAGAGTCGACAGATTCTTTTCCATATACAAAATTTTAAATTCATGATTTCTTTAAGATTCCTTATAAGATTACCTTTTAAGATAAGTAGTAAAGTGATTGGTCCTTTCTTTGCCTTTACAAAATGCAGCCTGCCTGTAAAAGAATATCTTGCTTGCTTACACACTGTTGATCTATAACAAGTTGCATGGGTGTGAATGTGCCTGGGTTCTTGGGATAATCGATTTCTCACCTGTCATACATAAAATCATGGAAGGGATGTGGAAAAGAGGCGGCGTTTTATTTGTATTCATTGTAATAATTGTAATAATCTTGAAAAACAGGATGTAACCACATTGTAATTTTTATACTGCCTGAAATATTTTCCTGAGGTATATAAGATGTAAGAGAAAGAATGAAGAGAGTTAAAATAGATTAGAAGGAAAACATCAAGAATAAAGTTAGAAGGAAAACATCAAGAGAGATAGAAGGGTCATTTCTGGATAGAGATAAGACGGAACACAGAAGAATAAAGAAGGAAACCTTCCAGAGACAATGTGTCTTTTCCCTTTACCCCCTCTGCCGTGGGGCTCTTGTGCACTGTAAAGATTTGTCACTTGTATTGGTTTAATAAAATGCTGACTGACCAGTAGCCAGTCAGGAAGTATAGGCGGGTCAACCAGACTAGGAGAATTCTGGGAAGAGGAAAGGCAGAGAGTCAGACCAGCCAGATGCAGAGGAAGCAAGATGAAAATGCCTTACTGGGAAATGGTTCCAAGCCACGTGGCTAAACATAGACAAGAATTATGGGTTAATTTAAGTTGTAAGAGCTAGTTAATAATAAGCCAGGGCTAATAGGCCAAACAGTCTATAATTATCTAAGCCTCTGTGTGTTTATTTGGGACTATATGGCTATGGGACTGGGTGGGACAGAGACTTTGTCCACACCCCTCAGGTAAAAAAGTCACAGTAAGTACTGACTCTGTGGATTCCCTTTGAATCCTGCACTGCTGGGGCTGGTCCCCAAGACAGTGATAATCACTAATTGAGGAAATGCCTTCCTGCTGGAGCCATTCCCTCAACTGAGGCTTCTTTCTTTCTGGTGACTCTAGTGTAAAGTTGACATAAAACCAACCAGTATAACACCCAACTGCTCATCTTTGTCTACATGGGTGACTTAACAAGCTTTAATTCTTGGCTGGCTTCATTACTGGGCCTGCGGAGGAGCAGAAACATGGTGTTGGAAGCAGACAGAAGAGATGGTACACCTCATGGGAGAGCAAATCAGAGAGGAGGAAAAAGAGGTCAGGGTAGAGAGATCCTGCCCAGCCCAAAGGATGCTACTCTCAAGGCCAGTCTGATTAATGCTCTCTGGAAACTTGCCCCACAGACACCCAGAACACGACTTACAAATCCAGTGAGCTGGGCACAGCGGAGCCGTTAATCCCAGCACCTGGGAGCCAGAGCCCTGTGGACCTCTGAGTTCAAGGTCAGACTGGCCTGCACCAGAGCTCTAAACCAGCCAGGGCTGCATAGCGAGACCTTGACTCAACACAGAAACAGCCTGGAGATGGCTCGGTGGTTAAGAGCTCGTATTGCTCTGTAGTGGCCTCGGTTCAATTCCCAGGACTCACACGGTGGGTGGCTTGTAACCATTACTCCCATTCCAAAGAATCTGGTGCCCTTTTCTGACTTCCATGGGTACCAGGCACACATGTGGTGCACAAACATACATGTTGGCAAAACACACACATGTAAAAGGATTAAATCTAGTAAAAAGCAAATGAAATATGTATATAAAATATTGAAATAAAAGTGACAAACATTGAATGATCTTTTTACTGTATTAATGTACTCAAGGCAAATTAGCACATAAATCCTAAAACAGTAACAATAAAAATATATTATTTTATACTTCTGGCACCTGAAATAAAGACAAATAGAAAAACTATGTTAAAACATTAAAAAGTTGCAAATTTTCATTAAAGGTATTTACAGTGTATTTCAGTATCAGATATGACACAATTCTTTTAAATTAGGTTTAATAGAATATCTTTTATGAAAAATAATATAAATAAATATTAAATATCCACAACGTGTCGTACGTGAAGCTTGAGGAGTGTTCCACATTTTGATACTATGAATGGTGGGCTCTTAGCTCCTTCCCTGAATCAAGCACAGAGGTGTGGAGCTTTGAGGCTGCCAAGACCGCCAGTCGCCTCTGCAGAAACTCATGATTCTGTAACAGGCAAACACGGGAGCTAAAATGAGGGATTCTTTTCTGTTCTGTTTAATTTTGAGCCAGAGCCTCACTCTGGAGCCCAGACTTCCCGTGAACTTGTGGTGAGCTTCTGAGCCCGGCCTCTCAAGTGCCAGGCGCACAGGTGTGAGCACATGCGGGCTAAGAAGGAAGGAATTTACAGATATCTTAGTCACAGCAGGCAAGAAGCATTACAGGTGTCCGCTTCCCGAGCGCTGAGGCTGACCTCCATTGTCGCCTGTACTCAGATGGCTAGAGGACACAGGCCAGCGTCCCAGGGTTCGGTGGCACCTGTGCTTGGCTCTCTAAGTCATTTCACGCTCTCTCCACACGAATGGCCTCTGACAGGATCCTCCTCTCAACAGATCCTGCTCCATGTAACACTCTCAGCCAAGCATGATGAGCCAAAATCAGGGGTGAGCTCATGGGATTAACTACCCAGCATGCTTGCTGCTCAGTCACCTGTACATTTTTATGGATTTTGTTTTACATGGTTGGGAATTTTAAAGAAATATGCCCTAATTTTATAACACTCATTTTCTCAATCCTAGACATTCCAAAGGGAAATGAGGAAAACCTCAGGAAGCAGGCACAGGGCAGGGCCTCAGTGGCCCCCTTCAGCCTGTGGCGGAGACAGTGGCGTGAGTTTCAGATGGACTCAGTTCTTCCCAGAGAGGCTCGTCTGACTGAAGCTCCTGGGAGGACGGTGGGCTGAGGTCTTGTGAGTGACATCCTGTGAATGACCTGGGAAAGTGGGTTCACTCACATCATAGGATGTAACACAACTCATGTGGAGGCTCTGGACAGCAAGGTGTGAGGGACTTGTCTTTGTGGGTCAGCAAATGTGGAAGGTGCTCTCTTGTGCCATAAAGAAGCTGAGGCTTGCAGGTGGGCTATGGTCAGGTGAGAGGAGGGTGGCTGGGGACATCATCCAAAGTCCATTTAGGACTCTGCAGCAGAGGATCTGAGCCCACTGAGGGAAGGCATCAGGGTAGGGTTGTCAGTGGGTAATGGGCCAGGTGTGCAGAGGAGCACTGGGCAAAGTGTGTCCTGGAGGGGCTTGTTCTTAGGATGGCTGCCTTTTGCTTGTTTCCCTTTATTGCTTGTTGCTGTATATGGTGTGGCAACCTAGCAGATAGGCCCGTGAGAGAGATGACACAGAAGGTTCAGTCTGCCTTGCTGCTGTCTGCTAGGGCCACCAAAGCTGAGCTTAGCCCTGTGCAAAGTCTAACATGTGCAACAGACACTAGTGAGCTCAAAGTTTGGGGTACATCTCAGTAGTAAGGAAAGTGGGTGCTGTACTTGCTGGCTTCCTGAGCAAGAGGTACTTCTGTGCCTGGGCACTGACAAAGGGCCCAGTGCCGTGGGGCCTAGCGTGGGACGGGTTCTTTGGTCACATCCATACACTCTGTTCCTGCGACACAAGAGGCCAAGGACAGCAGGCACACAGTCCTGCATCACTATGTCAACACACATGGCTTAGACCAGGGAAACTTGCACAGCCCTGGCAGAGACAGAAGTGGAGACTGTCACCGTCTCATGTATGTCCTGCTGGAGCTCTTACTCAGGCCCCCCTTTGGGGTGGGGATCTTGCTTCCAACCTTGGGTCCTGAGGTGCCTGACTTCGATGCTGCTGGGCCCTTCCCTGTAGCAGAGACAGAGGCACAGGACACAGAAGCACATGAAAGAGGAACTCTTGCCTGCAGACCCCACAGTGACTATGAGAGTGGCTGAGAACCCACACTAGGTTAGAAATGCACATGGCAGCAGGAGAGGAAGACACAGGATGCATGGCACAGAAGGCTATCAGTTCAAAGACCCAACTCCAGAAATGTGGCAGCAGCCACAATGAATGTGGCTGAAATGAACCTGACAAGGAGCCATGGGCCTCTGTCCAATTACTTCTAAGAGGCTGGCTGAAGAGGAGATCTTGCCATGTGAGCCCTGGCTGAGCAGTGACATAGGCCACTGTTTCCCGCTAAACCAGGAAGGGAATGGAGGGCCTTCCTTGTGCATAGGTACTGAGACACAGAGCTACACCCCCAGAACGGGTCACTGTTTCACCACACCCAAAGGTCTTCTGTTTCCTGAGAGGCTGTCTTAATCTGAATGAGTGCTTTAGATGGTGGGCTGAAGAAGGCAGTTCAGGGTGCAGCAGCTGTGGGGGCCTTACCAGCCCCCAGTGAGCTGCCAGGAGGCATCTGTGGGGAGTAGCTGCAGCCTGCTGCACTTGGAGAATGGGGTTAGCAGGTCATATGCACATGGGCAGGAAACTCAGGATGCATCTCACCTAAGCTGCAGCAGAACACAGGGCCCCACGTGTGACTTCCGACTCACCTTGCTGCGGGGCTGTGGCCCTGCAGAGAATGTGTGTCTTGCGCAGGTTCATTGTGCAGCCAGCAGGGCCCATCAGATGAGCCTTCCATGCCTGCAGCAAAGAAGAGGCACAGCATGTTAGCCTGGTGGCTCCAAGGGACCTGGGGTGCTGCCAGAGTACACAGCTCACTATTCATAATGGGAATGAGGTGCCAACCAGTGAGAGGCCTGGCTCCTTGCCCTTCTTTGGCCTTAGCAGCCAAGTCTTACAGGCTGGTTTTGCATTTCACATTCCACCCTGGATGACTGGAACCTGAGTCCTGTGGCTACGAGGCCTTACTTGTGCCAGCTGCAGAAGGCACTGGGCAGTGGGCTCTTCCCTTGTTGAGCTGCAGGTGAACATGGAGGTTAGCTAGCAACTCCATGGCAGCCCAGGAGGATGAATGCCAGCCCGGAATCAGGGACCCATAAGGTGGTAAATGGATGCTGTATGTGCTGTATGGCACAGAGACCCGGAATAGGGAAGGCACCTAACAGTGAACAGCCACTGACATGGAGAAGGTATTAGTGCATGGCAGACGGTGGGCACAGAGGGCAGAAAGGAGGAAGCTGCTGGCTGGTTCAGTACTGTTCAGGGCAGAGACCAACAGAGCGAGGGCAAGAGAGAGAAGACTGTGGGCAGCTGGAAGTGGGTCAGTAAAGGCCGTGATTATGATGAAAAGTGAAGGCTCCTAAATTACAGACCAAGCAGTGGAAGGCAGAGTCTGGATGTGCAGGACGTGCAGGTGTGAACAAGTCCTCTTAGCACAGGGCAGAGGGGTAAGCGCAGCAGTCTCAGCCTGGACGCGGTTCTTAGAACAAGCCCTACTTACAGCCTGGGGAAAAACCATCTCTAGAGCTCAAGGCCTGGACCTGTGAAATGGAAACAACGCACCCAAGCCGGTCTTCAGCGGGCGTCCAGGCTGCTGGAGCCACGCCCTGGGCTCCAGCACAGAACCTGATGATAGCAGGGGCTGCACCCACTGACTCCGGGTTGTCCTAGGGCAGACACACTAATCTGGGCCCTGGGGCCTTTGAGGGTGGTGAGGACAGGGGAGGAGGGAGCTGGGATTCCAGGAAGACAGGTGAGAAAGGTGCACTGGCTGGGTGCGGATGGGAGACAGCAGTGCGCACTGACAGGGTTGTGACATGTAAGTGTCCCAGCTCTGTCCACTGTGGATGGGAAACAGCAGTGCGCACTGACAGGGTTGTGACATGTAAGTGTCCCAGCTCTGTCCACTGTGGCTTGGCAGCAGTGGCCCTCCCTGTGCTGAGAGAGAGAGAGGGCCACATATCTTGGCAGGACAGCTGATTCCTGTCTGGGCAGAATGTTCCAGACAGGAGGATACAACTCAGCTACAAAGCCTCAGGAGACCAGGCGAAGGGACCCTTGCTGTCCAGAGGTGATCATTCATAAGGGCAGGGATGGCCATGGCTCTGAATCTACTCTCATCCATGAGTTAACAAGATACTAAAAGCAGACAAGCTGCCACCTAGAGACTAGTGGGCTGCCCTGTCATTCTCAAAGCCGCTTAGAGTTGTGTAACAGGGTTCTTCAAGATCAAAAAAAACCTCATGCTGTGGGAAAACTCCTTAAGGAGGAAGGTAAACAACTCAAAACAGCTTCAGGAAGTCCTCAAAACTGACCAGGTTCATTATGCCCCTCCCTGTCAGTGAATGCAAGTCAAGCTGCAAAGACCCCAAGACCAGCCCAGCTGCCTGGGAGAGGTTTAGACCAGAGTCACCAGGAAAGGACACCCCATCCAGCTCTGCCCGCAGGCTGTGCATTGGGCGCCAGGTTCCCAGCTTCCGTGAACGGTCGCTCAGGCTGGGGTGAAGTCTGGTGACACAACAGTCTCCTCCTCTAAGCAACCCCTCACTTACTCTCCTCCTAACTTATCCCAGTATAACTCAGGCTTCACCAAGCTGGACTTTGGTAGTTTCTGTACTGTTGTGGGCTCCTTCTCTGGGGTGGATAGATGCGTGTTGTGTCTCCCCAGTGAAAGTCTTGTCACACGACACTGGGGATGAAGAAAGGTGACAGGAAAGAATATTGGACTCCATAGCATCTCCTGGGGCAGAAGCAGAAGGTCTCCAGAGCTGCCTGGCATGCAGGGCACTACCACTGTGTGCAGACAGCCAGAGGGGGAGACCCGTGGATACCTTGGCCCCTGCATGCATCCCTAAATACCAGAGGCAGAGCACACGACAAAAAGCAGCCTGTGCCACCTACTCAGGACAGGAGGAGAGCATGGCACTGAGTAGGAAGACAACCATCAACCACCATGGGGCACATTTTGTTACTCCAAATGGTTATGGGCTACAGACCTGACCATGATGCCAGGGAGGCCTGGATCCACACATGAAAGACACCAGGAAGTGTAAAACCATGGGTGCCGACTGCCCAGTGACCAAGATTCTGCAATTAGGAAGTTAGGAGGGCACTGTGCCTCCTGACTGTCACCCGAGAGTGCCTTCAGTGCTCCCCTGCTGCCCCCATCTTGGTTCAGGCCCCCTTACCTCTTCTCCAGGGGCAAAGTTTTCATGACACAGAGGACATCGGTTTGCCACCTTCTCCGATTTGGCAGCTGGAATGAATTCGATAAAGAAGACTTGGTCACTTGGATGACCCCTCAGTGAGAGGAAGGGTCCACCCAATCCCACAATGTCCAGATGGCACTCACGGTTGCACTCCTTGGTTTGGATGTGCCTGGGAAGCTCCTCCGTGGGGACAGCCTCGCTGCAGCGGTGGCACTTCCCAAACCCATGCCTTTTGTCACACTCTGTCAGCAGGTGCTCCGTCAGGCTGGAGATCTCAACCACCTGCAGCGGAGACAGAGCAATGTGACTTCTGTGGGGCCAGGGCAGCTGCTCTGGATCCTCTAGCGCTTATGTAACCTACAGTGTCTGCAGGCACACACTTTGTAGAGACCCTGGGTCTTCCTCATGTCACCTGAGTGCCATGTAAAGGCCATGGTATGGGCTGGGGCTACAGCTGAGCTGAGTGTCCGCTGTGGCTCTGGGTTCAAATTCTGACTCCCTAGTATTTCTAAGAATGTGCATATGAAGGAGGCTCTCCTACCCACCCACACTTGCTCAGAGTTCCTCCTGCACAGCCATGGAGCCACACACTGCTGAAGAGGCCAGCTGCACACCTGGGGCTGTTAGGATTTGTACTGCCAGATGGAGGAATGAGTGTCCAAAGGGTGGGACCTGCCCTCTTACATCCTTTCCTGTGCACCAGAGGAAACAGAACACTTCCCTCTGTTGTCCTTGTTTGAAGACAGAGGCCCAGGGCAGGAGGGAAGCAGACCAGGGCATGAACCCTAGGAAGGACTGGCAGGGGGACAGCCTGAAATTAAAGACTTCTGTTGTGGGATATTTGTACACTGTGTGAAGATGGGTTGTGGTTGGTATAATAAAAAGCTGAATGGCCAATAGCTAGGCAGGAGGTATAGGAGGGACTTCTGGGTAAAGAGTGGAAGGGGAGATAATTGAGGCATTCAGGAGACACCAACGCGACACAGAACAACTCAGACACAGACAATGGGGGAGAGCTTGTACTTTTGTTTCCACAGGCAATGAAAAGCTATGGATTCCTTCAAAATTAATAAAGATCACATTTGACCAGGGGAGACCTCTGAGGATCTTGGCTGCAGATGTGAGGGAGGAAGACAGGAAAGACCACAGGACAGGCAACATGCATGCTGATCCCTGGACATGGGAACAGCTCTGCGAATGGAAGAGACATGGTAAGTCTTGTTGACTGTGGGGTCCTCATGATTATGATTACATGCCATCCTTTCATGGCATGGATAGAAGTTTGGTTATACAGTTCAGTCTGTTTATAAAGATGGCAGATGCCTTTTACCTGCTCGAACATAGAACAGAGAACCATCTTTAGCTGACTGCACTGACTGCACATTCTGTACTTGTGTTAATGCTGATATGTGTGCTACCTTTAAAAGTCTGTGTTTTCAGAAAAAAAGGATCAGACACCAATGAAGTCAAGTAGCCCAGCTGATCCAGCCTCTCAGAATGCCTCAGGCAGTGTCCTCAAAATTCTGCATCCAGAACAACCTCAAAGCTGCTAGCTAAACTAAGACGGCCCAGCCTCAGACTACTCCAGCCAGGACTTCAGATAAGCCCTGCACTTTCCCATCACACAGAGACTGAACAAAAATAATACAGCTAACTCTCCCAGGACTTGACCATTATCCCAATTTTATCAGGATCCCCTATAGGTACCATCACCCCCAGACAACAGGAAGCAGTCTAGAAAACCTAACACCTGCATTCCCAAGAGGTGGGGTGAATGGTTTTTGGTCTTTTGGAAGGTTAAGGATATTTATCATCATTTAGGGGAATTGGTTACAAGTTGTTATTGATCATGGTCTGGAAAAGAGATTATATTCAGGGGTCTCATTTTGAAAAGAAAAAGGGGGACACAGGAACGATAGGACAAAAGGGTAGACATTGAATCTACTTTTACAGTAAAAAAGCAACTACTAGTCTTAAGTAGTTTACACTGGTAAGGATTTTTGTATACTGATACAAATTTAAGGTTATTTTTATTTTAATATACTGTATATATGTTTCTACTCTTGTTTAAGGTATTGTACCTATGCAACTCATTTTAAAATGCAATGTAAAGCTCTAGTCCTTAAAGGCTATTATTACAAATTGTTTAGGATAATTACAGAAATGTAGGTTAGTAGTTAGTCATCTATAACAGTCAAATTGGTGGCCATGTTAGATATGTTTTCAAGGTCAAACAGATATATTTTAGATAGATGGTCTTCAAATACTTCAGAGACCTACAGGATATGGCATTTAAGATGTTTTTAATAGCATAAGACTTTTCGTGATAGTGAGACACAACTGCTTCTGGCAGCACCATTTTACTTCAAAAAATGATGACAGACATCGAAGAACCTCCATATGGAGTTTGCTTTCATTGTGGTGAAGGTAGCCATTTGGGCAAGAAACTGCCCTTGCCTCAACTGCTGACAGTATGCTGTCCAAATCGGACAAGCAGGACACAAAAGAGTGACTGCTGAACTTTGTTAAGACAAGGTAGGACAGTCCTTCAAGACTCTTGCCTCACAGAAAAGTCTGTCAAATACTCTAAGCTTGTAGACTGAAGATGAATGCCCCAGGAGAGGAAACTTTGTTGTTTCTGTCATTTCTACAATTTTAGAAGTTGCTTGTTCTGCACTTCCTGTTTACTCAGGTAATATTATATCCATCTTGGGTCTCTGATGGGGTTGAAGTTGAGACAGTTGAAGTTACGGTTTTGTTACCAAATTCAGAAAAGGCACTCATATAAGAGATGTCAAGCTTATAAAGGTTGAGAGACATATACACCTAAGTTGTTTATCTAAGAAAACATTTTAAGGATATTTTTAGGATGGCAATATAAGTTATGATAAAAAATGGTTTAGGGCTGGGTGATAGTGGTGCACACCTTTAATTCCAGTACTTGGGAGGCAGAGGCAGGCGGATCTCTGTGAGTTTGAGGCCAGCCTGGTCTACAGAGCAAGTTCCAGGACAGGCTCCAAAGCTACACAGAAAAACCCTGCCTTGAAAAACCAAAAAAAAAAAAGCTTAGGTATAAAATCTTGGATTCATCAAGATAGGATAATAAAATAATTTTCCAAATTTGCCAAATAGTTTTACTGTATTAGAGTTAAAATCTTTCCTTTTTATTTAGAGAAAAGGAAGAAATGTTGCAGGATATTTGTACACTGTGTGAATATGTATTGCTATGATTGGTGTAATAAGAAACTGACCAGCCATAGCTAGGCAGGAGGTAGAGGCGGGACTTCTGGACAGAGAGAGGAAGAGGAGGCAATCAAAGAACGCAGGATACACCATTGAAACACAGAACAAGTTGAACACACTGAACACAAGAGCTGCAGAAGTCATGTGGTAGAATGTAGACTAATAAAAAGATGGATTAATTTAAGTTATAAGAGCTAATGCAACAAGCCTAAGCCAATGACAAGCCTAAGCTTTCAAAATTAACAGAAGTCTCTGTGTCATTATTTGTCAGCTGGAGGCCCAAAGGAAAGTCCAACTATAGATTCCATTCAAGAGATGTGAGAAGACAGTGGAAAGACAGAGACATGGCCGAGAATGAGGCCGATGGCTATATCCAGATGTAGAAGATGATAATAGAAAGACACCTAGCAATGAAGGCCGATGACCAGCAGACAAATGGTGCCCGCCTCAGTTACAGGCAGCATGTAGCATGTAGCATGTGAGAACAGAGGTGCCCTCTTTCTCATTGCTGTGAGCTGTAAGGTGCCAGGACTCTGTACCTCTGGGCACTAGTTAGAGGAAAAAGCCTGTCCAACAGGACCAGGCTAGGCATGTGGCCCAGTGTTGCCCTGTGGTCACATCCACAGGACCATGGTTGGACACATGGCCTGATGCTGCACTATGGTCCATCAACAGAACCAGGCTGGGCATGTGTCCCAGTGCTGTGGTCATATTGAGACTCCATAATTAACTCGATCATGGCCATTGTAGAGCAGAGATTGCTGTGCTGATCTTGAACCCAAGTTATGGCAATAAAATTATGCAAAACAATATACCGACAGCCTGATACATGGTAAGGGATGGAACTGCAGCCCTCCCAAGAGGCTGCATTCCTGATCCTGCCCCTCGGTTGCAGCTGAGGAGGCCCTATCATAGCACACAGGAAGTGGAAGGTTCACTGAGGATGGCGCTCCACTGACACGGCTTTTGTCAGCTGTACCCGAGCTGCTGTGAAGCTCTGGGAAGCTCACTGGCTTACCACGCTGGGTAGAACTATCCCTTTGTTTGCTGGTGTCTTATGGGGGTGAACAGATGTTCTGTATATCTCCCTAAGAGGATCCACACAGCAAATCAGAGCCTGACTGTAGACACAATAGAGCCGAGGCAGAGTGTGGGATAAACTGCTGCGCTGCCTATTATGGGAAACAAGAGGCATCCGCAATTGCGGCCGGACCATCTAAGGTTGGAGCATGTGCAGGGGAGTCTTAGTGTGCCTGTTATGATACAGCTGGAGGTCCTGAAAACACACTCAACTGGAGCATATAACATGCCTTCAGACAGCACACTGGGGACAGGACTGGAAGCAGGCCACAGTAGTGCACATCACCTGGCTACTTGCTGGAGATGGAGGGCCAGACAATGCCCATGAGCCTTAAGTGGGTAATAAACTAACTGGTAAGTTGGACTTAGAGGATCCTAATTAGTGTCCTAGCTGGGGACAATGGATGTTTCTTTGTGTGTTCCAGGAGTAATGCAACAAGAGAATGCCAACAGCAAAGCTATTCCCAGCAGTCCCAAACTGAAACAGTCAGGCTATGAATCAATCATGGTCTATGCAAAACACAGACATAGCAACAGGCAATCGACCCAGGAGAGCATGGGCCCATACAGCAGGATTCCACTTACAGGAAGGCCAAGCAACAAATGCTGTAAATGTTATCAAAGGGGGACAGGGATAGATTGAGTTGCAGGTGGTGGAGAGAGTAGATGACACAGTCACTCTGGGTCACAGCATGGACTTTTCTGCATGACTTCCCTCTGAAGCTTCAAAGATCGGGGCTACCCATGCATTGGTCTTTTTCTCAAAACCTTGGTGTCTTAGTGCCCAGCACCTGGCCTGCCTGCAGTGGTCGCCTGTGAGTGGCCATGGCCCATGCCCAGCACCTGACCTGCCTGCAGTGGTCGCATCTTGTCAGCATGAGGCAGTGTTTCCAGTAGTGGAGGTCCAGGCCCTCTTCTGTGAAAGACTCATTCCTCTCCCCACAAAAGATGCATAGACTACAATGAATCAGAAAAGGCAGAAGTGAAGGCTTTGCTCTGGTTACCATAACCACTCAACCCCCAATGCATTAGACTCAGAATTCGCTAGGCCCCTCCTGTCCTGAAAGGCCTGGCGCTCCACAGGCAGGCTATATCTCTTGAGAAGGATGGCAGGGCTCAGGGTTCTTGTGTGATGCCTCGAGAAAGGCCTCACCAAACAGATGGCATGAAGTCACAGAAGAAGTGGAGGATAGCCCAGGCCCTTGCAGACGGGATCTGCCCCTGGACAGGATATCCAGGGTAACTGTTTGGGGTGAAGATGGGGTGGGCTGTGGCTATGGTTGGCCTAAGCCAGTATGAATTGGCTTAGGGCAGTTTCCAGGCTTTGGACTCCAGAGACTGAGAGTCACAGTGAGCCAGGGAAGAGGATGCAAGCCCAGGGTTTCTGCAAGCCTCCATGTAACAGACACAGGTAGCATCACTCACTTATCCAAATAGTGGTTATCTGGGATTTCCGGAGTATCAGGTGGGGCAGCTTTCCTTCCTTGAGGGTCTGAGGAGATTAAAAAAGCACAGTCTAAGTAATGTTTGGTTGAAATGTTTAAAGTTTCAGCAAAAAATAGTAATTTAAAAAAATGTCAGTTTGGTTTCTATAAACCCAGTGGTCATGTGTCCAGGCACAGAGCAAGCTCCAGTTGGGGCTGCAGAGCCAAGAGAAGCAGCTTTCTTTCCTTTTCTTCAGTGCTAGGAGCCAAATCGAGGCCTTGCACATCCCAGGCAAGCACTGGCATCATGAGCTACAGCTGCAGCCTCGGGTTTGTGGCCAAGGCCTTGTGATGCAGCTTGGAGTAGCTGCAAACTTGCTGCGGGGCCCCGAGTGAGCATGGCCCCCACAGGCTCATGTCTGAACATGTGGCCCCCAGGTGGTGGAACTGTTTGGGAAGGATTAGGAGGTGTGGCCTTGTTGGAGGAGGTGTGTCACTGGTGGCAAGCCCATGCCATTCCCAGCATCTCTCCCTCTCTCTGGTGCCTGTGGATCAGATGTGAGCTCTCAGCTACTGCTCCAGCACCAGGCCTGCTGCCTGCCTGCAGTCATGCTCCTGCCGTGGTGGTCATGGGCTCACCCTCTGAAACTGCACGCCCCAAATAAAGTTTTTCTTTTATAAGGTGCCTTAGCTACTGACATCTTATCACAACAGAAAAGTAACTAAGGCATTTGCCATCCTCCTGCCTCATCTGCCATTCACTGGGCTCAGATGTCTTACACCAGGCCTGCTAAAGGAAGTGATTTTGTTTTGTTTTGAGACAGTCTCACTATGCAGCCCTGGCTGGCTTGAAACTTGTTTTGTAGCCCAGGTTGGCCTCAAACCCACAAGAAATCCTCCAGTCTCCGAGGGCTGGGATTAAAGATATGCATCACCATGCTCGGCAAAGGAAGTGAGGTCAATGTTGAGGTGTCTTGGTGGGAATTCACTCACCTTGATTTCTGAGCTTCACGCTATCATTCTCCTTCTCCTAGGACACACAGACAGCAATGGTCAGAATGAACTGCAGCTGTGAGTTAGTCTACCCAGGATACACTGACTTCAAAGTACATGTCTAGGTTTTGTTTGATATTTCTATCAAAGAATAACAGAATTCATGTTTTTCTATTCATTCATTCCAGAGAGTCCTTCCTTCCTTCCTATCTATGTCTGTCTGTCTGTCTGTCTGTCTGTCTATCTATCTGTAACAGTCTCATCTGGCCTCAACATTGCAATCCTCCTGCCTCAGCCTCTTTAGTGCTGTAATTATAGGCACTAAGCATGACTGCCCGCCCCCTGGTGGTGGCTGCCATAGTGCTACAGGGGTAGAGGAGGCTACAGGGGTAAAGGAGGCTACAGGGGTAGAGGAGGCTACAGGGGTAGAGGAGGCTATAGGGGTAGAGGGGGCTATAGGGGTAGAGGAGGCTATAGGGGTAGAGGAGGCTACAGGGGTAGAGGAGGCTATAGGGGTAGAGGAGGCTATAGGGGTAGAGGAGGCTACAGGGGTAGAGGAGGCTACAGGGGTAGAGGAGGCTACAGGGGTAGAGGAGGCTACAGGGGTAGAGGAGGCTACAGGGGTAGAGGAGGTACAGGGGAAGGAAGCGGCCAGCTCCAGCCCCCACCGCTTCTCCTCTCCTTACTGTTACTCTCACTTTGGCCTTTGGTGGGAAGGTCTAGGACCTCCAGCCCTTCTGGGCAAATATACTTGTACATGTGTTTTCTGCTTCTCTCCTCGTTCTTTCCCATTTGTGTAAATAGTAGCGTGTGAGGCCTCTGCCCACTTCACAGCATCCTTGCAGCGTGTGTAGCAGCTGTGGCCATAGGCACAAGCAGCTTGGAGGCAGGCTCCAAGTACACCTTGCGAGACTGAGATTTGCATCTGGGACTGTGGCCCTCCTTAACTCCTCTGCCCTCCTACATTTTCAAAAGTACTTTAATTTGTGTGTACGCGTGTGTGTGGGTGGCTGCATGCACACCACGGTGCAAGTGAAGAGGTCAGAGGACCACTTTATGGAGTCAGTCCTACCGCGTGGCTCTCAGGGAGACTTGAGAGCAGGCAGGAGGGTGCTCCCTCCCCTCAAGCCTCAGAGCAGCAGTGGAGCTGGCTAACGACTGACATGGGCACCAAAGGCCTGGGGCAGGCCCTCTTTATCTGTGCCCCCAGCCAACCAGAAAGAAAGCAAGGGCGCCATCTGCATGGTCCCAGCACCCCGCGCGCTCAGGTGGAAGGTGCTGGCGTTCTGACCTGGGCTCCAGCCTGGGTCTCTCTCAGCGCTGCCAACTGGCCCTGCAGAACCTTCACCTCTTCTTTCTTCTGCTTTTCTGCTTCTTTTGTGGCTGCTCTTTTCTGGGCCTGGTTAAAAAAACATTTTCCCCATTAGAAGAACTTTCTTAGGGTAGCTTCAGACATTGGGAGACAAATTGAAGCATCTAATTTGGACATGACTGTAACTTGTATTAAAAGGAAATTCTTCGGTGATTTACTAAAGGTTTGTACATCACTGATCCCGCTCTCCCTAGACAGGAAAACACTGGTCTTACAGGCAGGGCACAGACAGGCCAGGGTCTCACTCAGGGGCCTGCTTCTTACCAGACTGTGCTTCTCCACATGGGCTCCTACAAAGAAACTGGCTGTTTGTTCATGTCTCAGGTAGCATTGCTCTCTCTCTCTCTCTTCTCCTAGCCCAGCCTGTCCTGTATTCACAGCAACCCTCTTAGCTCGGCCTCCCAATGCTGAGACCACAGGCATGAGTCAGCACGGCTGGTCTGTGGTCCAGATCAGACCGCAGTCTCACGGGTCCGTGAGGCACTCACCCTGACCTCAGCCTCCGTGGGCCTGCCGTCTATCTTAGCAATTCCCTCAAAAATGGCTTTGTAGAGCAGGTTCCTGCGTGTGCTGCTGTCTTCTGGGGGAAGGTGCTCCAGGGTGAGGTCTGGGTGCTGTCTGTACATGTCCAGGATGATTCTGACTGCTGTCTCTCGCACCTCATACACCTTGTGCTCCAGGGCGCTCAGTGCAAACTGCAAAGAAAGCAGTCTCAGCTCTGCTACTGATTTTCTCATAACAAAGTTAACTTCTCCCAGCTCAAGAGAGACCCAGGTATACTGCAGAGAGACTTGGAAAATAAAGACAAGGCAAAGAGAAGACAAGAGCAGAGGCGGCCACACACCCAGGGTTCTCTTCCACATGCTGGCACAGCACACTGGAATCTATACTGGACTTTGCTTTCACCACTGGTGCGCTGTGAAGCACTCCTTAATTTACATCCACAAACTTCCTATTGGGAAACACTCCAAATGAAGTGGGTGACGCCTCTGGGACTTTTGTCTGTCTGTCTGCCCAGGCTGTTTTCTTCCCCCGCCTGCAGGTTCCCATTCATTGGCAGCTGATACGTGCTGCTGCCTGCAGGCTGTCACTGTGCAGAGCATCTGTGCACAGCTGTCTCTGTGCAGTTTGTTGTTTTGGCATCATGAGCAGGGTTGCGCTAGTGTTAAGAGCACTGGTCTAACATATCCATGTGTTCTGTCCCTAGAACCGTAATCGATCAGACCACCAAAAATACTGGCAAGATGGCTCAGCCAGTAAAGGTACTTGCCACCAAGCCTGACTGTCTGAGTCCTGGCCTTGGGAACCAGAGTGGAAAGAGAACATGACTCTTACAAATTATCCTCTGACCTCCACACGCACATTGTGCTTTCTGCTCGCTCTGTCTGTCTGTCTGTCTGTCTGTCTATCTATGACAGTCTCATCTATGCAGCCCAGGCTGCCCTCAACCTGGTTATCCTCTGACTGTGTCTTCAGCACCATGCTTTCCACACCCTGAGCTCACTCACCTTATGTCGGTGGTTCCCAACTTGTGGGTAACAACCCAAATGACCATCGGAAAATACAGATATCTACATTATGATTCCTAACAGTAGCAAAATTAGTTATGAAGTAGCAACAAAAATAATGCTATGGTTGGGGTCTGCACATGAGGAGCTGTGTTAAAGGTCTCAGCATTAGGAAGGCTGGGAACCTCTGCCTATGACTTTTGTTTTCACTGCACCATGGCGTTGTCACACAGTCATGTCACCATCACTACCCAGGTCAATGCCTCCCCAGTGGCTCTGGGCCCTGGGCCTCCCACCTCCCACATTTCTGAAGGGCTCAGCCTGAGCCCCACTCTTAGGCTCTACCTAGACCTGGCTGTGCACTGTCACCATCTGGCTCTCACACTGGGTCTGTGTTTCCTGTACTCTTACATCAGAGACTCTGGTCCACCCTGCTGCTGAGTCTCCCGGCCTCTGCACTCAGTCTGCACTGCACAGCTACCCCAGTCCTGCTCACCCATTCTTGCAGTCACCCTGTACCCCTCCTTTCCTTTGTATTATCAGGGGTGCTGAATGTGATGGCAGCCATCAATGTCCCACTGGTTTATTTTATTTCACCTCAGACTTGGGTCACACACACTAGGGGTGTCTTGTACCATGGACAGTGAGGTTCAGTCATGAAACAAGTGTCTGGCAATGATCCAGGCCAGAGACCAAGGTAGGCATGGTTTGCTTATATTCTCTGATGTATTCTTAAGCAAGTAAGTTTTTTTGTTTTTCAGGTTTTTTGAGTCAGCATATTATGTAGCCCAGGCTGGTCTCAAACTCACTGTGCAGCCAATGATAATCTTGACCTCCTGATTCTCCTGCCTCTACCTCCTACGTGCTGAGATTGCAGGAGTGTACAGCCTGGTGTATGCAGTGTTACAGACTGAACCTGTGGGTCTATGCTTGCCAGGTGAACACTCAGTCAACTCCCCAAAGAATGACTCTCATGATTTGCTCCCCCCTGTGCATTCTACACTCTCATCGAGGGTGAAGACTCCTGATGCTCCCGCATGTTCCCTGGCTCAGTCACTGATTGGACAGCCGTGCCCTAAGCTGTGACACCGGGGCCAATATCATGCTGCATGAGGCTGGCTCACCTTCATCACACTGTCCACGGTGAAGCCTGAGTTCTCAGTGCCCAGGTCTCTCAGCAGCCGGGCCAGAAGGTCCACCTGGCTCATTGCCAGATGAGTGGAAGCATTGGGCTTCAGTGGCTGCACCAAGTAGGATGGGATGAGTTGGAGAGATTTCACCTCCTTAAACAAGGCCATTTCCTACAAAATGTAGCATGATTTGTTAATTATTACAGGTAAAAAGCTAGAGGTAATTCAGTACAACTTAGCATGACTGCCACATTGCACACCCGAGGGAACAAACAGGGAAGTGAAGGGACGGTGACAAGCCACCCGAGAATTATGGATGGGAGCTGGGGTTTCTTGGAAACAGTTAGGGAGGGGATAGAACCACAGATCTGAAACAGAAGAGACCAGCATGAGAACAGGAGGAAACAAACAAACTGAAAACCTGAAGGCTTCTGTTCTTGGTTCTCAACCTCAACAAAACCATTTTCTGAATGTAAAATGTGGAAAAAGATTAGGCTTAGAGATAGAATTTTAGCATCAAGTGTCAATGATTCTCTAGTAATGTGATCACCGGTGGACCAGAAGAAAGTACTATCTATTGCTTCCATTGTTGGGTGACAGGGTCTCACTATGATGCTTAGGTCTCCTTGAACTTTCTATATACTGTGCTCAGTATGTAGTCACAATCTTTCTTTGTATTTGGGCCATGAGTGATGGCTCAGATACAGAGGACAAAGGCACAGTAAATATGGCCTCCAGAGGTCAGGACAACAGGTTCCTGAAATGACAAGTGGGCCTGAGCATGAAGGCCCTGGCAACTTTGAAAGTTTAGTTTTATTCATGTGAGTGTGTCTGTGTGTATATGCCACATGAGCGTGGGTGGAGGCCACAAGAGGGTGCTAGATCCTGTGAGCTGGAGTCACAGGACGGTGTGAGGAACCTAACCACAGTCCTTGGAAAGAGCAGTGAGCTCTCTTCACAGAGCTGGCTCTTCAGCCCTAGTGAGGGAGCTTTAGACCACCCAGGAACTAACAGGAAAAGCCAGGCAGAGAGGCACGCTCCTGGAGCGCTAGCAAAAGGGAGGCTGGGGCAGGGTACCTGTGAGTTGAGGGTAGCATGGCTATATGGTAAAACTGTCTTAAAAAATATTGAATGTGAGCTGAGTGTGGCAGTACAGTCCTGTAGTTCTGGCTGTGGGAAGGCTGGTGGAAGGTGGTGGCCTGGGTGACATGGCAGACCCTGTCTCTTCAGGAAAACAAAAACCAAACCAACTTCACACATAGAAAACAAATGAAGGGGGCTGCAGAGATGGCTCAGTGGTTAAGAGCATTGCCTGCTCTTCCAAAGGTCCTGAGTTCAATTCCTGGCAACCACATGGTGGCTCACAACCATCTGTAATGATGTCTTGTGGCCTCTTCTGGCCTGCAGACATATACACAGACAGAATATTGTATATATAATAAATAAATAAATAAACAAAGAAGAAAACAAATGAAGCAATACACATTTTCATTTGTGCTGAGACTCATGAAATCCTCCTGCCTCTGTCTTTCAAGGGCTGACATATCTTTTTACGGTGACACCCTACCCAAGCTCTGTGCTACAAGCACATGGCAGCACTTCTGCTTTTTGTTCTTTCTTTTTTTGAGACAAGGTTTCTCTGTGTAGCCCTGGCTGCCCTGGAACTCACTCTGTAGACCAGGCTGGCCTCGAACTCAGAGGTCCGCCTGCCTCTGCCTCCTAAGTGCTGGGATCAAAGGTGTGCGCCACCACTGCCAACTTGTTCTACTTATTTTTTTTCCATAATTGCTTTCTCTGAAAATAAGTTTCTTAATAAACCAAGTCTGGGATTCTTCACATCTTGAAGAATGACAAGAGCCCTAAGACAGATGTTCTAAGTCACCAAACTTGCATCAAATTTTAAGGAATTCTTAGATTTTCTCCAGTCCAGATAATGGAGCTTTAGGGTCCCTAAATCATCTGGGCAGTGCACACCTGTAACCGCAGGGCTTAGGAGGCCGAGCCAGGAGCACCATATCTAGTTCTGGGTTACTCTTGGCTCTGCACAGTACCAGGTGAGCCAGGGCTGCATGAGACCATGTCATGTAGCCCATGTCTCATAATACGCAAAGCGAAGCAAAACACAACAGCTTCCTGAACTAGATGTGCTCACTGCTGACTGAAATAGAGCCAACACTTTCACAGCACTTCCTGAACTCTTGCCCACTTACACGTGTGACTTTCACACCGAGGTTAGAGTAAGTGTGCTCGGTGCAACGGTGAGGACGGACTCGGACAGGACTGTGTTTCCTTTCCCTTTCTGTTAGCAGCCCTCTAGGTGACCGCATCCCGATCCTCTGATCTCGGCATGTGTGGGGGTGAGGGAGAGTGGAGGTGAAAGACCGTTTGCTGGCGTTCTTTCCTTCAACGCTGTGAGTCCGTCCCAGGGGTAAACTCAGGCTGTCAGGCTTGGTGCAGGTGCCTTTTCCTCACTGAGCCACTGCTCCGGCCCTTTCTTTGTTCATGTGAATGGCATGTGTGTGCATATCAGCATGTGTGGGCCCAAGTTCATTTCAGGAATCTTCGTCCATAGCTAGTCCATCTTATTTGAGGAAGGGTCTCTTAATTGAACCCAGAGACTGCCGACATAGCTAGTCTTGCTAGGCAGCTTGCTCCATGCTCACCCTGTGTTTATGTGGGTTCAAAGGATCGTAACTGTGAATCAGCAACTGCTTTAACTGCTGAATCATCTCCCTAGCTTTATACAATCCTTATTTTTATCTCCAATAAGCTGGGCATGGAGTCACACTTGCAATCTGAGCACTTGGAAAGTGAGAGCAGGAAGAACACTGAGTCTCAAGGAGCCAGCCTGGACTACATGGTGAGTTCAAGTCCAGCCAGCATTACAGAATGAGGCTGTCTCAAAACAACAACACAAGCTTGTGTAGACAGAGCTCCTTCCTCCCAGCACTGGGAGCATCATGGCAGCTGTCTGAGGATCAGCCATAGAGAACCCTGTAAAGCAGAGTCAGCCAGCCACAGGAAGGTGATGGGGAAGTTCAGACCTGAATGAAATTCAGAGCCATGACACGGAGGCGAGCAGAGGAGTCTCCGGTTCTGGTGAGTAAAAGGGGAATGGTCCTCTCTACACAGTGCGTCGTCTCCAGTTTGCTCAGCTTGTGCTTGGGGATATACTGGGTAATTATCATTTTCACCAACTTCAGCGAAGCCTGAAAGACCTGAAGAAACGAGGTCAGACAGATCAGCCACTGTACAGCACCCCACACCCGGAGCCCTGCTCATTGTGGCACCCTCCACTTGACCCTCCTGACCACGTGATGCCAGCTCAGCACTCCTGAGAGACACCCAGACACTTTTCTTTTTTGAACACTCAATCTAAAGCCTGTCCAGAGCTACAAAAAGGAACTCAGCTCGTCGGCCCCACAGTCTCATGAGGAGAGCTGAGTACCGGCCTGCACATCTGCTCAGCTCTGTGTGGAAAACAGAGGCCGTGCAGAGCAGAGAAGTGCCCACGCAAGCATGGCATCTCCCATCTGCCACTTTCCTGGAGCTAGGATGTGCCTCTTACTGGTCTCACTGAAAGCTAAGTCACGGTTATGTCAATGACCTGGGGACAGCAGGCAGAGGGACTTACTGAGGTCACGATGTCCTTTATGGCTCTTCTGATGAGAAAGACAGATGCTCTGAGCATGTTTTTCAAATCCTCTTTCTGGGTTCCAACAGGCATCTCCATCAGCTTCTGGTACAGCGCCAGCAGGGCATCTTCTCGGCAGGACCACGTCTTAGAATAGGCCCCGGCCACCTGCCAGCCAACAGCAGTCCTGTTTCAGCCAGGAGGCAGACTGTCCAGCCCCACAGTCATCCCAGCTGCCATCCTGCACTTCAAAACTCCTCTGCAGAAGGAAGCCCTCTGCAGAATGGAGGGGGAGAGCTGAGCTACACTGGGGGGAAATTAAGACCTGAGACCTCCACATGTGAACGGCAGGATGTACACACACGCGCGCGCGCACACACACACACGCGCACACACACACACATACATGCACACGTTAAACAGAGTAAAAACACCTGCAGCAGTTTTCCCCTTCTTTCCCTATGCTAGTGTGCTCTGTGTCTGCGTGTATCTGCACACTTGCATGCCATACATGTGCATAACTTGGTTTTTCTTTTTACCAAGGCTTCGCCTAAGATGTCGATGGCAGAACTGGCTTCTCTCAAAGCCTTCTCTGTCAAGGGCTCTGGTTCCCCCGAGACACCCCGTCTCCGGACGTCACTGCTGTCTGCGTCTTTCGCTTCGGGCTCGGTGGCTGCTTCCCCCAGTTGCTTCCGAGTAATGGGAAGAGGCCGTTCATCGTAGGGCAGGGCGTCCACCTGGAGGTGAGCAGAGTCGAGGGGTGGGCGCCCTGCCAGGTGTCTCCTCTACAGACTGCTGGGCGAGAGCTCTACAGGAGTCAGTCTGCTAAGCACCAGGTTAGAATAATTCCTACAAGTGGGCTGTAATTGGAAAAAACTGATGAAGCCTTCCATTCCTGTCAGACTCACCCAGACACGGAGCAACAGCACCTCAGAAGTCAGCTCAGACACTAGTCACCTGCAGCCACTCCAGTTCGGCTGACACAGAGGACAGGAGGAAGGGCCATCCCGTTATTTTTCAGACTAGTGTTTGTTGACATACTCTTACTGCACTGCAGAGAGCAATAAACATGCTTCTCCTCTGGGGCCCCTTGAGGGAAGCTGTAACAAGCCTCCTCTGTGGTGCTCCTTGGTAGGCAGCTGCCAACCCAACCTTCAGTCCTCAGCACCTAAATCACCAGGCACTGCTCTTGGTGCCCACACAGCAGTGAGGCTGGACCTTCTGCCCTCACTTTATTCAGTCAGAGATAAAGGCACAGAATTGAAGAGGCAAGGACACAGCAGGGCGAGAGAGCTAAGGGAGCACTCCTGACTGGGCCCTGAAACACACGGTGCTGAGAGAGCGGGTGAGTGCACACGTGAGTGATTTCACCGAGACACATGGAAGGCTAGGCCACAAGGGCATCGCGACCCTAAGATGGACACGTGGGCCAAGGCCCCTTCTGTAGAGGCCTGGTGGGGCCAATCAGCACAGGGATCTGCTCTGTTCTTGCGGCTGCTTCAGAGGCTGGAGTGTATGTCTAAGTTGACCCATCTGACTGAAGCGAGGACCTTTGGGCAAAAGGTGCTGCCCTGACAGCGGGCAGCCCAGGGACATGGAGCTGGGAGTCAAGTGATGGGAGGAAATCTGCTGTGGGAACGCCTTCAGCCAACAGCCTTTAAGATACTGGCCCACTTTGGGCATGGTCAAATATACTATATATACAGATATACAACGTGTGCGGCCCCTTGGCTGCTGCATTCGGTTCCTGTTCCCCACTCATGTAGAAGACTGCTTATCTGTGAGTCTACCCCCAGATAAACTGACCTTTATTTACTCCATTCTGGGCTAGGGTGGGACTGCTTTATTATAATCGACAACAGAAATCAGGTTGCTGATGACAAGACTGAGCTTCCAAGTCAAACCAGTCCTGAAACCTGCAGAACCTACTGTGCTCCTAGCTAGGACAGTCAATAAAAAGTCCTGTTACCAAGCTGTTCTAACAGGCACGGTGACCACGGGTACATGCTGAGGTGTCATCTGGAAAAGTATCAATAGGGAATTCACCCGTTTGTTTTGAGACAGGATCTCACGCTATTGCTTTGGATGTCCTGGTCCTTGCTATGTAGTCCAAGCTGACCTGGCAGCAATCCTGCCTCAGCTTCTTGAGAGCTCCAGGAATGGGCATTTTACACATGCTCTCTTACTCCTTGAAGCAATGCTTGAAGTAGATGTAAAGACTCTGTGAGCACACAGGTGACAAGGCAGACCCAGAGGCCCGGCAGGCTGGGTGACAGCTGCCTCTCAAGAGGCGTGGCCAATGGACTATGCTGGCTTGTGCTCTGCTCTAGCCAGCATCCCAGGTCCCTTCTGGATTCGGGGAGGAGGGCTGGCCCTGGAGGCAGGCACATACCTGTGCTTTGGGATTAGTACCCAGTACAACCCAGGTCCTCAGTGATGCTGCTGGAAGCAGTCAAGCTGGCGTGGAGTAACTTACATGGCTCCTAGGGCCTGCAGCAGGTGGGGACTGGTCCGCTGCTGAATGTCGAGGAGACGATGCCAAGGCATATGCCAAGGGCTTTTCCTGGAGGGCAGGGCCTGCCAATGTGCCTTCTGTTTCCAGCTCTCCTGTGCGTGGCAGTGAGGACGCTGCTTTCCAGTGCTGGGGACTGCTGGGAGACGCAAGGGGCTGGAGGGGCAAAGCGAAGGGCCTCTGCATCTGGAGGAAAGATGGACAGGGGCCATGACCACCACAGGCCATCTGAAGGAAGCTGTGCTGACTTCACAAGCAGCCCCAAACACCTGACAGCCCTGAGCATGCATGCTTGGCCATGTTTCACAAACATACTTGTGCTAGAAGCACAACAGTAGGCAGGTGGCACTTGGGCAGGACTCTGGGTTCAGAACTGGTCTAGGCCGTTCACAGCTGGTCAAATGACTTCACAATCCAAACAGGCAGGGCTGACAGGCAGGGTCTGCCCTGGATGTCACACTGTGATTCTCACTGATTTAGGTTTTACTTGCCAGGATGGCAGAGGTAGATATAGCGCCGGCAGTACCAGCCTGAGACGGGCAGCCGAGAGGGCGAGATTGGTGAGAACTGGCAGTCTGTGTGCGCACTGAGCCTCCCCCACCTGCATTCAGCATCTGCTGATGAACCGTAGGTTAGAGATCTTGCTAGAAGTCTGTCTCCACTCACTTAGACTACTCCAGGGGGTTTACACCTGAGGGCATGTGGCGCAGCTGCTTTAGCCCACACATTCACAGAGACCGAGCACAACTCTGATTAGCCCTTCACTCTCCTCCACTTGCCCCTACCCTGTGGCCCATTCTGACCTCTGGCTCGCCCTGCAGGAGGCCGTGCAGCTCCAGCTGTTCATACACCTGGGCACGGTAGCGTGCCATCTGCTGCTTCTTCTCCTTGGCCAGGTCATAGTCTTCCTTTTCCACAGCACAGCGCTTCTCCACCTCGAAGCGCCCCAGGCGCTCACCGACCTTCTGTAAGTCAGCGATCGCTTGCTTCAGTTTCTTTGCGTGGTCATAGCGCTCCTTCTTGACAGCATCCCGTTTCTTTTCATCCAGCCTGCGGATGATCTGTGCGACTTCGGGGTCTTGGTACATGTCAAACGCCAAGTCATCAAGTGGAGAGATATAGTCAGATCTCCTAAGGAGAGAAGACAACCCCTCAGGTCAGGAGAGTCAAGAGGAGAGATATAGTCAGATCTCCTAAGGAGAGAAGACAACCCCTCAGGTCAGGAGAGTCAAGAGGAGAGATATAGTCAGATCTCCTAAGGAGAGAAGACAACCCCTCAGGTCAGGAGAGTCAAGAGGAGAGATATAGTCAGATCTCCTAAGGAGAGAAGACAACCCCTCAGGTCAGGAGTCAAGAGCTCATGCTGCACACACAGGTGAGAAGGTCCCAGCACTGTTCACGGGTCTCCTATGTGAGGGACTATAGCCTCGGCTGCTCAGGCTGCAGCCATGAGCTATCTGGGGCCGTTGCTCCTGGTGCTTGACCAAGCTGTGGGTCAGGCCAAACCGCAGATAAACTCAGCATCCATAACCATGTGATTATGCCACTAGTCTTAAAGTTTACAGCATGGTAGTGACGAACTTCTCTCTGGGGTTACAAAGTACAGCACCAGCATTGCCGGGACCACACTGCAGACTCAGGGTCTCACAGCAGCTGCACTGGCTGCATCAAGTGCGCCAAACACAAGCTGTGACTTGGGTATTTTACACAGAGGTAAAATTTAATTAGATATTATTTGTCACAAAGATTTTAGTTGGAAAACTTGAATAATAAGTTCAAGTGGGACTTGGGCACACACCACATTTAAAAATCCCCAGGTTCTTTTCTGCCACTCCATGCCCCGTTTATCCAGGCCCTTTGCCTGGCAGCCCGGTGACTGTGAGGGACAGCTGCAGCAGTTCTGACCATCCCTTCCGTCCAGTAGTGTTAGGGTTAATATAACATACATGTTGCCCCACACACCAAATATTAACTCTCAACACTATGCTTGCAACTCTGTGTCACTTGGCCACGACGTCCCAGAAATAATATAAAGGTTTTATTTTTAAAAACCTCACCAGAGCCGGGTGGTGGTGGCACATGCCTTTAATCCCAGCACTTGGGAGGCAGAGGCAGGTGGATCTCCATGAGTTTGAGACCAACTTGGTCTACAAGAGCTAGTTCCAGGACAGGCTCCAAAGCTACAGAGAAACCCTGTCTCGAAAAACCAAAAAAAACAAAACAAAACAAAAACAAAAACAAAAAAAAAACCCAAAAAACAAAAAACCCTCACCAGTAAAAAGGAACAAAAAGTTCCATGGTGCCATAGTCAGAATTTGTGGGCAAGAGCACACTCAGTCTCATGCAGTACCCAGGGACAGGTCAGGCTCTCACACCATGAATCTCCACAGAGTCCTGGGGGCCAGACAGGTCAGGCCTGGCACAGCCTGCCCCACCACCATAGGTGGAAGCTCTACTGGAGCATGCCACTGCTGCTGTGGCTGCTGTGTGGGCACAGAAACCAAGGGTGGCCACCAGGAAGGAGCGGACCAGCGGTGACACAGCTGAGGATGCACTGGCTCTCTCTCCAGCACAGCCTGAGAGCTGAGGCACGGTGGGCAACTGCATCACTGTTCTCAGGCACCTGTGCTAACACCTGAACACTCAGAACTGAAGCATCTCTGAACAGCAGCAGTGCAGGCGTGCAAGATATGCAGTCACCTTAATCTCTTCATGGACATAAGACAACCCAACCAGTGGCTTCCTGCTCTCACCTGACCTAAGCCTCATGGAGACCTCGAATCCTTCAGAATGACCAAGGGGTTATGAGCTGTCTTGTGAAGGAATGGGGAAGGGTCTTACCCGGCAAAAGTTCCTTCTAGGGCTGGGTCCTCATTGTGGGGACTGTGGCCAAGGTAATGGTCAATCAGCTTCTCTCTAGAGGTCTTTGGAGACAAAACATTTTCTTAGACTCTTAGCAAACAAAAGACAAAACAAACCTTAATTTTACAACCATTTAACCGAGAGGGGCCAGCAAGACTCAGTGGCCCTAGTTTTCTGGACAGGCAGCTAAAATTCGTGAGAAAAGTTTTGAGGCCTTCTTACTTGCTACATTTTTGTGATGAGAATTAATGATTCCTCCTCCCACAGAAATCCCCTTTACTTTTTAGGAACTGAACTTCCCATACTTACAATATTGCTTTCATCACCAAAATCTGCAGGGTCTCCAATGATATTTATCGCAACCAAAGCCACCTAAGAAATAGTCAAATCAGTAGAAATCGAGTATGAAGTGTTTGAGATGCCTTAAGCCCTTGAGCCAACTCTTGCCCATGTTGTTATCAGGCAGGAGGGTGTGCGATGACAGGGGTCACACTGACGTAGAGAACCGTGACGTGCTCAATAGACAACAAGAACTACTCTTCTCATGCTCAACCAAGTTGCTATGGCTTATAGGTTTCTAAAACAGTAACCGCTAACCTAAACTTTTAGCAGTCTCCCAATAAGAGGTCTCTATCCGCATTACCCCAGACGAGGAAAAGAAACACTAAATTAACACAGCCCAGCTAACCCAGGTGCTCATTTTCACCTCTCACCTTGGCAGGGAAGTTGCTCTCTTTCCCACCCATCACTGTGGTCCAAGTTCCTAACCAGTTCCTACTGGTGGACACAGGCAGGTAGGGTGGAAGGATGAGAAAATGTTAGAAATGGTCCCTCCAGCTTTCCGATGCCATGCTACAATGGACCTCATGGCGGAGCAGCTAAGCATCTCAGCTCATCCGCTGTCACAACAATGTGACCCGTTGGCTTCTCCTACACCTCTTGGAGAGGCATCAAGGGCTACAAATGTGTGTGCCAACAAGATTGTTCTGGACACACCTGATCTCCTTTGTCAGGGTGAGACTGAGTTCTACCAAACACTCTACCACTAAGCTACACAGGCTGTCCCTAGTGCTGGGCTACACAGGCTGTCCCTAGCGCTGGGCTACACAGGCTGTCCCTAGCACTGAGTTACACAGGCTGTCCCTAACACTGAGTTACACAGGCTGTCCCTAGCGCTGAGTTACATAGGCTGTCCCTAGCGCTGGGCTACACAGCCTGTCCCTAACGCTGAGTTACACAGCCTCTCCCTAGCGCTGGACTACACAGGCTGTCCCTAGCGCTTTGGCTGGCTTTTGCAAACATATTCCTCATACTGGATTGCCTTGCCCAGCCTTAGTAGAAAGGCAGGTGCTCAGTCCTACCGCAACTCCATATGCCATGCTTTGTTGATACCCACGGGAGGCCTTCCCTTTCGGAACAGAAACAGAGGACTGGACTGGGGAGTGGCAGAGGAGAGAGGGAGGGAGGGAATGAAAGGAGAGGAGGGAGGAGCAACTGGGGGTGGGATGTAGTAAATAAATAAATTGATTACATTTTAAAAAAGAAAGAAAGAAGAAAGAAGAGGCAGCAGTGCCGCTGGAGCAGCTGGACCAGTGGCGGGTAAGCGGCTTTTCCTGGCCTTGGGCAGTTCAGACTGGTTATCTGCGTTATGCTGCCAGAACAGCTGCCAGTCAAAGTCACACACACGCTGTCAGCGGTGTCAAGCTACTGCACACAACTGAAGTGCAAACCCCAGGAACCCTTCTTATACTCTCTTTCATCCAAGTCTGGTCCAGTCAGAGGCTTTTGTGTGCCCCATGACTACATGCCTGAGTTAACATGTGGGAGAGTCTGGCTTCAGAGAGCAACAGCCACTCACACAACTGCTCTCAGGAGTGTGCAGGTACGAGGACGCCTGAGCAGTCCGCTCATGGAGGTGTGGGGTAAGGGGCATAGAGGGGGTATGTGCTGTGGTGTCAGGGCAAAGCCTCACACACACGCACGGGTCTCACCTGATCATATATGTCAGGGCAAACCCTCACACACACACACATACGGGTCTCACCTGATTATATATGTTGTGGTGTCAGGGCAAAGCCTCACACACCCTCACACATACACACACACACACACACACACACACACACACACACATACGGGTCTCACCTGATTATATATGTTGTGGTGTCAGGGCAAAGCCTCACACACCCTCACACACACACACACACACACACACACACACACACACACACACACACACACACACACGTCTCACCTGGTTATATATGTCAGGGCAAAGCCTCACGCACACACACGCACACGGGTCTCACCTGGTTATATATGTTGTACTTGTTGGCATGGTTTTGGTGAAAGATCAGTTTAAGAAACTGCCCCACAGCATCCACGTAAACAGACTTGAGTTCCCGGGCTTTGCAGCCTGTCTTTTCATTGTCACACAGAGAGACATAGCTGGAAGGAAAGTCAAACCTGACAAACTGTCCACAAAGCTGTTCCCACTCCCACTGAACCCCACAGATACGGGAACCCTGCCTGCTAGGCATATGAATCCGGGCGGGTGCTGGGAAGATCACAAAGGGCCGAGGGGTAGCCCACGGAGCCGGCAGGCTCAGGGCACCCCGTGCACCGGGTCTCATTCTCACCCCAGTCTGCGGAAGCGCTCTGCTTGGTACGGCACCAGGTACTCAGGCAAGCTTTCACTGATGTAGAACTCAACCTTACTGGAGATCATGTACTGGTGAGCGAGGAGCTGCAGTTTCCTTACCCGACACCTCTCCACCATCTGGAGAACAATCTCTTGTGGAAACTGGCAGAATCTGAAAGCAAACACAGTCTTGGGTTTCTGAGAAATGTCTGCAGTTTCCTGTCGGCCCGCTTCCAGGCAGGGGAGTGTGAGGCACGGCATTCTGGATGTGGGGTAGCTTCTACCTGACTAGAAGACTGCGTTGCCCCTCCCTTCCAAAGCCTGGACCTAAGGCTGACTGGCTCTGCTGGCCACCTGCAAACCTAACTTCAGGCTGCTGAGACTAAAGGCTAAAGTGGCCTTCAAGTTTACCAGGAGATAAATCAGCCATTCTTCTGGGGCTGTACCAGTAGGCCAAGCAGAGCCAAAGGCTTCCCCACAGGAACCTGAGTCCTTAAGCTAAGTGTCTGCTTACAACACACAGGCTGTCAGCATACAGCAGAGGGCTTCCAGGCGCAGGCTGAGCTGAGTGTTTAACTCTACACTGCATGAGCCCCAAGCAAGACTTGGCTAGAGCACTGTTTCTGTCAGCAAGGAACCTACACAGCAAGGCACAGCCATGACTCAGCAGTACACTATGTTGGAAGGACAGCACTGACACATGCTAGCTGGCAGGCACTGTGGGCACATGGAACAAAGGGAGCTCTGAAGACCAGGGCAGTCAGGGAAGGCCCCTCCCTTCACAGGTCTCAACATTACTGCCTGGTGACCCGTGTGTGTGCGCACGCTCCCGTGTAGTTATCATTGCTGGCCAGGTCCTTCTTCCACACCCCACTAAGAAAACCCATCAACTCGGTGAGGCTCCTTTGGGGTTCTTCAAGAGTAGAGCTATTTCCCCCACCAGATGGAGCACAGTTAGCCTGGGTGCCACTAACACATCAGCCCCGTGCTCACCTCCCAGTTCTGACTTTTTCAGCTCAGGGTAAGGGCTCTCCCACTGAATCAAACCCCAGCCTCCTATCCTTATGAAATACATTGACAGGGACAGACTGCTTTGCCTTGAATAAAAACAGCTCAGTGGGTGAAGGTGCCTCCTGCCAATCCCTGGGATTCCCACAATGATAAAGAACTGAGTCCTTCAAGTTGACCTCTGCAGTGGCATTTCAGTTGTATATAAATAAAGCCTGCCTGAAGATCAGAGAGTAGAACAGCCACACTGGGCAGCCTCACAGACCAGGCTGGTGATGCACACCTTTAATCCCAGTAGCCACAATAGTTGCCATAGAAACCAGGCAGTGCATGCCTTTAATCTCAGCGGTGCACACCTTTAATCCCAGCCCTAGAGAGGATTATAAAACGGAAGGAGACAGCTCTCACACACAGTCTCATTCTGAGATTTTGGAGGCAGGATCGCCATTTCTGACTGAGGTCGAGGTAAGAGCCAGTGGCTGGCTACTTTGCTTTTCGGACCTTCAGGTTGAACCCCAATTTCTCTCTGAGTTTTTATTAATCATGCTTCAGACCTCCGATCTTCACGCATATTGAGAGACATGCAAGGACATGCACATTAATAAATGTAAAAAAAATCCTCTGAAAACCGAGACTATGTAGGCTGCAGTCGTCAGCTCTGGAGATTTGAAGCCTGGATCCCAAGGCTCTGAGAAAGACATGGCAGGAACTTCCCCATCCCATAAGTAGAGACATGGCAGGAACTCCCCCATGGTACCCAGTTCCACCAGGACCCTGAGCAAGTTTTCTGAAACACTCCTGACAGGACCCCTTGTCCATCTTGGTGACACTTGGGGACACTTTCTCTTGATTCCTGCAACACATTTGACCTCAGGTAGATCAGGAGACTCCTGGGCCAAACCTTGTGTGACTCTGTCGGGTGGTCAGGGTACACAACCCTTTCCTTTGGTATCCTCTGGAAGCATGGTACTAACATGGATACAGTTAAGAGTTTAAAGGAAAATCACCCAATGACAAAAGTACCATACTGGGGTGACTTGCATGATCACTGTTACAAAGTAGCCCTGTATGTCTACTTAAGAACCTGTGAGCTTCATGGACTCGCAGGGCAGACACTGCGAATGCTAAGATCTCTGCAGAGGGAAATGCAGAAGCAGAGAGCAGAAGCTTTGCCCTTAGCAGCTGGAGGGAAGCAGGACCACTGAGATGTGGAGCTCAGAGAAAAGTGGGTGTGGCTAGGATTCCTCAGTGGGGACAGCATGGCTGGGAGGGAGTGGACCAGGAAGTTCAACACTGTCAGCTCCATCAAGTTCTACTCTATCCCAGCTGCTTGACTCTTCCAGTTTCCCGGAGCGCAGGCATGGAGGAGGGGTCCTGTTTACCTGACACCTACAGCTCCAGCAAGTGCTGCTCTATCCTATCTGTTTGACTCCTCCAGTTCCCCGGAGCTCAGGCATGGAGGGGAGGGGGTCCTGCTTACTGGGTCTCCTCAGACATTCCAAGAGGAAAATGCACTTTAATTTTAGTGATTTTAATTTAGTTTTCACTGAAATACACCATGTACCCGACTAGAAATGCATTTTGTGTTTTTAGATCGAGAGGCGCCTACCCTACCAGGTATTCAGACCCAGAGATGTGCTCTCAGCCCCGCCCCTCAGGCCAGCCTTACTTTGGTGACCTCCAGCCACTGACAGTCGGTGCGTGGATCATTAGTTCCCGAGCACTGAAGCCATCTTCATGTCCAGAAGAGCTGACCACTACAAATCCAATCTTGTGGGGCATTCTGCACACATGGGCTGTTCAGAAGATCAGGGAAGAGTTCTGAGAAGGAATTCAACTAGGTTAGATGAGGTGTTAGCTCACGTCATACAAGGTAAGCCACAGAGTACTCAGACTTGCCCATCACTCCGAGAAGGTTAGTTTATCTACAAATATTTTTAAATGGATGTTCTAATTCTACTTAACACACCATTTAAGCTATCTTGATTTTCCTGAGAGTCTGACCTGTGCTGTGGCTGAGTTACATCCTCACTAATGATCAGAGCCTGCTTTGTTGTGTGTGAAAGTTACCTTACTGGGGTTTCTGCAGATGTGATCAAATTAAAATGATACCCTATTGGGGAATCCATGTGGTTGGTGCACTTTGAGAAGAGGAAAAGGATCTGGGGTGAGTACCACTAAGGGACAATGCCCACCTAGCATACAGAAGGCTAGGTGTGGGCTTTATCTCCAGAACCCATCCCCCACAAAACAATCCCTAAAAAACACACGCAAGAAGTGGAAGCTCAGACACATGGGGGGGCACATACTGAGAGGCTGGAGCCACTCAGTTAAGGCTAAGGCTGGCGCTGGAAACCAGCAGGAGCTGGAAAGGCAGAAGAACCCAGACCTCAGAGATGCTGTCCCTGCTGCCACCTCAATGCCAGCCCTCTTGTTCTGAAATTCCTAAGCCATCCTGCTTGTCACACTCTCATGGTAAAACCAAAGCTTTTGGTAGGGTACAAAGACTTTCAGTATTATCGAGGAAACGAACAACTAGCGATGATTAGGGAGGGCGCCTAATCATTAGTGTAAACGTGCAGCCCTAAGGAATGCAGGACGCACAGATGCACGGGTGCAGACGTGAGCACAGTTGAGTTGGGAGCCTGACTCAGGACATTTAAAAGTGTTATCTGTGAACAAGATGGACCAGGACCATCTGCTGGCTCCCAGATATTCAGAGGATGTGGAAAACCACCCAGTGATGCCTAGTCGGACAGTAATGCCTACAAGGGCCACCTGTCTTCACCCTCCAGATGGGCACACGCAGTTGTCAGTTTCCCTCTGAACCTAGACAATCAAGCTGGGCCAGGATAGGCTACAAGATAAAATTTTGGATTTGGCCCTGGGTGGAGGCATGGGGAGGAAGCAGGGCAGCTCTCCCAGTCCTAGCGAAGAAGGAGTGTCACTGCTCCTACTCACAGAAAGTCCGCTGGAAGCCAAGTCGAGGGGAGACATGGTCAAACTTGAGGGAGCTTGAAGAGGAAAAACTGGCTGAATGATTCTTTCAGTGTGATTTTTTGATGAACTGACCTGTGCCCACCACTGTCAGTTGGAGGACGCGTGCTGTCATGTCTGCTCTGCTGACCTGTGTCCTAGCTCACCACTGTCACTTGGAGGACATGTGCTGTCATGTCTGCTTTGCTGCTTGGCACGCATGCTCTCCATGCTGGAACACAGCACACAGAGTCAGCGATGAACTGATGACTCTGCACTCCCCTCCAGCTCTGGTCAGGACCTGTTACACTTTCCTAGGCTCGGACAGTCTAGAATTCCACATACATTATACTTTCCTAGGCTTGGACAGTCCGAGAATTCCACATCCATGCACAGTGAGGGTTCATGGATGGAAACACACATATGTGTTGTCCAGAGGGAACAGGTGACACTCAATCCCAGGATTATACTGAGGCCACAGCAAAGGATCTCTCTCCCCAGAGAGACTCCTATCACAAGAGTCCAGGGCTACTGAGGCCACCAGCAGAGGAGGCCCTGCCCAAGTGAAGCTAACCTTGGGCTGGAGCAGTAATGTCAGAGAGCAACACATGGGCATGGCTACTTCTCCGTTACCAAACCAATCAAATACTTGCTAAGCAGACAACTGTTGGTGAAATAAATCATCAGAAAAAACAACAACAATCCTCCTAATACAGGAAAAAGAAGTGCATTGGAGGTTTCTTGGAATAAGATGAAATACTCTGTATGAAATCACTGAAATACTCTGTAGGCAGTGCTACCCAAAGTACCCCGCAGGAGGCCTGGCTCACGTGAATATGCCTGATGTATATTTCAGAGCTTTCACTTACTTTCACTGGATTTGAAAAGTACCATTTCAAGGATCAGTGCCAGTCTGATGCTTACTGGCGTGTTTTGTTTTTGGGATGTATGCACTAATCTACTAAAGCTAGTGCAGCAAGTCACCATTAAAGGTGCTCCACTGAGTTCCCTGTGTCTGTCACAGGAGAGCGGAGGAAACTGACCCAGATCACAATCAAGAGTGGTTCATACACATAGGTAGGTGACTTAACATGCATCTCCTCTGACTGGTGAGACTACAATCCTATAACATGCGTCTCCTCTGACTGGTGAGACTACACTCCTATAACATGCATCTCCTCTGACTGGTGAGACTACACCCCTATAACATGCATCTCCTCTGACTGGTGAGACTATACTCCCATAACATGTGTCTCCTCTGACTGTGAGACTACACCCCTACAACCCTATAACATGCATCTCCTCTGACTGGTGAGACTACAATCCTATAGCATGCGTCTCCTCTGACTGGTGAGACTACACCCCTATAACATGCGTCTCCTCTGACTGTGAGACTATACTCCTCTAACATGTGTCTCTTCTGTCTGTGAGACTACACCCCTACACCCCTATAACATGCGTCTCCTCTGACTGGTGAGACTACACTCCTATAATATGCGTCTCCTCTGACTGTGAGACTATACTCCTATAACATGTGTCTCCTCTGTCTGTGAGACTACACCCCTACACCCCTATAACATGCATCTCCTCTGGTGAGACTACACTCCTATAACATGCATCTCCTCTGACTGTGAGACTACACCCCTATAACATGTTTCTCCTCTGACTGTGAGACTACACTCCTATAACATGTTTCTCCTCTGACTGTGAGACTACACTCCTATAACATGTTTCTCCTCTGATTGTGACACTACACTCCTATAACATGTTTCTTCTCTGACTGTGAGACTACACTCCTATAACATGTGTTCCTCTGACTGTGAGACTACACTCCTATAACATGTTTCTCCTCTGACTAGGAGACTACACTCCTAGGTCACTCAGGTCCCTGAGCCTGGAGCTCCTCTCAGGCACTACACTCCCTTTCAGCACCCACGGAAGCATGTAAAGTCTTACTGCATTCAGTCGCTTCTACTGCCTTGGTTCTTCTGTTCCACACATGTTCCTATCAGACAACATTCTTTACACCCAGCTTCAGTTACCTCTATCCAGGTCTTAATTCCAAAGCCCTCTGTGGCCTCCATCTAGGAATTAAAATGCTGCTTCTGTCTGACACCTCGTTTCCCCCATTCTTACTTCTTATCTTGAAATTTGTTATTTTTGAGACAGAGTCTCACTATTTAGCTTCAAATAGCCTAGAACTCAGTATGTAGACTACACTGGCCTCAAACTCACAGAGATCCTCTTGTCTTGGCACGCGGAGTTCTGGGATTAAAGGCATGTGCCACTATGCCTCAGCATGTTGTGAATTTTAGAAGGATCCAAACACTTAGAGGTATGCCCCTGGCTCTGACTTCTTTAATTCTTTGACCATCTTCAAGGGTCTGGCCTATGCCGGTTGTGGTAGCACACACTTCTAATCCCGGCACATGGAAGGAGGATCTCTGTGAGTTTGAGGTCAGCATGGTCCATGTAGGAGTAACAGGGCTACATAGTGAGACAGTTTTAGACACACACACACACACACACACACACACACACACACACACAGAGCGAGCAGGCAGGCCAGATTTCTACCTTGACAACAGTTTCACTCAGCTGGATCTGCATTGCTGGTCTTAACTAGCATCTTCTAGGGTACACCGAGACTTACAAACAGAACGTTAAAGGCAGATACAAGTGTGTCCCCAATAAAACTAGAACAAATAACTGGTACTGAAGACCCTGGCAAGAGGGCTGTGGGGCAGTGTGGGCAAAACACCAGGAACTCAATATGGACATCTACAAAACCATCCACTTTCAGACCCGACACTGCAGGAGACTTCCACTCCCTACTCCTCCCCTTTGCCCCAATCATCAGCAGTCTTGGCATATGCTCGTGGCTCCACAAAACCCACCACGGAAACTTCTGGTCACCAGACGTAGGTGTGTCCCAGCTGTCCCCAGGGCGGCCATAGCCAGCAGTGTCAGGTGACATTTACCCTAGCATTGCTTATAAACTGTAACTAGGCACAAACTTATATTTTTGGTTGCGACCCTTCCCTTTAAAGCCATCTCTCTAGCCCTAAGTCCAAAAACAATGTAGCAACTTCAAACATTTTGTTACAAAGAAATAAAAAGAGGTTTCTAGTTTTCTTTTCAAGAAACGCAAAGGTTACAATATTAAGTGTTAATTTGGGACCAATTAATCTTAGGGATTGAAAGTGTTTTTTAGAGAATCCTTAAGCTTAAAAAAATCTCAAACCAAACCCAACTACCAAACAAACCCCGCAAACAACACGGATCAAGGTGTCTCGCTTACCAGGGGCCAGAGCTACAGTCTTCAGCCTCGTGGTAACTGGTCCCGTTCAGTAACGCATCCAGAAGAGGACAAGGCGGGGCTGGAACCGGATTCCCGATACGAAGGCCGAGATGCGCTGCCCAGAGGCCTCGAGCAGGCAGTGGCCACGTCCCTCCACGGCCAGATGTCTTCCGCCTCGGTGCCAGCTGAGGACCGAGGCCGCGCGGGGTCACAGGGCGCCGCGGAGACGAGCAGGAGGGACGCTGCCGCGATGCCGGCCTCCGCTCGCTTCGGAGAGGCCTCGCCTCGATCCGGCCGCCCCCACCCCGGACCACTGAGGAGAGGGCAGCGGAGGAGCAGCCCGGGCCTCCTCTGCCCAGCGCCCGGGCCGCAGCCACGCTCCCATGGCAACCAGGCCGGCCCGCGCTGTACGCCTGCGCAGCCGTCCGTAGGCGCCTGCGCGCGCAGCCACGCCTCGCCGGTTCCGGCTGGGGAAAGGTCCTGCAGACGGACCTTTCGGGTCGCGCCTGCCAAGGAGTAGAGGAAGCGTTCCGGGCGGCGCTTACGCGCCACAGTTCCGGGAGGGGCGAGAAGCGAGGGTCAGTCGTTGCCGTCCAGTGCGCGCAGAGTCCGCTGCCGGAGTCCTGCCATGTGCGCGGTGCTCCGCCAACCCAAGAGCGTCAAGTTGCGAGCCCTACACAGCGAGTGCAAGTTCGGCGTGGCGGCCCGGAGTTGCCAGGAGCTGCTGCACAAGGGCTGCGTCCGCTTCCAGGTGGGTCGGGGTGGCGGGGCGGGGACCCGGATCCCGGCTACTACGTGCATGGTTTCCGTCCCCTTGGATGGACTTGGACGGGCGCTGGGCTCCTGCAGACAGGTGACACCCTGAGCGGACTGCCTGTGGGCAGGACGAGCTGCTCTTCCTGTCCTCCAGCTCCCGGTGTCCGGCTCCCGGCTGTGCTTGTACGAAGATGGCACGGAGGTGACTGATGACTATTTCCCGGGGCTCCCCAACGACGCCGAACTCCTGCTGCTCACTGCTGGCCAGACCTGGCAGGGCTGTAAGTAGGGAAACTTTGGAGATGGGCGGGACCCACGCGGTTTAAGCCCGGGTCTAGGAGCCCAGGCACAAGCCTAGTAAATTAGGTCAGGGGCGCTGAATGCCAAGAGCTTTTGCTGAAGAACTCTGTTTCCAGTGTTTTATTTTATTTTTTTCATAACTGGAAAAGTAAGGGGGAATGATTGGGGGAGCCTGGGGAAGGTGTTGCTGTGCTCTGTTGGGCAGGGCAGGCATGGCTCACCCTTGCTCAGGGCCGTTCTCCGATGTGTGAGTACTGAAATGCTGTCAGCGATCGTAGTTTTTATTAAAGCTCTTCTAGGTAGGTGTGTGATGACAGCTACTGTGGCCTTAATCCGAATTTCCCCGGTGGCTAATGGGATTGGATATCATTCTGTGTTCTTATTTGCCACCTGCAGGCACTCCTTGGTGAAGCAGTCTTCATGTCTTTCGTGTTTTTTAATCGGATTTTTTAAGCTGTTGAGATATTTACCCCACCCCCATCAAATTCTGGTTATGACTTCGATGTCAGATAATTTGGTTTTCTAATATTCCCTGTTGGCCACCTTTTCATTCTCTGTTTTGGAACTGAGCTCCAACCAGCTGAGCTAACTGACCTTGCTCTTTTCATACTCTGTAGTAGAGCAAAAGGTTCAGATTTGGGAGGGAAATGGAGCCTGAGGTTACATATAGCTGAGGCTGGCCTTAAGTTCACTCTAACTAAGGCTGGCCTAAAAGCTTTTGTTTCTCCTGCCTCCACCTACCAACTGCTGGCATTCTAGGCATGTGTCCCACACCCAGCTTCAAAAGTTTTGACTTTGATGACATCCAGATTGTCATTTTATTCGCTGTGCATTTTCTTTATTATTATTAATTTATTTATTTTTGGTGTTTCTTCGTGTTCACTGTGCATTTTCACTGTCCAGGAACCTCTTGCGAGTCCTGGCTTCCTGAGGTTTCCTCCTGCGTTTTCTGCATCTGTTGGTGTCCACAAGACCTTATTTCTTCAGCTTGTTAACACAGTGGCTCTCACTGAGTTCTGAGTATGAACCAGACTTGGAGCCTCACTTGGCTGTGGTCTGTGCTTTTTAGGTGCTGCTGGATTTTGTTTGCTTCTGTTTAGTTAAGATCCTCAGGAGAATACACTTGGCATTTAGCACCTGCTGGGAAAGCACACTGTAGCTAGCCACTTGTGGAAAGGGTCCCTGGGAAAGTCAGGAGAGGGATCGTGAGGCCTGGAAGTTGGGTCCTAAGGGAATGAGCAAAGAAGGTGACTTAGTGTGGAGGAAGAGAAAGCCAGAAGAAGAGCAAGTGAACTTTTCTAGAGCACTGCAATCCCATCACTTGACAGGACATGGCCAGAGGAGTGGAATTGGTAGCGTCACCCCATGGAGGATTTGAGTGTCAAGTGCCAGGGCAAGGGTTGGTGACACCAGAGTCTTGACTTCTGGCTGTCTCTGGGCTTAGTGGACAGGAGCCTCCTCTTGGGACCAGAACAACATGAATGTGTTTCTTTTTGTCTCGTGGTGGTGGCAGATGTGAGTGACATCACCCGCTTCCTCAGTGTGTTTAATGAGCCACATGCTGGGGTCATCCGGGCTGCGCGGCAACTGCTGTCAGATGAGCGGGCCCCACTAAGGCAGAAGCTGCTGGCTGACCTTCTGCATCATGTCAGCCAGAACATCACTGCTGAGACCCGGGAGCAGGACCCATCCTGGTTTGAAGGTACGTGGACAGGGGTGACCATGTGGCCAGGATGTCAGGGACAGGCAGGGAAGGGCCTCTTTGGAGCAGAGGCTCGAGAGGATGTTTGTCCACTTCAGATCCTGATGCTTCCCAACCAAGGGTGACTGGCCTCTGGAGTAAGTGATAGCAAAAGGTGTCCATGGGAAGGCATCTGCAGTGTCCTGGGCAGCCTTGAAATAGCCTGCTTTCTTTCTTTCTTTCTTTCTTTCTTTCTTTCTTTCTTTCTTTCTTTCTTTCTTTCTTTCTTTCCTTCTTTCCCTCTTCCCTCCCTCCCTCCCTCCCTCTCTCCCTCCCTCCCTCCATCCTTCCCTTTCTTTTGAATCATTCTTCCAAAAGCCATGACAAAATGCATGGAATGTGGAGTTTACCATCTTACCATTTGAGAGAGAGAGAGAGCATGTATGTGCGTGCATGTGCGCGTGTCTATGTGTGTCAGAAGACCACCCTGGGTGTCATCCTCAGGAAATGCCATTCACCTCCTTTGAGACAGGGTCTCATTGGCTGGAGCCTATCAGCTAGGCCGTGCTGACTGGCCAGCACACTTCAGAAATCTCTCCCTAGGTCACTTAAGGTACCTGGTTCCATGCAAATGCTGGGAAAGTAGTTGTCAGCTGGTCTCTTTTAGGAATAACGACAAGAAAAGCCAGTCTGTGGGGTTCTGGGAGGTGGATCAGCGGGCAGGCTTGCTGCTTGAGCGTGGGGACTTGAGTTTAGATCCCCAGCACCCGTGTAAGAGCCGGGTGTGGTGGCACATGTCAGGCAGAGTCAGGCAGATCCTTGGGGTACCCGTCAGCCAACATACCCCAAACAATGCACTCCATGTTTAGTGAGAGACCCTTTCTCAATAAGTAAGGGTGGAGAGTGACAGAGGAAGACACTCAGTGGTGACCTCTGCTCTTTACATGTGCGTGCATGGGTGAGTGCACCTGCACAGATGTACACACACATGTGCACATTCATGTATACCACATGCACACACGCACAGACCTAAAAGTCTATAAAACAGGAAACAATCTACATATTTAGTTCAGAGATAAGTTTTTAAAAATGATTTATTCATTTGTTTTGGTTTTGGTTTGTTGAGACTGGGTTTCTCTGTGTAGCTCTGACTGTCCTGGAACTTGATGTGTCGACCAGGCTGGCCTTGAACTCAAAGATTCGCCCGCCTCTGCCTACCAAGTGTGGGATGTGCCACCAGGCACAATATGACTTTATTTTTCTTTTTTGGTTTCTCGAGACAGGGTTTCTCTGTGTAACAGTCCTACTCGCTTGTAGACCAGGCTGGCCTTGAACCCAGAGATCCATCTGCCTCTGCCTCCCGAGTGCTGGGATTAAAGGTGTGCACCTGCCCAGACGTGAGATTTTTAAACAGTTAAGGTCTGTGGTTGGGTGAATCTACCATAGAGAAGGCTGGGGCTGCAAGGTTAGTGGCACTCCACACATCCAGGCCCCTTCACCTTGTCCTGCCCTCGGCACTGGCGTTTGCTGTCACAGCCCATGCTCTGTGGGTCTGCAGCCCAAGCCCTCTCACGCCAGTTTCCAGCTCTATAAACAGAACCCCTCCTCAGCTCCTCCTTTACGTGGTACCTTGTGTGGGTGGAATCACACAGTGTTTGTCCCACTGTTCCTCCCATGCAGCATGCTGTCCTCTATGTTCAGCTGGGTGACCAGCGTCCTTCCTTTTCAATAGTGTCATCCTATCGTGCGGATGGAGCACATTTTTGGCCCTCTCTTCTGCTGCTGAGTATTTGGGTTGTTAAGTCCAGATGGAGGTGACCTTAAGTAGTTGAAATTTCTTGAGGGTTTGAAGGCCAGCCAAGCAGAAACCTCTTAGCAGTGTTTGAGGTGCCTCAAAACCAGCTCCCCCAACTGGAGAACATGTACCCTGCCTCAGTGTCAGGCATCTCTGTGGCTGATGCAGTCTCTGACACACCTCCCTCTGCCCCTTTCTTGTCTGCTTGGCTCCTGAGCCGTGCGGGACACAAACCAAGAGGTCATGGTCTGCCTGTGGATCCCAGGGTCATCTTTCTTGTAGGTTTGGAGTCTCGATTCAGGAATAAGTGTGGCTATCTGCGATATAGCTGTGAGAGCAGGATCCGGGGCTACCTGAGAGAGGTAAGGCCGTGTTCAGATCACGCCGAGTGAGGATGGTGCCGTTGGTGGTGGTGCCACTCCACTGCTGATGCACGTCTGCAGGGTTGCTTCTGAGGCAGCAGAAGGATTGCACACCTCAGGGGAGCCAGAGTTTCCTGTCTCCTGCATCTGAGCTCTTCTGAACTTTAGCCTCTGACCCCGTCATCTAGCTGGTATTAGAACCCTTCTGGGCCATGTCCTCCGGATAGGGTCAGAGGCTCGGCCTCAGCTCTTTGCCAAGGATGCTGTTGCGAAGAGCAGCACCAGCTGGGCGTCTTGTGCAGCGGGCAGGTCTGCTCTGATGAACTTCATTCTGTTATGGAGAAGTTTTCTGTGTCTCCTCCATTGCTCTGATGACACCTTCATGATCGGGTGGTAGTTTTCCCCTAACACTTCTGTTTATTTTTTCTCTGGGCATATTGCAGTCCTCTGACCTTGGAAAAGTGGAACACAGGACCGAAGACACCTTTGCTTTGTAGATAGGCTGTGAGCAACTGTTGGGTCTCAGCTCTGGTCTTCCGTGTGTGGGGGGGGTGGCCAGCGGCTCTACTGCAGCTGTACCTAGCCTGAACTCCAGGAGGAGGCTGTCCTTGGTGTCCTGATACCCTCTCTGCCTGGCTTCCTTTCACGAAGACATGAATGCCAGTGAGGTGCAGAGTGGAAGGAGGACCCTCTATGGTGGACGGGACCTGCCCATACTGAGGGCATGAGGTGCCCCTCATTTCGCCAGGTGAGCCTTCTGTGCCTCTCTGCACTGGGCTCCATGTGACTGCCTTCATTCAGATAGGATGAGCAGCGGATGGGTGGTTTGGGGACAGCAGCTTGTTCTTGGGGACCTTCTTCTCCCTGCTCTCCTTGGGGTAACTTGGGTAACCGCCCAGCTGTTGGCTAGTGGCACAGATCTAGGGCTTCTCCATCTGTCTCTCTTTACAGCATCCTCTTCAGCACCTGGAACATGGGTCATATGTCAGTGTCTGTCACCAAGATTCAAGTTCGCTATCCAAAACTAACCCAGCCTCTGCTTGGGTTCCTATCCCCGAGTTTCTTGGTTGAAAGTAGATCCTAAGGCTGCTTTCTTCCTCCGTGCACACCCTCCTCCAAAATCTTCTTATCCCGCGGTGTAGCTTGAACTGAGTGTCTATGGGGAAAACCTGACAGAGCTCCCGGCTGGTTGAAGCCACCCTCACTTCCTGACCAGGCCTGAAACCTGACTGCCTTGGCTGTTCTCTTGTCACCATGGACACTGCCTGCCTGCCCCGGGCCCGCTGGGCTCAGGCTGAGTCTCCACTGGGCATGCTCTAGGACTTCCTTCTCAGGCCGCTGTGGTGCTGCCTGTACTCACCTACCTGTTAGCCTCACTCCACACCGGAGTGAGGTCCGCAGGGGCAGTGTGGCAGGCAGCGGGCACAGTGGTGCTCCATGCCTGACTGCTCTGCCCAGGTTTCTTCTAGGTGGCAGTAACCAACCCTAGGCAGATAGGAGGGCCGAGAGAATACACAGAGCTCGGGTTTGCAGGCGGGTGCCAGCCGAGGCCTGTGTGGCCAGGCAGCAGGAGCAGCAGGCGTGGGTCCCCCTTCACCCTGCATGGCCAGGCAGCTGGAACGGAAGGCGTGGGTCCCCCTTCACCCTGCGTGGCCAGGCAGCTGGAATGGCAGGCGTGGGTCCCCCTTCACCCTGCGTGGCCAGGCAGCTGGAACGGAAGGTGTGGGTCCCCCTTCACCCTGCGTGGCCAGGCAGCTGGAACGGCAGGCATGGGTCCCCCTTTACCCTGCGTGGCCAGGCAGCTGGAATGGCAGGCGTGGGTCCCCCTTCACCCTGCGTGGCCAGGCAGCTGGAATGGCAGGCGTGGGTCCCCCTTCACCCTGCGTGGCCAGGCAGCTGGAATGGCAGGCGTGGGTCCCCCTTCACCCTGTGTGGCCAGGCAGCTGGAGCGGCAGGCGTGGGTCCCCCTTCACCCTGCACTTTCTTTGTTTTTAAGCCGTTTCCCTTTCCCCTCTCTCTCCCACAGTGGAGTCAGCTTGGCCTTGCATGTCAGGCTCCACATTGATTGGCGGGTAGAAAGTGCTGCAGGAGCCCTAACATGGCTGTGTGCTGTCCCTGTACTCCCCATACCTAGCTCAACCCGCTCACTGTGTCACAGCTGCTGATGTATGCTGTCCAGTGTTCTGTACTTCATATGGCCTTGGTGACTGTCCCCACATGACCTAGCATTGCCGGTGCCCTCACTGATCCTAGTACCGACCCTCTGGCTGCATAGATGGGGCCCTCTTGTCAGTGCTGCTTGCCTTAGCACAGAGGGAACGCTCCTCCTGCTGACTATGGGATCTTAACTCGTTTCTTCCCCCATGGGATCTTGCTATGCAGAGCAGGCTGGCCTTTGAATCCTCCCACCACAGCCTCCCAAGTGCTAGGATTACAGATGTGAACCTCTCTGCTTGGCCTGTTCTTGTTCCGTTCTCCCAGCCTGATGGGAGCATTGTTGATTGAACTTCATGGCCCCGAATGGCCATGGTGAGATAGCTGAGCAGTGGTCAGACACTCTGACTGTAGAACTAGGCGTGGGCCAGCTCCTGACAGGTGATCGTGGCATAGGTTGTTAACTGAAGGCTTCGGGCACGGGCAGGGCATGGGCTCAGTGATGCCTCGGGCTCACTCTCACAGGTGAGTGCTCACACCTCTGCAGTGGACGCAGCGGCTCGAGAAGAATTCGAGCGGGTCCTCAGCTCCATGTGTCAGAAGCTCAAGTCCCAGAAGTACAACGGCAGCTACTTCGACCGAGGTGCAGAGGCCGGCGACCGGCTCTGTACTCCGGAAGGCTGGTTCTCCTGTCAGGTGAGCTTTGTGCCCTTCATCCTGGGGTCACTGAGAGTACTGCTGAGCACAGCCCTCCGGGGGGAGAGGCAGGTAGGACATGCAGCAGCTGGCCCAAGAGTAGATGCTGGCAGCCCTCAAGTTCAAAGTGTGGGAGGAGGCAGGGATGGTGGCGTGCAATTGTTGGGTGTACAATTGTTAGTATATACCGTATACTGTAGTCGCGCAGGATCATGTTGGGAATAACAGGTCTGCTCCTGTGTGGATCTGTAGAGGTACCTAGCGAAGGATGATTCTCTAGTAACAGGGACAGAAATGCCTTCATCTTTTGAAAACTCAGAATATAAGATCAGGAGCAATGGAATGTTGGGGGCAGGTAGAATTCCAAAGACAGCATTTTAAAAAATTAGGTTTATTTTTTTGAATATGGGTGTTTTGCCTGTGTATATGTCTGTGCCCATGTGTGCTTGGTGCCTGTGGAGACCAGAAGAGGGTGTCAGATCTCCTGGAACTGAGCTTACAGATGGGCGTGAGCCACATATGGGTGCTGGGAATCAAACCTTGGTCCTCTAGAAGAACAGGCAGTGTTCTGAACCTCTGAACCGTCTCTCCACTCCACAAAGAGAATTTTCAATCTCTAATGAACAGCAAACACTTTCATTTTTAAAAATGAGGTCTTAATATGTAGTTGAGGCTAGACTTAAGATCATCATATAGCTGAGGCTGACTTAATATTTATTTCCTTTCGTGTATATGTGTGTAGTGTTTGTGTGTGAGTGTGCACACGCCACGGCATGGGTGTGGTCAGAGGACAGACCACACCTGGCTTTTACGTGGACTTCAGGATCCAAACATGGTTCTCAGGCTTGCGTGGAAAGTGCTCCTCCTGCTGAGCCATCCCCCTGGCCTTAACCTCTGCCTCCTAGTGCTGGGGACACAGGTGCTGCCACTGCCTGGTTCAAATGTTGGTTCATGGATTAAATGCCTTGTGGGTCCTGCTCCTTCGCAAGCTTATCGGCTTGGAGGAGAGCAATAACATACCTCCCTCTGCCTTTCCAACCCCTGCCTCGGTCCCTGCAGGGCCCCTTTGATCTGGATAGCTGCCTCTCCAAGCACTCCATCAACCCCTATGGCAACAGGGAGAGCCGGATCCTCTTCAGCACCTGGAACCTGGATCATATGTGAGTGTGTGTCATCAAGATTCCAGTTCACTAGCCAGAACTAACCCAGCATCTGCTCGGGCAGCTCAGGTCTGGCCCATCACAGCTGTGTGGTGCAGGCCCAGGGACAGACCCCACACGCTTATGGAAGGGGCACCTGGAGCGATGCTCCTGTCCTCCCAGTGCTAAACTGTCCCTCTGCCCTCCTGCCCCCATCTGTGGGCGGATCTGGTGGCCTGGCTCCTCATGGCCCAGTGGTGGGTTCTAAGAGGTTGGGTGCTCTGTGTTTGAACCAGAGGAGTCTGCTTTAGGGTTATGGTGTGGGAGGTCAGGGCCAGTAGGATGGTATCACAGCTGGGCAAGCTGCAGCCTCTCCTAACCAGGGCAGGGCAGGGACATATTTCTGCAGCTGTGGTATTCTTGACCTTGCTTTATGAAGGCAAAGTGCTCCAAGTACCCACAAATGGCTACCTGACTCTTGGAATCAAAACTATTAAAAGTATATAAAAAGTGAGTTTTATTTGAGGGCCCCTTTATCCCTCAGTACTCAGTGTCCCTTTCCTGTTGCCACAGAAAACCACTGTCCTGAAACATGCCCCATCAATGCCTCTTGTACGCCTTTGCCAGGAAGTGTGGACTTCCATGCCTGTGCTGCTCTCTGGCTCCACAGTGCTCTGTCCACACAACTCAGTGAACAGCAGACTCCTTCACCTGTTTGCAGACTAGCCCACATTTGTTCCCTCCTGGGCATTTAGGCCGTTACCTACCCCTGGGACGAAACAGTCTCCCAGTTCCATCCCTGACGGTCTGATCTGTGGACTGGCTGCATCCACAGCTGGCGAGCAATGCAGATTTGGACCCTACCCAACATCAGAGGGCGTCCGGGGGTCCGGTGCACCCTGGCTCTGACCTCCATTCTCCTTGGGAAATTGATACCGGTGGTCGCCTTCTGAGTATTTCCAGCCTTCTCTGGATGTTCCAGCTCACACGATTGTGAGTTGCTCCATGTCCTCGCCACCACTCGGTGTCACTGTGCCTCTTTGCACCCCTGTCTCTGCGGCTTCTGTGTTTCCCGGCCCAGGGGAGGCTGAGGCCTCTTTGCTTTTCTTTCCTGTTGCTTCCTTTTGCTCATTGCTTTTTGTCCCGGGCACTGATTCTCTCCTGGCCGCCTGTGAGAGACGTTTTGCCACATTTCTGTTGTCTTTTATAACAACTGGCTGAGGTGGCTGTGGTGAGCCCTAGGAGACTGGGCCCCTTTCTTAGGGTCTGAGGCACTGTTGTCAGGATCCTGACTGAAGGCCCAAAGCCTGCACAGATCCTGCCATTCCTCCTGCAGGTGCAGGGGCCTCTGTTTGCTCCCCATTGTCTACAGCTGCTTTTGCCCTGGGTTTAACTGCAGGGCGTTTTGCTTTTATTTTTATTCCTACTTTGTGCTCCTCTTAGGGTTTCTCCTTGTTCTCTAGTTTCTCTCTTTTGCCTTTTAACAAATGCCCAAGGCTACATGTCTCCAGCTGCACCCGACTTTAGTGTTTTGGGGTCAGTGTGATTGTTCCGATGTGTGATTCTTTGGCAGGTCTTGGAGTTCCCAGGGCTGTTCCCTCATTCTCCTCTGGTACCTTAAGGTTGCGACTCTCTATGCCCACTCTGCTCTTTGCCTCATGCTCCCCCTGGCTCAGTTTCTATTGCCATCAAGGAGGGTGTCTCTAGTTGGCACATTAACTGCCTTTTTGTCTTGTCTAACAGACTGTCCTGCACAGGTCCCTCGCCTCAGTGTCTGGATGAGAGTGGTTGCTCAGCATGACTAAGTGTGATTGGATTCGTTTCATTTGCTGTTTGCTGTACCGCCTGTTGGCCTGGTCTCACTGTGCACCCTGGACCCGCCTGTCACTCTTGCAGGGCTGTGTTTTGAGTGCTGTCCCTTCTGGCCGTAAGCCTGCACAGACGCTCCTTTTCATCTCAGTACCTACTTATGCCGTCCACTTCTCTGCTCACTGCCTCCTGCATCCTCACAACCCTGGTCCTGCTAGGGGTTGGCTAATGAGTGACCCTAGTGCTTCTTAAAGAGGGCCTGGGGGTGAACTCCCTCCTAGAACGTCTACCACTGAGCGAGTGGAGAGTGACTGTCTCACACTGGGTCTGGGATCACAGGCATCTAGGTCCCTTCTGCACTCCCTGGAGGGAGGCTGATGGAGGGAGCTGCTGTCAGTCAGCATTCCGCCTTTTCAGTGACGACTGGGGCATCCCCTTACCTGACAGGGGTACACAGTGAAGACTGGGGCACCCCCTTACCTGACAGGGGTACACAGTGAAGACTGGGGCACCCCCTTACCTGACAGGGGTACACAGTGAAGACTGGGGCACCCCCTTACCTGACAGGGGTACACAGTGAAGACTGGGGCACCCCCTTACCTGACAGGGGTACACAGTGAAGACTGGGGCACCCCCTTACCTGACAGGGGTACACATCCAGAGACAGCTCTTTCTCTTTGCTTCTGCTGTGACTTGTCCTCTGTTCTGGAGAGTTCTGATTCTCCTCTGCAGTCCCTTGGATTTCCATGGGCATTCTGGGAACTCCTTGCCACCTACCCACCCACTTTATGCTGACTCTGCCTGCTCTGGTTCAGTGTTGTTGTTTTGGGGTAACTTCCTGCTGTGGAATCAGTTGCACCCCACCCCCGCCCGTACATTGAAACTGTCACACAATGAGACCGCATCCAGAGATAGGACCTTTGGGAAACAGTTCAGGTGAATTGATGTCCTAGGGAGGAGAGTGATTCAACAAGAACAGATATTCTTGTGCGTGGGAGAGCGTGTTCATGGTGTCACTGCCATGTGAGGACAAGCCAGCAAGTTGGTCCTGATCAGACCAGACTGCAATGGCTTAGACGTCTAGCTTCAGAGCTGTGGAACACATAGATGTGGGGGAGGTGGTTTGCTTTCCACTATGCTGTTTTTGGGACTGTGTTTGGATCTGAGTTTCTTTGGTGACCATTTTTCTGTCGTTGGCTTGTCAAAGTGTCTCTGCAGAGTAATCTGCACTTCTTCCCTGTAGGCGTCTCAGTTTCAGTAGCTCTGAAGCAACACGGCATTCTTTTTGCTTGCCACTTATGTGACACATTGGTCATACACACTTGGGTCACATGCCAATGGGAGACACAGGGTTCTGTGGGCACCTGTGTAAACGGGAGTCACTGTGTGCCAAGAAGCACTCCCATGTGGGGCGTGGCTTTGTTGAATGGCCATGTGAGTGGCCTGGCCTTGCATCCTTTTTAGTATCTTAAGCAGTACCCACAATTCAAGTTTGCAAAGTAAGACAACAGCATTGCTAGCACCGAGCTCTGCTGCACTGACCATGCCCACCCACGGGCCATGCCAGTGTTGGGTCAGTGCCACCAGTCTGTGAAGCATGGTGCTGGGCTCCTCTGGTGATTTATCCACAAGCCCCATCCATTCCACTGCCTCTGCCCTTCTGGGATATTCCCAGCTTAGGTTCCTTAAGAATCTTCAAGATCCTCACACCTGTTAGCAAGTGTCTTAGAGTTTCTACTTGTGGTAAAGCACCAGCCAAAAGCAACATGGGGAGCAAAGGGTTTATTTCATATGATCATGAAGGGGATGAGGACAGTCACTCAAGGCAGGGCTGCTGTTTACTGGCTTCTTCAGCCTGCTTTCTTATGCAGTCCAGGACCACCGGCCTAGGGGTGGCACTGCCCACTGTGAGCTGGGCCCTCCCACACCAATCATTAACCAAGAAAATGCTTCACAGCCTTTATACAAACCAGTCTGATGCAGGCGTTTTCTCACTTGAGGGTCCCTCTTCCTAAATGACTCCAGCTTGTGTCAAGTTGACCAAAATCTAACCAGCACAGCAGAGGTATTTGCTATGATAGACACTGTGCTATGCGCGCCTGTGGGTGATAGAAGTGCACAGCACCCCGCGGTGCGTGGCACTGACAGCAGATGGGCTGTCTTCCCCTGACTTGGCAGAATAGAGAAGAAGCGCACCGTGGTGCCCACGCTGGCGGAAGCAGTCCGGGACGGGAGGGAGGTGAACTGGGAGTACTTCTACAGCCTGCTCTTCACGGCTGAGAACCTGAAGCTGGTGCACATCGCCTGCCACAAGAAGACCACGCACAAGCTGCAGTGTGACCATAGTAGGATCTACCGGCCCCAGGCAGGATCCAAGAAGAAGCGGCCTGCTCGCAAGCGCCGGTGACACACGCCAGGCCCTCTGAGGTGATGCAGTGGTGAAGGGGCTCTTGCCCTTACATTTTGTCACTCTAGAAGGTTCTGGAAAGTCCTTTAAGAGTCTTTCCGACAGACCTGATCTGAGTATCTTCCCAGTTTGCTTCCCCAGCCTCTGACAGCCCAGTGTGCAGAGGACAGTGCTGGACACTGTGTCCCTGAGGCAGGGTCTTCGTGCTCACAGCTCCAGGGCTAAACCTGGCCACTGTGGTATGGGGCATGGTGTTAGTTTGTGCCTCAGCTTTTATGGTCTCCATTACTGCTGCAAACGGCAGCTCTGACTACATTCCTCTGGAAGAAATGGTGCTTCTGGGCAAATGTTTGCACTGTATAACAAACACGGAGGATGTTCTCTACTGAACTGTTTAAGATGGCAGAAGGTGAGAATGAAAAGCCTTCCAGATGTTTCCTGGTGAGAACAGCTGACTGTGGCATTATCTTGAGCCATGTGAAATTGCTGTTTTTAATGGGTTAACTGTCATGAATCTCACGACTGAACACGGATACATGTATGTAGCACAACTGGAGCAGGTTTGGGCTTTTATGTGTAGAAATGGGAAGCTGTTAAAGGCAGGGATGGCTTCCCTGTGCCGAGAATGACCTCGAATCCATGATACTCCTGCCTCGTCCCTAGAGCTGGGATCACAGGCGTGTCTTACCACACCTGGCATTGGGTTTGTGAATGTGTGTCGGTTTGTGCACAGGGACAGTCTGAGGAAATGCCACATTGCGAAGGCAGTGATCCTGGGGTATTCAGCAAGTGAGATTTGATCGCCGAGCACTCATTTCCTACCCCATCTATTTTATAGTACTTGTTTTGTTTCATTCTTTCTTCCGAATGGGATCTCACTATGTAGCTCTGGCTGGTAGCCTCTGCCTCCTGAGTGCTGGGATTAAAAGTGCGTATTACCATGCCCACCCTGAGTTTTAAAAAACGAGTATTTTATATGTTTTATAATGTTTAGAGTTTTACATTTGCCATACAATCAGAAAAATAAAGATTTTCCAAAATAGACGTGTCAAAAAAGTTTGCATGTATTGAGAAAGGTGGGGCCTAGGGCGCAATAACAGCAGCGGGTGTCGGAACCATTGCCCCCGCTGAGTCTGTCTTCACAGCCGTGCACAGCATTGCCTCAGGCCAGCGCGGCAGAGCTTCCGGAGGACCCGCAGTCACAGACGCACGCTGTTCACCATGTGTTGTTTTCCATTTTTCTGAGGGCTGTCCTTTTCAAGTACCCGGGACTGGACTCTCTGAAGTTTGACACTTGCATGTGTATGTGTGTGCCTGAGTGCACGTTAGTGTACCACGTGCATGCAGGAGCCAAGGCCAGTAGGATTGGATGCCCGCAAGAGGAATTACAGGGGGTTGTAAGCCATCATATGTGTGCTGGAACCCAGTATGGGTCCTCTGCAAGAGCATCGGGTGCTCTTAGCAGCTGACCCCTCTCTTCAGCCCCAAGGTGGACATTTGTGGCCTTCTCTTACCCACACCCCAACCAGTGTGCCTGGTGGAGGGGTGTTCTGCACCCTCCTGATCTGAGGCTTCATTTCTGCAGCTGGTGAAATGCAGAAATCCACACTTGTTGCAGCTGGACATGAAAGATGAGCTTTAGTGAAAGCCAGAAGTCTGACCTTGATGGGACATGCTTTGCCTGCTCTGGGCCTTCAGCTGCTCAGTGACGGAGTGGTGGGTCCAGATGAGAAGTGTCACAGATAGGAGTTGTCACCCAAGCCCCCAGACTCCCAGGATAATGCAGGCAGTGAACCCAGAAAAGAAAGTGAAACAAAAAAGTCTGTAGTGGACAGATCTGACCTCCACAGGTTGTCCCCTGACCTTCACAAACATGCCATGTGTGGCATGCACACACACACACAAATGTCTTAAGAATTTGAACACATTAAAGCAGGTATTAGAATCTACTTGGGGAGATACACTATGTGTTTAAGAACCTGAGCCAGCCAGCTGGTACAAGAGTGACTTATTACAACTTTCACAGTCTGTACAAGTGCCCTGTGACACAAGCACGTCCTGTCTTCCCACTGTCACAGTCTGTTGGGACTAGCCTCCCAGCGCACTCAGCAAGAGCACACTGCCTGGAGCCAGCAGCTGCATGGGAAGCAAGTGCAGGGTCTGGAGGAAATAAATGTGAGTTTCTAGGTCCCCTCCCTGTGGAGCCCTAACATGTCATAAACAAGGATGCTTAAGGAAGTCTGCTCATAGGAACCACACAGCTAGCTGTTCCACCGAGGAACTCTGGTGTCTCTTTTCCTGGGGCTGAGCAATCAAGGTTGTACGTTATCCCTGGTTATCAGAAGATGACCACAAATAACAGTTTTAAATTATTGTTCATCAGTCATTACATCACAAAACTGAGTAGGTGAAGGTCACAGCTAAAGAGAACAGATCTCAGTAGAAGCCAAGAATGACAGTGGGGGAGATTAACTGTTGGGGGTGGGGGAGGTCTGTCTGAACAGGAGCAGAACCGAAAACTCCTTACAGGCCTGAAACACTTGTTTTTGCATAGGACCCACATTCAATTCCCAGTACCCATAGGGCTAGCCTCAGTCCCAGCAGAGCAGAGAAGGGGCCGTCAGTACCAAGCCTGGGCCTTGCATTTCCTTCTAGCTAATGGGCCTTCTAGCTAAGAAGGGTGGTCCCAGCTTTGGTCAGTATTCATATCCTCCCATGGTTCTCAAATATTTGAGATGACAGTTTTGGAGACAGAATATTTCCTTAAAAGTATTTTCAAAATATATTTTATTACCTTATATGCTCTTTGCAAAAACTATAAGGTAAACTATTAGCTTCACTCACAAACAGGAGGTCCTTCCAGAAGAAACTGAATTCCTCTCCAGTGATCAGTTTGGCACAGAAAGTAAGCTTTTGTTACCAAAACCAAAGCCCTCGAGGATTTCCTGACTTCCCACTGCCCAGCCCCTGCTGACCAGTGCCAGCACAACACGTCTATGAAAGGAGGAAAAGACATCAGCACAGCAGTGGCGGCAGCAGCCTGTGGTCGCAAGAAACCCTCCCATGGGGCCGGGTGTTGGCGCTGATGACGCTCGTGTCAATTCTGTGTTCAACTGAGAGTATGTTCTCTTGGAGACGCCATCGCTGCGCCATCCGCCTGAGCATGACAGGGCCCACGCTGCATCTCGGCGTCGTCCTCATCCTCGTCCTCTTTGGCTCTGAAATGCATTTTTCTGAATTCTCGTCTGCTCATGGAAGGACAAGAGGAAGAGGCTGGTGGCAGATCCTTAGAGGGGAGAAAACACAACTTCAGTCTTGAGTGGCACTGCCTGGGCACCAGATCCAGACCTGACCACGGTCTGCGCTGGGCCTTGCAGAGCTGGCCTGCTTCACACGTGGGAAGTCTGTCCAGGCACTGGGCCCTTGGTAAGAAGGATGCTATCCTACAGACTGGGGCAGGCAGCAACAGAAACATGGCTGCATGCTCACAAAACCACAGCTGACTTCCTAACCTTATTCACTGTCCAAGATACACCCAGGGGGCTGGAGCCAGGAGCCCTGCCTTCCAGCCTGTAAGCCCGAGAGTGGGGGCGCTGCAGGGGAGGAGCCTCCCAATTACACAGAGCTCTCTTTCTTCTTCTCAGCTATGTTTACCTGTGTTGTGGCATTATGGGCACACAGGAACCTGGGAGCGCATGATGGCAGCTGCAGTTTGCTGCCCGGGCACTGCAGGAGAGACAGGAGGTAACACTTACCTGCATAAGCTCAACATTCCCAAAGAAGCGACTCACAGGCATGGGCTGGTTGCTGTCATCATCTAGAAAGACACTGCTATCCATCTGAAGCACAGGTGCCCGCACCTCCTCTGTCCTGGGCACTGGCTCGGCCTGCCTGGCAGAAGTGCCATCAGGCTCCTGGGCTGCAGCCGCCTTGCTGGGTTCTGGTGTGGGCAGGCCACCTTCCGTCTTTGCTGAGGATTCCTCACTCACAGGCTGGGAGCAGCCCTGGGGAGGCTCTCTACTCTCCGGCGCAGGGACAGCTGTCTTAGCGTTGGCCTCTGCAAATTTACTATCACAAGAGGCCTCGGGGGCCACTTTTGGCAAAGAAGAAATGTCACTTTTAGGGTCAGCTTTCTGTAGTTCTGCCTTTACAAGGTGACCTTTGTCATACTTGAACTTTTTGGAAGTGCGCCTGTCTGTCGTCTTGTGTGATGAGGAAGCCTGCCAGGAAAGAAAAATGTAAGAGAAAACCAGATCTATCTGGCAAAGGCACTGGGTTCAGTCCCAGGGCCCCTCCTTCCTCTGCCACCAGTCACCGTGTGCCCTGCCGCTAAGGGGCAGAAGGCACTGGAGGCCGGGGGAGACTCCATAGCACTGCTCCAACAAGCTTTCCCAGGCTGTTTTCTAAAGTACACGCTTGCCTGCTTTGAAGTCACTGTAGGGACACGCAAGACGGCTCAGAGAATAAAGGTGCCTGCTGCCAAAATCACATCCTAGAACCCACATGACAGGAGAAGCTCCTACTCAAGCTGTCCTCTGGCCTCCACATATGCACTGTGTGCCTCGCCCCCAAATAAAAAAAGAAACCAGTTTCCATCTCCCCACTCAGAGCAAGCTCCCGGCTCTTCTGCCTGGACACTGTACACCAGCAGACACTCAGGCTGGCTGCAGCCAAGTGTCAGCATGCTGTCCTGTGTCCCTCCTTGCTCCGCTCTAGGGGTGAAGCGGTGGCTCACAGGCTGCACAGGCCACCTTCAAAGCGGCCCCATGCGGGAAGTTGTCTTTCGGTCTGGATTGCTAGCACACTTCCATCCACATATGAGCATGGTGCACAAAAGCAAACTCAGCTGCGTTGCAACATGCACCCCTGACTGCTGTGACAGCACTGTCACATGACCTCCGAAATGTCTCCCATTCTACACACAGCAGCAATGGTTCGTATTTCACACAACACAGCTCGGGGTGACAACTGTAGAAGGGATGGAGCCAAGGCCTTGGTGTTCTTGGTAATGAAGCTCACCAGACATGCTGTCTTGGCAGATGTGGAGCTGGCAATGTCCTCGGCAGAGGCCAAGCTGGCTGAAGAGTAGCTTCGGGCCCGAAGGCGCGCTGAAGATCGCACTCCACCTGTGAGCTAGACAAGAGTGAAGCTCAGAGAGCAGGCTTATGGCAGAGCGCCAGCCGAGCTGTGGGTTCTCAGCTCGGAGCCTGAGCATTTCTGCCCACATTCCCTCACCTACAGGCAGAGGCTGCTACCGCCTAAGCTGGGTCAGCCCAACAGTCTAGGTTTAGACATAGGGTTCAGGGCCAGAGAGATGGCTCAGTGGGAAAGGGGGCTTGCCACCAGGACAGGGACCCGAGTTCAGTCCTAAGGACCCAAGTAGTGGAAGGAAAGAACCGACTTCTGGAAGTTGTCCTCTGGCCTCCACCCGTGCTGTGGCACATGCCATACATGTGGTACAGCACGCATGCACACACACGCACACATTTAATTTAGAACCAAAGATGCAAGTCTGGCTGTCCCCTTGTCCACTGTGGAGGCTCAGGACCATCGGTCCCCTTGTCTTGTATGTTTCCAAGAGCCACCGCTGTAGTAAGTGGACATGGACCCGTCCCTGTGTGCCTCCAATAAGTGTGCACATCCGTGTCAAAGCCCCTGGCAAAAGTAAGATGGGACAGAAACCCCAGCTCCCGCACTCATCTCTATCCACCCCTTCATCAGTCCCATCCTATGGAGCAGAGCACATAGCTCCTGGCTTATATTTTTATCATTATTTTTTTATTCTGGGGTGGCATCCAGGGCCTACTGTGTGCTTGGCAGAATCTGTACCACGTGCCTACAGTTCCAGCCAGGACCTTGCACCCCTGAACCTGCCTCTGTTTCCCAAGAGCTGGGGTTACAGATGTGAGCTGCTACATTTGGTTTATGTGGGACGGGAATCAAGTCTGCTTCATGCACGCTAGGAACACGTTCTCTCAGCTGTGACACATTCCCACCTCCACCCCCTGAACATTTTCTGAGAAAGGTTCATCCAGTTGCTCTGACAGGTCTTGAATGCAAGCTCCATCCGTCTGCCCTAGTGCTCGAGTGCTGGGTCACTACTGCTCCAGCTGGCCTAGACCCCCGAGGCTGGCCTTAAACCCACAGGCCGGCATGCACGTGAGCGACCACCAGGAAGAAAGCAAGCAGAAAAAGTACTCCGAGAACTAATGGCTGAAAAAGTCCTCTGTTTACTGAAAACAGTAATCTATATGTCGAGGAATCTTAACAAACCCAACTCCAAGTTGACAGGCCACCTCTGTGACACAAGAGGAGGAGGACCACCCCCGTAACAGTTCTAATCGCGGAAGGACTGGTTAAGAAGCCAGCCCCTTACTCTGCAGAAACAGTGGGTACGCTCAAAACAAAACAAACAAAATGCCAGCTAAGAAAATCCACACCAGGAAACCTGTCCTGTAAAACGAAGGCAAGGATAAAGAAACTCCCCGATGCCAACTGAGGACGGCTGCTTTAGAACGGCTGGGAGCGCTGGCTGAAGCTAATGACCCCGACAGTGACCCAAACACACACAGGGGCACCCCCGCCCCAAGGGAAGTCCGTATACAGGATACTTTAGACACACTTCTCTCAGAAGGCAAATGAGGCAACCTGGTCATGACATGCAAGCAATAACAAAGGGGGCGGGGATGAGGGAGCCTTGCTGGCCTAAGCGAGTGGCTCCTGTGGAAGATGGAAAGTCACGCCTGCAGGGCTGGACTGTCAATAGATGGCTAACAAAACACCACAAGACGTGGTGAGCGACCAGGCGAGTTAGGCCGCTCTGTGTCTCACTGGCAGAGGCAGCGCAGCTCTGCGAACCCCCACGCGAGGAAGGAAGCAGCACAGCGAAAACTGCTAAACTCAAACCTCAACGCCTGCGCATGCAAAGGGGGGACAGCAGCTGACATGGCACGCAGTTGCCTATCAGCGACACTACAGGCAGCCGCCTGCACAGCTCAGCCAATGTCATCCGGGATTCTGGCCATCTGGAGACGGAGGGCGCACTTCAGGCTAAAGGACACGGTCCCCGCCGTGCCAGCCGTGCCAGGTCAGAGTCCCTCTGCGGTGGGGATGAGGCCCAGCGACCCTCCCCACTGTCACACCGCTGGCCCTCTGCCCCAACAACATGACGCGGGGGTCCGGCTGAGGCCGGCTGCCCCGTGCGGGCCCGGGTCTGAGCAGCGTGGCGGGGACAGGACGCCAGGGCAGCGAGCCGCACTGTCAGGGGCCCCGCTCGGTCCCAGCGGCAGCCCCGCAGCCCCGAGCCCCGCAGCCCGGAGGAGGCCGTGCTGGAGCCGCACTCCCGGGGCGGGGCTGGAGGGGACCCGAGGCGGCCGGGCCGAGCAGCCGCCGCCGGGCGAGCCAAGCGAGGAGCCCGCCCCTCCTCGGCTCCCCACCGGGCGGCGCGCGTCCTGCCCGCCCGGCCGCTCACCTTCCTGCTCCTCATGAGTGAGCGTCCCGGGCCTAACGCTCCTCCGCCGTCTCAATCGCGCGCCCGCCGCCGCCGCGTCTGACGTCACCGCCGCTCGGCCAATCCCGGAGCGGCGTTTCCTGATCACGTGCCCCAAACAAACTCGGTTCTCCTGGACCGCAGGCCGAAGGCGCTTCCGGGAACTGGAGCCGAGGGCGGAGCGGCGGGAGCCGGGCAACAGCGGGTCCGCCGCCTGGAGAAGGGGGCGCTTCCGTGCATGCGCATGCGCGTGCCCGCAACGTCGGGTCGCCATGTTTGAAAAAGGCGCATTCTTTGAGGCCGCCGCGGCCGCCATCTTTGAAAAGGGCACTCCTTCTGATGTTTTAATAGCAGTGTTTGAAAAGGGACGTCAGCCCGAGACCTCCCTCCGTCGCCGGTGCTTTTGCGAGGGCCAGCTGTCTCGCTGGAGGGCCTCCCCACTCTGTTGCCAGCCTCTTCCCACCCTGCGGGGGCCACCATCAGCTTGGGGTCCCATTTACCCTGAGTGAAGTCTCCCATAAACCAACAAGTTTGCAAACTCGGTCTCTCCCTGAGTCCGACGTATTGGAATAATCAGAGCGCCCCGAGCTCAGTTAAAGTTGGGTTTTTATAGTAGTAAAGGTGGGGGTGAGGGATTTCTAAGGTTTAGGACACCCCATTGGCTGACATTTGTCTAGGGGTGTACTGGCAGGTGACCCTATCTACAACGGCTGGAATGCTAGGCATTTCATTTGGATGGTCTATTTTTGGGTGGTGCTGGGGTAGTCTCAGTTTGTGGTCCTTCCTGCAACCAGGTATTGCCTCTTCAGGGTAAACTACTGAGACTCAGGCCTCCATTGAGTCTCAATACCATGGCTGGGTCCTACACTGGCAGGTGATAATGGTTGGAAGTTAAGAACTTTCATTGGGTGGTCTGTACCTATTAAGCTTATCGTGGTTGGCTGAGTCCTACAGTGAGACCTCAGACAGGCGGCCCAGGCCTAGCTCTGCCAGCTGCACGTCCTGGCTTCTTTGTGGCCCTCAGTAGAGCCTAGTGGTTAGAAGCATTTGCAGTAAACCTGACAGTTTTTGAGTTTGACCCCAAGACCCATTATGTATCCTGTGACCAGATTAACTCTCCCTCACGAGACTGACTCATTCTCTCTCAAAACAAATAATGTAAAAAATAATAAAACGCTTGAAATACAAATGAAATCTTTGGTCTCAGCCTTTGGTCTTGGTGGGTGGCTGGGACTGAGTACAATGGTTTAAGTAAAACGCTGCAGGTCCCTGAGTGGCGACAGTGGGCAGCGGCCATGAGACCATGTTGCAGGTCCCTGAGCAGTGGCAGGCAGCAGACAGCAGGACCATAGTGGGCCACAAAGGCAGCGGGTCCCAGGCAGGGAGCCACATGCTGGGTAAGAGACTAAGACGGATAGGCATGCCATGGAGAGTGAGGTTGGATATTTATTTAGTGGGTTATGGAGGGGAAAGGGGGGAAGGGGATAAGGGAAAAGAACAGAGAGAAACGGGGGGGGTAGTTTTGGGGCATAGTTTTCGCCAAAATGCTTCCTACTGTTTATTGGCTGAAGTATTTTTAGGGTTCATGGAGACCTTTTGGGGACTTGTTCCATCAAATCACTTAGCCTGGAAGGAATCCACAGGTTCTCATCTTCTATGGAAACAAAAGCAGAACCTCTTTTACAAAGTAACATATCCTTAGACTCACATTTTGAAGCCAAGATAACTTTAAAATATATATGTTAGTTTAGCAGCCCCCAGAAACAAATGTCTTTCTGCAATCAAAAAATTCAGAGAAAACAGTATACATAATCCAGATTCTCTGTGTAGTTTTCATCTTTGTGTGGCTTATTTTTCTTTACTCCTTTAATCTGATTGTCTGTACTCTTTTATATTACTTTTTCTGTCTCTTTAAAGACTTTACTTCTTTTTATAACTGTCTTTTCCCTCTCTCTCCCAAGCCTATGTACATTTTTAAACACACTGTGTCTCCTTTAGAGGTTTTTTTTTTAATGTCTGAATCTGTCCTATTGTGCATCCGTAAACCTTTTCTGACAAGGAGCATTCTAAAATAGCAAGCAATGTGGTTGTCGCAGCCTTGGATGCCGGCTCCGCCTCTCTTGGCCTTTCAGTATGGCAGAGGTACATTTACTGCCAGCTCTGGGACTGTTGGGAGGGAGCTGTGCTTGCCACCTTCAACTCTGGGAAGCATCATGCAGCACATAAATCTTTTCTGTCTTAGTAAAAGCTAAATCTGCCATGCAGCATGCTGCATGGCCTAGAAATGTCTCCGTGTATGGTGGCAGGACTCCACCATGCTTTCCTGCCTGTGCACACCTAGCAGACCTGATCCAGCTGCTTGCCTAGGTGGGGGTGTTGAGTGGCAGGCATGCTCTCAGTTACTTTCCTCCTAACCCCAAGCAGGCATATAAATACCCGGACCTGAAGTGTGTGGGTGATCATGTGGGTTAGCCTCAAATGTATGAGTGCCATTTTGTAGGTGGAGACTGCTTGTTTGTTCCCCGGCTGCCCAGATCCAAATAATCACCCAGAAATTATATTAACTACAACACTGTCTATCTAATATAGGTGTATTTCTAGCTAGTATATCTTAAATTATTCCATTTCTATTAATCAGTGTATGGTCACGAGGTGTGGCTTACTGGGCAAGATTCTGGCGTCTGTTTCCTTTGGTAGCTACATAGTGTCTCCCTGACTCCATCTACTCTCTATATCTCTTTCAGCCTGGCTATATTCTGCCCTGCAGTAGGCCAAAACAGCTTTATTCACTAACCAATAAAGGCAGCACATATGCAGAAGGCCATCCCACATCAGATTTCCCTTTGTCCTTCAGAGTGCTCAGGCAGAGAAGGCAGGTCCTGGATCTATTGGGCTGTGGAGTTGGTGCCAGTCAACATAAAAATGTGCTGCTCCAAGGTTAACACTCCAAAAATGCTCATGTTCTTTTGTTTGCATTAATTTTAGATCAATTTACTTTATGTACAAGTGTGTTTTGACTGCATGCATGTCTGTGGATCAAATGTGTGCCTGAAGATCTAGGAAGTCAAAAGGGGACATTGAATCAGCTGGAATTTGAGTTATGGATGGGTGTTAGCCACATGTGGGTGCTGGGAACTAAACCCAGATCCTCTGCAATAGCAACAAGTACTCCTTCTAAGCCTAGGTCTACTGTCTTGTTCCCATTCCAAGCTGGGATGGGAATGATGTTTCCTCAGTTGCTTCCATGAGTGGTCTTGACATTGTACTCTTACCTGGCACATCCAACCAGCAGTTCTGTGTGTCTGGGCTGGAAAACTCATTCGCTGGCCCCATCATTGCCGATGGGTGCCAGGATGGATCTATGCCTGGAAACTTGCTGGGGCTCTTGTGATGGCCCCGCTGCTTCCAGAACCAAGAACAATGTTAAGGACGGGGCCTATGAGGTCCTGCCAGGCCCCCACAGTACATCATGGATGAGTTTTGTTTTCTTTGGGCTACCAGCTCACAAAAACAACACAGAGACTTACTATTAATTATGAAAGTTGTGCCTATTGCTTAGGTTTGCTCAGATAACTCTTATATCTTAACCCACTCCTATTCATCTATGTGTTACTGCAGGACTCATGACTTATATTTCTGTTTCTGCATACCTTGCTCTTCCTGCATCTGGCTCATTTATTTGAATCCTTCATTTATTTTAATCTATGTTCTGTTGTGTGGCTTATTACCTCATCTCTCTGTACTGCTAATGCTGCTTTCTCCATGTCTGGCTGATGATCTCACCTTTCTTCCTCTCCTAGTCCTTTCTGTCCCCAGAAATCCCACCTAACCTCTTCCTGCCTCACTATTGGCCATTCAGCTTTTTATTAAACCAATCATAGTGCCACATCTTCACACAGTGTAAAGGAATATTCCACAACATTCCCACCTTTTTGTCTAAATAAAAAGAAAGGTTTTAACTCTGAAATAATAAAACTATAAATAATAAGAACAATTATCAGATAAGAATTACAGCCATAGTGCCCATTCCATTTGTATTTGGCATATTCAGAGAATATATTCCATTATTTATTCTATCTTGATGAGTCCAAAGCTCTGTACCTAATTTATCTTTTATCATAACTAAGGAAAACTGCAACTATATCTACCTAGTCTTCAACTCCATCAAAGACCCCAGAAGGATATAATATTACCTGAGTAAACAAGAAGTACAGTGCAAGACACTTTCAAAATGACAGGTATCTGGCTGCCTGGATAGCCACCCAAGGTTCCTCTGAAATGAGGGGACATCCATCTTTGATCTACAGGCCTAGAAGATCTGGTAGACTTTTCTATAAGGTAGACATTCTGAAGGACTGTCCCACATTAACGTGGCAAAGTTCAGCAGCCTTTTTCCTTTGTGTCCTGCTTGTCCAGTTTGTACAGCATGCTGTTAGCAGTTGTGCAAGGGAAGTTTCGTGTCCAAATGTCTAGCTTTTGCCACGAAGGGAGCAAACTCCATATGGAGGTTCTTTGATGCCCATCATTTTCTCTGATGTAAATTGGTGCTGACAGGAGCAGACATGTCTCACTCTCATGAAAACCCTATGTTAACAAAACATTTTAAACACCATCTCGAGTAGGTCTTTGAAGTGTTTGAAGGCTATCTATCTAAAATATATCTGTTTAACTTTGAAAACATGCCTAGTATGACTACAGGTTTGATTTTTATAGATGACTAACTACTAACATGCATTTCATAATCATACATTGAATTTTTAAAATGAGCTGCATAAGCACAGTACACCAAACATGTGTAGAAACATACATTCAGTATAACAAAAATAACTTTTAAATTTGTATTAATAAATCCAAATTCATACCAGTGTAAAATATTTGAGACTGATGATTTTTTTAAAGGTAGACTCAACAATCCACCCTTTTATCTCATAATTTCTGTATTATATCCTCCTTTTCACCTTAGAAAAAGATCATTGAGTCTAATCTCCTTTGTTTAGATTTTTCCCTGAGCATGACCAACAACAACTTGTAACCATTCTCCTAAATGATGACAAACACCCATAACCCATATAATGACCAAAACTCATCCACCCCAGCTCTTGAAAATGTGGGCATTATGTTCTCTAGACTATTCCCTGTTGTCTGGGAATGATGGCATCTTTGGGAGACCCTGAGAAAATTGGGATAATGGTCAAGTTCTGGAAAAACTAGCCATAACAATTATTGTTCAGTCTCTGTGCAATTAGAAAGTGCAAGGTTTATCTGTAGTCCTGGCTGGAGTAGTCTATGAGGCTCCGCACAAGTAATTTGATTTTTTTTGTCTATATTTGAGCAGGTGAAAGGCATCTGTCAACTTTATAAGTCTGCTTGGACTGCATAACCAAACTGTAATATAAATCTCTATCCGTGCCATATGAAATTATGGCATGTAAAAATGTCACAAGGACTCTGTAACCAACCAAATTTATTATCTCTCATCTTGCAGGTAGATTTTTCCTGTCCTGCCATCCAACTTCCAAATTCCCACACAGAGACGGTAGAGTAAAAGGGCCAACCAAAGAAACCTTCCCTAGCCCTGGAACCAGAGTCCGTGAAAGAACTATGCTTTAGCCTTGAAAATAGAGCCAAAAGGCTAAAAAGAACCAGTGACAGAAACACAGTTTGGCCCTGAAATCAGAGCCAACTCTGTCCCTGACCAACTAAACCAACCAATCCCTGAGCAGGAAAACTAACCAATTCCTGAGCAGAAACTCTTCTCCCTGGGAAAACTCTGCCCCTAAGAAGCCCTATATAAGCCCCTCTGCCTGTTCAGTTGCTGGCTGTTCTTTCCCACCGTGGCAGAGGCAGTTACTCTTCTGGACTTCTCCTTCCCAAATAAATCTCTCTCTCAAAAGAGTTTTGAGTGAAGATCTTATTTCACCTGGTGTGGAGCAGAAGGAGCAGAAGAACTTTTGCTGAGATGTTCCCTTGGGGTGGGGGTGGGGGCTGAGCAAGAAAACCTGGAGAAACAGTTATATCTGCTGGGAAACTCCCTTAGGAAAAGAACAGAAAGGGCAACTTTTCTCTGGAGTCAGAGGAGATTGCTACATTTCTGAAGGGGCTTCCCCTTTAGCAGAATGAGGCAGAAGAAGTAACTAACATCTTAGCCCAGAGCTGAGTAGAGCAGAAGAAATGGATAGCTTTGTTAAGACATTCCCATGGGGGACCAGAGCTGTGCTCAGCTACACTGGCTCTCTCTAGGAGAGTAGCAAGATTGTTACATCCTGCAGGCAGACAATCCCCCACTGCACTTCAGCTCCAGGAATAGCCTCACTTCCCGACAAGCCAGGACACCTTTCCCTTCAGAGCTGTCCTATTGCGGCTCCAGGTATAACCTGACTTCCCGAAAAGCCAGGATACCTTTCCCTTCAGAGCTGTAACACTCACAGAGACTTTTTATTAATTATGAAAGCTTGGCTTAGGCTTGTTTTTTTTTTTTACCAAATTACTTAAATTAATTTAATTTACTTAAATTAACCCATATTTTTATTAATCTATTTTTACCATGTGGCTTTTTATCTCAATCCCATTTTGTGTGTCTGACTGGTTCAGCATCTGGATTGCCTCTACTCATGACTCCACCCTTCTTTCCAACGTCCTCTGTACCTGGAAATTTTCCTAGCTATTGGCCATTCAGCTTTTTATTAAACCAATCACAGTGACATATCTTCACACAGTGCAAAGGAATGTTCCACTCATCTCCACGTTGTTCCCATGTAGAAGGATCAGCTTACACATCACCTGCTCTGTACTCTTAGTTTCCTCCCCCATGTCTGTAGCTAAGATGCTCGGGAGGTCTCCGATGGTCAAACCTTTTCTCTATCAACCTGGAAGGAATCATCAGACTTTTAATTCCTGTGGAAACAAAAGCATAACTCCTCCCCAAATAAATACATTTTTTACTTCCATTTTAAAGTCAAGGTATTCCTAATGTATATAAATTGGGTTTAATCCAGCGGTCCCTTCCACAATCCTATGTCTCTCAGCAACTGTTTGTCCATTAGCATTCAAGAACTTCAAAATTAACAAAGCACCATTTAAGGTCCAAACTCCCTGTGTTATAATATTTTCCATCCTTACATGGCTTATTAAATTTTTTATTACTTTACTTCTCTATTTAAAGACTTTGCTATTTTTAAACTGCTTATTTTTTTATGAATGTCTATATCCTTTTCTTTTTTCTTAAGCCTATGCACATTGTTAAACACATTGTATCCTGTTTAGAGTTTTTTCCTCATTGGAACCCATGGAATATTCCTTTACACTGTGTGAATATATGCCACTGTGATTGGCTTAATAAAGAAGCTGTCTGACCTGTAGCTAGACAGGATAAGGTCAGGTGGAAGACCCAAACTAAGAACATTGGAAGAAGGTGGCAGCCAAAGGGTCATGAGGAGAGAAGCAAAATGAATTTGCCATGCTGAAAGAAGGTACGCTGGCAGAGGGTAGACAAAAAATATGTATTACACCAGCCTGCCTGAAGGCTGTGCCCACCCCCACCACACACTAAACTCTTTCCCTCCAAAACCCACTCTGCCACCCAACCCCATGCACCTGAACATCCCCCCCTCAACCCCAGCAGACTACATAGGCACAGGTGCTAACCACAATAGTTGGAAGAGCAGGCCCAAGCCATCCCCATGACCAGCCTCCCCCCAACCCCAGCAGACTACATAGGCACAGGAAGAGCAGGCCCAAGCCATCCCCATGACCAGCCTCCCCCAACCCCAGCAGACGACATAGGCACAGGTGCTAACCACAACAGTTGGAAGAGCAGGCCCAAGCCATCCCCATGACCAGCCCCCCCTCAACCCCAGCAGACGACATAGGCACAGGTGCTAACCACAATAGTTGGAAGAGCAGGCCCAAGCCACACCAGTTGGAAGAAAAGATGAGTAAACACCACTGTAAGAATACATTCAACAACCAAAAGAGCAATGTGGCACCACCAGAACCCAGTGATCCTACAACAGTAAGACTTGAACATACCCATGCAACTGAAACACAAGAAAATGAATTTAAAAATGACTTTGTGAAGATGTTAGAAGCTCTTAAAGAGGAAATGAAAAATTTGCTTAAAGAAATCAAGGAAAAGACAAGCAAAAAAGGAAGAAATCAGTAACTCCCTTAAAGAAAGACAAGCAAAAAAAAAAAAAAAAGGGTGAAGAAAAGAGTTTAAGACTTCAAAACTGAAATAGAAACAATAAAGAAAACACAAACTGAGGGAATTCTGGAAATGGAAAATCCGGGGAAGTGAACAGGAACTATGAATGCAAGCATCACCAACAAAATACAAGAGCTAGAAGAGAGAATCTCAGGCATTGAAGATACGATAGAGGAAATAGCTTCCTCAGTCAAAGAAAATGTTAAATCCAATAAATTCCTAACACAAAACATCCAGAAAATCTGGGACACAATGAAAGGACCAACCCTAAGAATAATAGGGATAGAAGAAGGATTCCAGTTCAAAGGCACAGAACACATATTCAATAAAATTATAGAATAAAACATTCCCAAACTAAAGAAGGACATGCCCATAAAGGTATAAGAAGCTTACAGAACATCAAATAGGCTGGACAAAAAAAAAAATCCCCTTGCCACATAATAATAAAAACATTAAACACACAGAATAAAGAAAGAATTTTAAGAGCTACAAAGGAAAAATGTCAAGTAATGTATAAATTATACAAGTAATGTATAAAGGCAGACCTATCAGAATTACACCCGACATCTCAATGGAGACTCTAAAAGCCAGAAGGTTCTGGACAGACATTTTACAGACACTAAGGGACCATGGATGCCAGCCCAGACTACTATACCCAGCAAAACTTTCAATCACTGTAGATAGAGAAAACAAGATATTTCATGACAAAACCAGATTTAAATGACACCTATCCACAAATCTAGTGCTACAGAAATTACTAGAAGGAAAATTCCAACCCAAGGAAGTCAGTTACATCCATAAAAACACAGACAAAAGATAATCTCACAGCAGCAAAACTCAAAGAAGGGAAACCCACACACTACCACCATCACCACCAAAACCAAAAATTAGCAGGAATTAACAATCACTGGTCAATAACAACTCAGTATCACAGAATTCAACTCACCAATAAAAAGACACAGGCTAACAAAATGGATATGAAAACAGGATCCATCTTTCTGCTGCTTACAAGAAACATACCTCAACTTCAAAGACAGACATTACCTCAGAGTAGAGGTTTGGGAAAAGATTTTCCCATCAAATGAACCTAAGAAGCAAGCTGGGGTAGCTAGTCTAATATCTAACAAAATATATTTCAAACTAAAATTAATCAAAAGACATGGAGAAGGACATTTAATATTCTTCAAAGGAAAAATCCATCAAAATGAAGTCTCAATTCTTAACATCTATGCCCCAATACAAGGGCACACACATTTGCAAGAGAAACACATTACTAAAGCTTAAATCACACATCAACCTCACACATTAATAGTGGGATAATGTGGGATGTCCTTCTGTATGCTGCAGATATGTGTTGCTTTTATTGGTTGATGAATAAAGCTGCTTTGGCCAATGACAGGGCAGAATATAGCTATATAGGAAAGTCAAACTAAATACAGGGAGAAAGAAGGTGGGGTCAAGGGAGATGCCAGTAGCCACCAGAAGTGTAAGATGCCTGAGCATTACCTGTAAGCCATGAGGTCGAGAGAAATGCCAGCAATTGCTGAGGAGTAAGATGCCAGAACATTATCGACAAACCATGGACCATGTGGTGATACACAGATTAATAGATATAGATTTATTTAAATGTAAGGACTAGTTAGTAACAAGCCTGAACCATTGGACAAAATTAATATTAAGTCTCTAAGTGATTATTTTATAAGTGGCTGTGGGACTGAGTGGGATGCACAAAAGCCTCTGACTGCAGTGGGAGACTTCAACACTCCACTCTCACCAGTGGACAGGTCTGCCAGACAGAATCTTAACAGAGAAACAAGGGAACCAACAAATGTTATGCTTCAAGTGAACTTAGCAAACATCTACAGGACATTTTACCCAAACACATATGACTACACCTTTTTCTTAGCTCCTCATGAACCTTCTCTAATATTGACCACATACTTGGTCATAAAGCAACTCTCAACAGAAACAAAAGATTGGAATAACCCCTCGTATCTTATTGGACCATGAGGGGTTAGAGTCCAACAACAACATATACGACAGAAAGCCTACAAACTCAAGGAAACTAAACAACTCTCAACTGAATCACCACTGGGTTAAGGAAGAAATAAAGAAATTAAAGACTTCCTACAATTTAGTCAAAATGAATCCCCAACATGCCCAAACCTGTGGGACCTAATGAAAGCAGTGCTAAGAGGAAAGTTTGTATCACTAAGTGCCCATATAAAGGATTTGGAGAAATCTCATAGGAGCGACTTAACATCACACCTGAAAGCTCTAGAACAAAAAGAAGCGGACTCACCCAGGAGAAGTAGATGCAGGAAATTATCAAACTGAGGGCTGGAATCAATAAAACTGACAATAGAAAGAACAATGAAACAAAGAGTTGGTTCTTTGGGAAAATCTACAAGATGGACAAACCCTTATCCAAACTAAACCAAAAGGCAGAGAGAGACTATCCAAAGTAACAAAATCAGAAATGAAAAGGGGGACATACCAGCAGACACTGAGAAAATACAGAGAATCATTAGGTCGTACTTTGAAAACCTGTCCTCCCCAAAATTGGAAAACCTAAACTTTTTATATGAGCGGAGCATGACGGCACAGGCCTGTATCTCAGCACGTGGGAGGTGATGGTAGGAGGAGCAGGAGTTCCTCCGTCTCCAGATACACAGAGCGCAGGGCTATCCGGGGCGATAGGAAACTGTCTCAATGCAATAAATCAAAAAGAATTATTTGAATTTTGTTCTGATGCAGATTTTAATAGGAAAGTATTTCCACCTATGGCCTGGCCTCCAGAGTACTCTGAGGAGAGAAACCTTGTTTGTCTTAGGCCCTACACTACATTTTGAAAATTATTTTCTTTAAATATATCTCAATCTGAGAGTCACAGAAAATATTGGGTGGGTGGCTGGGCAGATGGAGGGAGAGGTGCCTGCAGACCACAAAGCTTAGGAAGGGGAAGGCCTGGGGGAAGACCACTTCGTAGACTTACACAGGCCATTTGACCTATCACAGGTAGTTCCTATACAAAATAAAGATGGTGCCTCGCTCTCCTAAGCAGTCAGCTGTATTCTGCAAGGAAAGTGCTTCAAACAGTGCCCGGAGCACAATAAACATGTAACAGCGTGCTTCTGTCATTGTGAATTTTCACATCTGAAAAATGGGGAGGAAAATGCTCCTAGCCAGTCAGGGGCTGGATTTTCTAGAGGGCTGGGGAGGGAGCCGACTCTTTATAGCTTCTAGCAGACCAAGTTCTAGGCATTACCACTGGGGAGGCAGAAAGGACATGGCTGTCAGCTCCCTAAGAGTCCATGGTGGAGTCCAAACATGTAAGTCAACAGAAACAGTCCAACAGAATCGGGGCTGAGGGGCCCAGAGGAAGTTATTCAGGAGCCTGGGGTGCTAGGGACACTTCTGAAGGTGGCAGAGTTGTTCAAAAGTAGAGTTATAATACACCATTTATGCCACCATTTCTATACCATATACCCTTTTTTTCCCTTCAGAAAGAGGTCCCTGAATCTAATCTTCATTTTCAGCTTTTTTTCTGGCCATGATCAATAACAAATTGTAATTGACTCCCCTAAATGATGACAAACATCCATAACCCATTGGATGACTAAAACCCACCCACTCCACTTCTTGGGAACGCCGGCATCACGTTCTCTAGACTTCTCCCTCTTTCTGGGGATGATGGACCCTTTAGGGGACCCTCAGAAGATTGGGATACTGGTCAGGTCCTGGAGCATCAGCTGTATCATTTGTTGTTCAGTCTTTGTGCAGGGCTTATCTGAAGTCCTGGCGAGAGTAGTCTGTGAGGCTGGACCATCTCAGCTAGCAGCTTTGAAGTTGTTCTGGATGTAGAATTGTGGAAAAAAAAAGCGTAACAGACATTCTGAGAGGCTGGATCACTTGAACTTGTTGTCTTTATTGGTATCTGGTCCTTTTTTTTCTGAAAACATACAGACTTTTAAAGGTAACATATATCTCTGCATTAACCTAAGTATGGAATGTGCAGTGTGCCCAATTAAGTTAAAGGTTATTTTTTGTTCTACGTTTGAGCAGGTAAAAGGCACCTGTTAACTTTATAGTTTGTTTGGATTGTATAACCAAACTATAATAAAAATTTTTCTTCATGTCATATGAAATAATTTCTCTCTCCCCAATGCAACACATTGCCCAACTTCCATTCTGAAGCCCAGTTATCTCGAGAGAGTATCCAGGCTGGTTTAATTCAGCAGCCCTTTCCACAATCCAGTGTCTCTCAGCATCTGCAGGTCCCTCTTCATTAGCATTCAAAAATTCAAAGTTAACTGCTGTGAATCTTAGTTTAGGATGTGCCATATTTGTTTATGCTGTGGGAAATGTGTTTAAGGATGCAAAGATAGGTTGCATTCTTTTATGTTCACTTGTTTAACTCAGTGAAGCTGTGTTACTTTGCCTGCCTAAAACACCTGATTGTTCTAATAAAGAGCTGATTGAGCAATAGCTAGGCAGGAGAAAGGATAGGTTGGGCTGCCAGACAGAATAAATAGGAGGAGAAATCCAGAGAAGGGTGAGGAGCAAGAAAAGGAGGAGAGGAGGATGCCAGGGATCAGCCACCTAGCCACATAGCCAGCCATGGAGTAAGAAGGAAAGAAAAAATATATAGAATAAGAAAGGTAAAAAGCCCAGAGGCAAAACATGGTTAAAGAGAAATGGGATATGTTAAGTTAGAAACGCTGGCTAGAAACAAGCCCGGCTAAGGCTGGGCATTCTTATGTAAGAATAAGACTCCATGTATTTATTTGGGAGCTGGGCAGTGGGCCCTCAAAGAGAAAAAAAAAATCAATTACAGTCAACAAAATACCATACAGGATCTAGATGCCCTGTGTATTTCCCATCCTTCTGTGGATTTAAAAAAATATTATTTTACTCTCTTTTCAAGATTTTATTAATTTTAAAATATTTTTTCTATGATGGTCTATACCCTTTTCTTTCTTCAGCATCTGAGCACATTGTTAGATATACTGTAAATTTTTAAAGAGCTTTTCTGTGTCTGGACCCGGCTTTACTAAGCATCTGCAATGTTCTGATCATGTGAGACAAATCTTAAATTTCTTGTCAGCAGCTGTGTGGTTCAGCTTAGCGCATGGCGCTGGTGGCTAGCTCTAGCCCGCAGGCAGCAGCCAGTAGCCATACCTCTGCCTGCCACCAAACACCAGGCCACCTGAGAGACTGCAGGACTAGGAAGCTACATCCAGCTCCTTTTCAAGAACCTTTCTTAACTTTCTCAGACCCTATATTTGGATAGTCAAGTCTGCACATCAGACACCATATGTAGTAAGTCTTTCTCTGTGCCACCAGTTCCCAAATAATGACATGGAGACTTAGTATTAATTATGAAAGCTTAGCCTTCACTTGGGCTTGTCCCACCAGCTCTTACAACTTAAATGAACTCATTTATTATAATCTATGATCGGCTGTGTGGTTTGTTACCTCATTTTCCCACACTGTTCATGTTGCTTTCTCCATGTCTGGCTGGTGACCCCGCCTTTCTTCCTCTCCTAGTCCTCTCTGTCCCCAGAAGTCCCACCTAACAGCTTCCTGCCTAGCTATTGTCCATTCAGCTCTTTATTAAACCAATCATAGTGCCACATCTTCACACAGTGTAAAGGAATATTCTGCAACACCATCGTTAGGACACCCCTTAGGAACAAAACTCTTCCTTTCAGAGCTCACAAAGGAAGGGCTCCAGACAGTCACCTCGGTCCCTTGAATTGCTTAACCCGAGGAGCTTGCGGCTCTCTTTGTAGTGTATCTGACCCACACGGTTTCTTTTTTATTCACTAGTTTGCATATCATCCATTTATTATGAAAGCGAGGCATGGCGATGATTTACTTGATGAAATATGTCGGAACTTTAGCGAAAAGGGCAGCTTCATGTCCAAGAATATCACCCGCTCTAAATGAGAAATAACTCTTGTCATCTAGAACCACACTGGTGCCTCCGTGCTCTGGTGGGATTGTCTCTGACTTTCACACTATTTGGCAGAATGTCTCTACCCTTTGCTTAGCATCTCACCCCACAGCTGCTACTGTTCCCTGGAGGACCTTTCTTGGGGATTTTTCTAGAAGCATAGTGCTACCCGGCTGGTTAGTTCCAGCTACATGCCTTTTAACCTCCATCAAAACTGTAGAAGAATCTTTCTCAGTGTGTGTCCTGCTATGATTCTCACTCTTTCTAGAGATGGTAGCCCCTCGAGTGAGCAGGGAGTGGTGGTTAGGACTCTCCTTCTAGGCTTTTCCAAGTAGCCAGAAAAGTGAACGACCCGGACTTTGCTCTTGGATAACGTTTCTTGCAACTTTCCAATCTGTATTCTCTTCTGTAATTCTTTGATTATAGAGCCAGGACCTGGAAACCCCTGGTCCAGACAGTGACCCCAGGTAACAGATATCCCCCAAAGATTGTTGGTGTTGTGGGCTACTGTTTGGAGCTATGTGTTCATCCACAGGCTGTGGTGGCAGAGGAATTCTCCTTCTTTCTGTTCCAAAGCGTGGCTACATCATTTCCCGGCATTACCAAGCTCTCTCTGTGGGTCTGGACAGGGGAGATGTTACAGTCTTGGCAAGTGAGTCCCTCTCATGCCTTTGTACAGCCTTTGGACCAGTGTGGGATGCAGGAGCTACTGAAACAGCACACAGAGTTCTGAACATTTTCAAGAGAACAAGAACCACGCGGGGGAGGGGGGAGAAGCTTCACGGCATGGTGGGCGTCAGACCGCAGCGACCCTTGGTCACCTCTTTCTTTATTCCCCCTTTCCGGGCCAACAGGAGAGAACAGTAAGTATTCTTCAGAAACAATTGAGATCTGGCAGTGCTCCAGACTGGTCAGGCAACTCTCTCTGTGAGGTGACAGGTGCTGAAATGGGTGGAGATGCTCTTCCAGACTTCTCCCCTCCATCCTGATTCCCTTGTTGGTGTGTTGGGATACAGAAACTCCCAGGATACAAGAGCAAGGACCAACTGTTGCCCCAAGCTCCGGAATCCTCTTGTCCACTTCATATCTTTGTTTGGGGATCAGTTTTATCTACTGACCTCCCAGGATGAGGGCGTAGGGGGCTGGAGAGCACCACCCTAGGGGCAGGGTATGATACTCATGCAGCACTTTATGTGGTCTGTCTCCCACATGGACTGGGGGCTTTTGAGGACATAGGTCCAGCACAGTGACTGGGATGTGCTGGTTGAGCCCTGGCAACACTCACAGCCCCGTGTAGATGGAACGGTGCCCCCAGTTCCTTTCCTTTTCTTCTCTACCTGCTCCATGGAGTCTAACCTCATGCCTGGCCTCAGGCTTCGGTCTCCTGAGTGTTGGCAGAAAACCATCTGTGGGGTGGGTGGTGGTGGCATGCAAAGAGAGGGAGGATCGCAGGCGCTGAGGAGACTTCGTATGCTAGTGCACGGCCCACATTCACTGGTTAAATACTACGTGTCCGTTGCTCGGTATTTGCCTTTGACAAACTCTGTAGACCTGAGGAGAATTTTGAACTGATTAGTAATCGGTCAGTGGCCTCGCTCACCAGGGCACCCAAGCCAGAGCACGTTTAATTTCTGCTGGAAAATGGAGGCCCACGTGCCGAAGGCGTGTCTCCTGCTTCCTGACTGTGTGTAGAAGAATGTCGCAGTGGCTGGTGAGATGGCTCAGAGGGGAAAGGCAGTTGCTGCTGAGCCTGAGGACCCGAGATCCATCCCCAGAACCCACATGATGGAAGGAAAGAGCTAACTCTTCCAAGTTCCTGTGACCTCTACATGTGCAGACATCTATACACATGCATGCACATACACATGAATGAACACAAAATAAGTGCAAAAACTTGCATGAAAGACATAATATAAACAAATCCCCAGAGAGATTGACAGCCCATTTGAAACACGTCCTCTTACTTGTCCTGATAAATATTTTCCCTTGACCCTGCTTATCTCCTGCTTTGCCAGCCGCAGGGAGCTGCAGCACAATTGCCACCTGCACTGGACCCAGCATGCACCGATCACACACACTAGGTAAGGCGCGAGGAGGCGGAAGGAGGGCGAGCAGGACCAAGGACCTCATCGGTAAGGAATAGGAGCAGACGTAGAACCAACTTGGTTAAGACAGACCTCCTGTGGTAGGAATAGGAGCAGACGTAGAACCAGCTTGGTTAAGACAGACCTCCTGTGGTAGGAATAGGAGCAGACGTAGAACCAGCTTGGTAAAGACAGACCTCCTGTGGTAGGAATAGGAGCAGATGTAGAACCAGCTTGGTTAAGACAGACCTCCTGTGGTAGGCAGTGCGGCCTCAGGCTCTGGGCTGCAGGAAATGTCACTGAAGATGGAGGGGGCTGAAGGGAGGGGGATGAGCTTGGGTCTGCATGGAAGCTCGGTGCCTGCTCCTTTCAGAGCTCACTGGGGTAAGTGCTTGTGCCATTTAGGCAGCTTTACTTTGTAGACTAATCAATAGCCGTGACATTAGAATATTTGAGTACAATAAGACATCTTCTGCCTCAGATAGCCAACCATCCGCTGGGATCGGGATCCAGCTGTGGATTGTCACATTGGTTCATTTTTTAAAATTTTTTATTGTTTTTATTGAACTATATATTTTTCTCTGCTCCCCTCACTCCCTCTCCCCTCCCCTTCTGCCCTCTCCCATGGTCCCCATGCTCCAAATTTACTCAGAAGATCTTGTCTTTTTCTACTTCCCATGTAGATTAGATCCATATATGTTTTTGTTGTCTAGGTTCTCTGGGATTGTGATTTGTAGGCTGGTTTTACTTTGCTTTATGTCTAAAAGCCACTTATGAGTAAGTACATATGCTATTTGTCTTTCTGGGTCTGGGTCACTCATCAGATACAAAAGGGAGCTGAGAACTTCCTCATGGAACCAGCCAGGTCAACCAGAAATACTTCCCAATGGCTTCCCACACTCCCAAACTGTTGATGCCATCTGATTGGTTCATCTGACAAACTTCATTTAGCCCTGGGGTGAGTTTCAGCATGGCAAGGAATGCCATAGACTGCACAGAATGCATAGGCATGGAGCCACTGGACATGGCTTGGATAGGATGTCTACTTGGAGGGTCCTAGCGTTCACATCCGGGCATCAGAGAAACACCATGGTGCTGTGGGCTTTGGGAACGGACTGTGTCAGCTTGACCCAGCAGTACCCAGAGCATCCTTCATTCAAGTGTTATTGAAACTGCAAACCCTAAAGAGTGTTCACATCATGAACCCTGACACCTCTGGACACAAAGGCAGAGACTCTCCCAGCTGTCTGCCAGCTCTGCGGCCACGGCGCAGTCACAACGTCTTTTGAATAAGAGACGTGGCACTTGCAGAACTTTGAAATGGTTGTTTTCAGTTTAGTAAAAACAAACCCTATTTTTGAGAACCTTTGGGAAGATAGGAAGAAACACGGAGGGAAAGCTCTATTTTGAGGGTCCCTCACCTTTTAGAGGGCACTAGCGACGGTGGGGAGCCCCTGTGATCTCACTAAAGGGGAACCAGAGGCTCAGACTGCAAGGCAAAGAGGGTGAATCAGCCTTGAAGCAGCTATTCCCACTCCCCCGGCTCAGATGCTTCAGCCTCTCCTTGCCCTTTTGGCTCATTTGGCTAAACATCAGTGTCACAGTAGAGACAGCAGCCAGGGAAGAGGGCTTTGCCTGTGGATGTAATGAGCATTAACTGGCTGTTTTCTTTCCCTCTGTGTCTGGGTAATGACGTTGCTGAACACAGGGAAAAAAAGCAAGTTCCAGGGGACCTCTCAGGGCCAGAGGCATCTCCTTTATCAAACCCAGGGCATAAGCCATGTGTGGTGGCTCTCGATGGTGATCCCAGTGCCTGGGAGGCTGAGGTAGGAGGATTGCCATCAGTCTGAAACTGACCTGGGCTGTAAAAGGAGTTCCTGGCCACACTAGGCTAAAGCCTCAGAGGCACAGGGGGCCTGCTGGTGAGCCGGCTTCACAGTTAAGAGCACTTGCTGCTCTTGTGGAGGGTAAGAGGTCAGTTCCCAGCACCCACATCAACCAGTCCCACTACCTGGTTTTTTTTTTTTTTTTTTTTTTTTTTTACCAGTTCTAGGTTTGATGCCCTCTTCTGGCTTTGGGGCACCCACAGATGTGACGTGCGTGCATGCACACACACAAATCCTTAAAAGAAAGAGTGAAACCCTGTCTCAAAACAAACAACTCAGGCATCCATCCATTCATCCTTGCTACCTTTGTCACCAGGAAGGACACCTAGGAGAGGCTCGCTATGGGGGTTCTGTTTGTCTTTTGATGGTGCTGACTGACTTCAAGCTGGTGTTGAGGTCTGAGTCCATAAAGTGCACACACCCTGAACTTTCAAGTCACATGTTTTCTTCTGGGCCACAGAAAGCAGGGGATGGTGGCCTCTGAGGTGGCAGGGAGGGCATCAGGAGGCTCAATGAAGGATGGGCACAGAATGTCTGAGGGCCAGCCCCAAAGAGCGGGTAGAGATGGGAGGTCATCTTCCCACGCAAATCATCTTGTTCTGGGGGACCGGGTGAATTGGGGACAGCACCATCATCTTCAGGAACAAGAAGGCTCAGGGGAGGAATCTGTCCATTTCCATAACCTTAAGTCTGTCCTCAGTGATGTGTTCAGAGGTTCCCCTGCAAGAGCACGTACAATGAGCCCACAGGTCAGTAGGAGGCGCTCCGAGTAAACCAGGGTTCTTGATGAGGCCAGAGGGGTCTCTGCTTCTCCTTGTGGATCTGGGTGGTGACTCTGTTCACTGCGGCTCCTCTGCACAGAGAAGACCCAGGTACCTTGCAGGGTGTTTGTCTGCTGAAGTCCCCGTGACAGCAATCCAGCCTGCTGCTTCCTAAAAGCAAGCGCATTTCCAGGTCAGTGCATCTTGGGCAGCTAAGTGCTGGATAAATGACACTGTGTGTTCCTATGGGCAGCAGCGCCAGGACAGCCTGCTGCCAGTCCCCAGTGGCTAACTGTGAACTAATGTCATACACATAAACCTGCCTCTCAGGTCGGGCTCTGCCGAGGTTGCTGGGTCCCTGGCTGTCTCCCAGTTGTCTTGCGAAACAATTTCACCTATTTTCTTGGAGTGTAAGCACCCCCAGGCCTCACAGGCTCCTTCTTTGCAGAGTTTGGGTGTGAAGTAGGAGTAGGAAGCAGTGTTCACCTCCTTATCTGGTCTTCACAGCATCCCTTGGCTTGGGGTGTCGGCTCCTGTGTAGGTTGCAGCTAAGAAGGTTTGTGTCTTGCCCGGGATTTTATGGCAACCATCTGGAATTCTTGGACATTCTTGGACTAACTCAGCTGACCTGAATTTAGAAGCAAAAAGGTGGGGATAATCGAACTGCTGATTTGCTATTTCTAGGAGTATACAATTAAGTATCCCCGGGGGACAGGATGGGACCAGATGTTGGGGAAATGGATTTTTTTCTCTAATCTCTATCTCTCTCACACATATGGAGCAAAAGTCCAGGCTTCCTGTAAAAGTAAGACACAGAAAATGGCACACAAAGTAACTTCTGAAACCAATCGATGTACCAAGTCTCCAAGATCAACTCCAGGCTCCACATTCCCAGAGGGACTTGAAGAACCCTCACAGCTGTCACTGTCTTGGAGAGCGTGTCTTATGAGGAAAGGCATAGAGTAAGACCAGTCAATGACATGTTGGAGTGGGGATGAGGGTGGGGCTTCAGGAAAAGATCAGAACATCCTGTGTTGTCTCCTAGGGGTCAATCTTCTGGATAGATGTGTAATGAGACAGTTAGGGGTGAAACTGAATCTCATGTCTGGAGTTCTTATTAAGGCTCAGTTGCACAAGGAGACCCAGTGGCTCTCATAGCCTCTCTGTTTTAATTGGTATTCATGGCCCAAAGTGCCCTTCTGGGTTGGCCAGCCTTACAATCAATGTGTCTCTTACCACCCTAAATAATACCATTAACCTACCCAGGGTGACCCAACATCCCAGACAAAGAGTGCAGATCCTATTAGGGCATCTCAGAGGTTACGCTCCTGTGGGAGCCAAGGACAAAGTCTAGATATCATTGGGATAACAGTGGCGTTCTCCCCACATTGTCCTGGAGAGTACAGCACACACCAATTGCGGGAGTGAGAAGATGAAAGAACATAGCTCTGGTGGATCTGTAATTCCCCTCTCTGCGGCTGCCTGGTGCTTTCTTCTCTTTCTCTCTCTTTTTGTGACTTCTGTTGAAATTCCCCCGGAACTAACGTCTCTTGCACGCCCCTGATGACAAAGAAAGGTTCTGTAGGACATTTTCCTCTGAGGGAAACAGGCACCCCGCCTCTCTCTCAGTGAGAGAGACATGTTCTTCTGGATACTTTTTTTTTAAAATTTACTGAAAATCCTTTTGACTCTTTTGCTAAGGGGAAGCAACCTTCCAACAGAGAGACACACAGATAATGTCCTTTTAATACTGGTGCAGAGCCTAAATCAGGGTGGCAACAGCCCAGGGGACATCACGCTTGCTAATGGACTCCGCCCTCTCTTTTGAGAGGAAAGCCAGTCTCTCCCTCTCTATGGTCAAATGGAGCCAGGGTCAGGCTCCCCTCTCCCTCAGCCCTACCATGACCTCTGGAACATTACCAATGGGGGAGGGTGGCTCCCTTCTCCCTCAGCCCTACCATGACCTCAGGAGCATCACCAGTACGGGGTGGGCAGATGCACAGCCTTTCCTGTTAAGAGGTGTGTTGTCTGAGGTTTTCTGTCGGGGACGAACAAGCGGCTTGCTCCATGCAACAGAGGTGGCCACATCCAGCTGTTGCTACTGCCAGCCTGTGGGCAGGTCAGGGGAGCCCTTTCCAGGTGGGGAGCGTTGCTGCTCTGTACACAGCAGCCCTTGTGCTTGCGGCTTTTGTGGGTACCCACAGGCTGGGGACCACAGAGGAAGATGTTTTCTGGCTTGAGAATCTGGGGTTGGATGGAAAGAATGTCCTAGCAATGGTGCTTTGTAGCTAAGGTCTCAGCAGGAGGGACACCTGACACAGACACCGCAGGGTCCCTACCAAGCTCCCCTGGCTGAATTTCCAGCTGTCCCACCTGGGATTTTGTTCTTAAGATGCTTCGAATGTGGTGTGTATGTGTGTGTGTGTGTGTGTGTGTGTGTGTGTGGTGTGTTGTGGTGTGGGTGGTGTGTGCACACAGACGGTGAGGTATGGGTGCAGTATCAGATGCAGGCTGTGGCTGGAGATGCAGAGGAGAGGGTAAACTACCGGATCCCAGGGTCTCCCAAGAGAGCAGGGAAGCAGGGCAGTCTGCTTTAGAAGCTGCATGATGCCCCAGCCTTGCGGACTCAGCCGCTCCACTTCTGACCATAGGGCCTGGGGAGTCTGGGACTGCAGCAACTGCCGTTTGAAGAAGCACGTCCTCAGTGAGGCTGTGGACATCCTGTGGCTTGGCTCCTTCGTGATAGTGACAGGGATGGCCATGTGCATGTGTGTGGAGAGCACCTGGGACTGTATGTGGCTAGTTCGAAGTTCCTCTGTGTGTTACCAGGTTGTCACAAACACCTATGGTATGCACAGAGACGGTCTTATGTGACACCATGGGGCCCATGGAAGTGGCATAACTTACCCAAGATCACAAGCAAACAGGTCCTAAGGCCAGAAGTGGCTTTGAACCCACTGGAGGTGTCTCTGGTCACCGACACCAGGGGGCAGGATGAGACAGGAGAACAGGCAGGCAGCCATGCTACGTATTTGCGCACTATTCCCAGGAAGTGGCTGAGATCCAACCTCCCAGGATGCTGTTGAGGAAATGGCACAGGTCAAGGAGAGAGAACAGTTCCTTTCCCAGTGGCTTCCAGAATCTCCTGTGAAGGATGGAAATGGGGGTAGCAGAAAAACCCATAGAAAATGTGTCTTGGTCTTTGAGACACAGATGCTTTGAGAAAGAGAAAGCATCAAACTCGCGTCAGCAAGAAAAGGCAGAGCTGTCGCCTGCAGGATGGGCACCCACCTGCCGGCCCAGAGCCTGTCTGCTGTGACATGGTTCGGAAACCGTCTTCACTTGTGCTCTCACGGGACCTGCCAGCTTGGGATGCCGTGGGTCCTGGGTGCCCCGGTGTCATGGTGTTGCTGGGGTTCTGCCTTCTGGTGTCACTCATCCCTGGGAGAAATAGTCTCAGGTCTCTTGACTCTCTCAACCTTCCCCTTCACTAGCAGTAGGGTCTGCTCCTTCTCCTTCGCTGGCCACATGGGAGAAGCCCAACCCCTCTCTGAGCTCTCTAGCAACCCACCCATCTATTACACTGGGCTCCAGGCCCCCAGGAAACCCACAAAGATTCAGGACCCTAGCCCAGCTCCTCTGATATCCCCTCCTCCTGAACCCCCATTCTCATGACACTTTCCAGCATACACCTTTTATCCCTTGAGATCCATTAAATCATGGGGAGGCACTCAAGAGTGTGCTGGTCTACTTAAAGAAACAGGCTTAGACTTGCATGAGCGTTGGCTGAGCCTTGGGCGGGTGGTGGTTGTCTGTTTGCACCCCCTTCAGGGATAGTCCTTCCTATCGGCCTCCCTTCTTCTTCCCCAGCATGCCTTTTCTCTGTCTCCTACCTTCAACCTTCCCCCCTCAGCCTCTCAGCCACAACCCCCATCAGAGCAGTAATCCGTGTTCCCCAAGCCTGCGGGAGGACTCCCTTCCACCAGCCTGGATCTTGATACCTGTCTGAGGAGCCTGGAATGAGCTGTGGGGTTTTCAGAGCCTCTGGAGAGTTGTCCTGAGAAACCCACTCTTATATAACGTGTGCTGTTACCACACACGCTCTGGCGCAGGGGATCCAGTCATGCTCCGGTACCCCGCTCAGTAACTTTATCCCAGTCCTTCACTTAACCAGGCACAGAAACAGATGGGATTAAGGTTGGCCTAGGATACAACCAGCAGTATGGGCACAACAGGCACCAGTTTATAGGAGAAGGGTAAGCTGGCAAGGCTGGCTTCCCTTAAGACTGGAGCCTGCATTGGCCAGGGAAGGGAGTGTGTGTGATTCTGAACTGCGACTCGTGCTGTGGGCACCAAAGAGAACAGGCATTGCCTCTGGATGTGCAGGAGAGCCAGCCATGAACCTCGTGAGCCAAACCAACACAGAGAGTAGAATGGGAGGGTGTCTCTGACCCTGTCCTTGCCAAGGTTGGCTACTGCCGTGGGTCAGGGCAGCCTGCTGGGCTCAACTGCCAACGCAAACACAGAGGTGGCATGACTGTCCCATGGTGAGCATTTGCTACTTCTGGGAGAGCCCAGTCCATAGAATAGAGGTGCAGTGTGAAGCATGCCTAAACCATACTGTGAGATGTCACTTGAAGTCACTTAGGCCAGGCCCCATGTCTGCAGCCTCAGCTCCACAGCCCCACGCAGAACTCTGCTATATAGATCAGAGTGTCCAATGAGTGGCCCCAGGGGAGCATTTTGTTGACATGACTCCCACACTCTCCTTGGACCGCGGGTGAGCTACATGAACACCGCCACCCACAGAGGGCTCATGATACCTTGTCACCAGGCTGGCTGCTCTCTGGTGTCATCTGCAGTCCTCATAGCTCTCTGTGGGCCCCAGGTTGAAAGGAATGAGGCTGCTTTGCTGCAGGAGGTGATGTCTGGTTTCTGTGCAGATGTGGGATTCGCTTGTGAATGTGAGATGTCCATGCTGGCCTCCCCAGTTCTTACTCTCTGGCCGTAACTACTGCTGTTCTCAGCAGCTTTAGGTTGACTTTTCATGCTCACCTCAGATCGTCGATGCGCCTTAGCAGGTCTTGGTCTCTAGGCCCCAAAACTCGCCACTCTCATGTCCTCCAGCTGTTAGTGACATGAATGGGATCTATTCTGAGGAACTCATCGGGGAGCTAGGGGGATTAGGGAGACCATGAAGGGCCACCCTCATGTCTGAAATCTGGTACTGTCTTCTGTCTGACTCCCAGCTACACTCTTTGGGGACTTTGTCTGCTGACCTCTGGTCCATAGACTCCTAGGCAGAGTTGCCTGTGGTCATCAGACCATGTCAGTGGTGATGAAGTCACCTTAATCTTATCATCCTTGGGAAAACTTCCTTTGATACCCATCATGCCCAGGGAGGTGTTGTCCTAGGGGACTTCAAGGCTATGCTTGGTTCCCCTCTAGAGACTAATGGATCCCCTCCCTCCCCCTGAGTCATAATGCTCCCTGCAGAAAGAAAAGATCCTGCAAAAGTTTCCACCCCACTTTAATCCTAGCTCTGGACACCTGATTACCTCATGCCGGCTTGCTCCCCGCGGCTTCCCTGAAGCCCTGCTTTGCTCTGAGGTGGTAGTAGGGCCTCCCTTGAGTCATCAATACCTCCAAGAAGGGAAATAATATGGAGATAGGTATCTTACCCACCACGTTCTTAGAATCCTGTCTCTTCTACCCCTTATCCAATATGCCTGGGTTGGGCCCTGACCCTGGTTAGAGAACATGCCTCTGCTCCATCTGGTACTAAATAGATACTCCAGAACATCCACACATCTTTGACTCTCATAAGCCAGAGGACTGGGATATCACTTTTCACCTGGCCAGTACTGTCTCAGCCAGGCTGGGAGATGCATATCCTGGAGCCTGCCCCTGGGGCAACTGGGAGTTCTGGTGAGGCAGATTTGGAGCTCCAGGGTGGAAGTGATTCCCTGGAGGTCAATGGTGGGCTGTGATAACATCAGATTCATCTTCCTTCATCAAACCCTCCTTTGCGTCCACACCAAGGGGACCGCTTGGGGACAAGACACCCATTCTCAGCTCCCAGAACACACTCAGAGCCTTTAGGTTACAGAGCCACCGGCCTTCTCACCAATCCCCTTTCTAAATCCCCCAATCCCAACATTTGTAAACCCCTGATTTCTTGATGGAACTGCTTCCATGAAACCTGTGCACAGACTGTGCTCCTTGGACCTCTGTAGGGACTGCTGCCCACTGGCACAGGGGCAGAGCTTTCTATGGGGTTACTGCTGCTCATAAAGGAGATGTGCCAGCTTCAGAAGAGCGTGTCCCTTCCCACACCCTGCATCTCACTGCCACCACGGCAGGATGTTCTCTGTGTGCAGTCGTGAGGTCCAGTTCTCCAGAGAGGAAGGAGGACCTGGCTGGGTGTGGCGGCATCTTCTGTCCACTCCTGATGTTCCTGTCCAGGTGGAAGTGGTCTTTTCATGGACCATGGCTTCTTGTCCTGGGTGGACTTTTGCCCATGGTATACTTGACTCATCAGTTATAACAGAATCTAAGAATCCATGAGTTGGGAGGATTGTATCTCTCTCCCTGCTCCCTCTGAGCCAGAGCCAGATGAAGTGGTGAGCCATTCCGGAGTCTCTCATTAGGAGGACTTCACTAGGTCTTCTCGAGGTTAAAAGCCCGCTTGGGTCTCTCCCAAAGCTTTGTATCCAGACCTCACCTCATTCATTGCCAATTCCATTGACTCATGTGCCTTATTCCTCATCTGGTTGGAAGAAATTCCTCAACTTGAGTTGGAAGAAAGGTGGTATTATTTAGATCTCCTCAAAGCCCTTGACAAAGTTAGGTTAAAGACAGCATTTTAAAGGGTCATTGTTCCCTCCCCGCCTGTAATTCTCAATGAAACACTGGCTCTGGCAGTAGTAAGCCTGAGTTTGACTCTGAGAGTTGTCTTATACCTGTTATATGGCCTGGGCACAAGTGCCTTCCCTAGTCCTATGTCCTACAGTAAAGCATAGTGAATCATGCTCTCCGTCACTGAATGAGAGGGGATGCTCTCTGAATGCGCAGGTGCTCTGCCAACATCCAGCCAATGCACCCCCTTTCCCATCTCAGCACCTTTGTATGGTCTGTGCCCTGGCAGCGGGTGCCACGTGCTCACCCCCAGCCTTGAAACCCTTGTCCAATCACTGACAAAGGATCAGGGAAGAACGGAGGTCCTTCGTGGTCTATAAGCCTTCTTTGACGTCTAGAGAGGGATGGGCACCCAAGCTCAAAGTGGGTAGCAGTTTGGAGGATGTCCCAGGTGCAGCAGCAGCCTTACCGTCTATCCTGCCACACTCAGCGGCTCCCCAGGGACCACAATGTGTGGGAAACCACAGGCATCCATACTGAGTCAGAGGGTGGCGTGGCTCTCATGGTGAGGACGTTTAGAGACGGTGGTTCAATCATTTCTATATATTTCCCTTTTTTCGTGTATGTACAGATCTCCCAGTAAGTTTGAGTTAAGTGTCCACGACAAGGATTCTAAAAGCAGTGTGTGAGGAATTAATACACTGTTACTGTTCGCTCTTGGTGGCTGATCACATGATAACAGACTGGAGAGATTGGATACAATGTGGTACTTGCTCCAGACACAGATCTGACTTAAAAATTTAAGTTCAGTGCTGCAACTCAGCAGTAGTGTGAACTTGACCACATTACTTAATGCCTTTGAGTGTCAGCTTCCTTATCGACTGTGAGGCTGATGTGCAATAGGGCTCTTTGAATTCTAGGTGAAAATGTGAAACAACCCAAATTGGCTCAAGCCAAAGAAAGAGTTGAAGCACGCCCGCAAGCCCTAGGGTCCAGCCTCCATCTCTGCTAGCCTTCCGTGATGCTTTAGGAGCTCAGAGCTCGCATCCCAGATTTCAGCCACTCTAGGCTGGTCTGCCATCCTTGTGCTCTGATTGGGTACCAGGCCCTGGCACAAGCCAATCTTCATTGCCAGGGAATTGCTAGAGCCTAATTGGTCAGACCTGCCAGGGAGCCGAGGGCAGAGTCAGTTCCACCCTAAAGAAATCTCCACTGCCTTTAGGAGGTGGGTGCTTCCCTGGGGTGCCCAAACCCAATCTCACAGACCACCACACCTGCTCGCATCTAGAGATGAGGTGAGGCTTCACTGGGTCTTCCTTTCCTAACGTTGAGCGCTATCTGCTCTTTGGGACTAACCAGGACTAAGCAGTCACGCAGACGGCAGAGGTGTGGAGGAGAGGTGAGGAGGGGTGAGGAGGGGTGAGGAGGGGTGAGGAGGGGTGACAAACATGCAGAAGGAAGCTCTTGCTGTTAACAGAGCCCGTGTTCTCAGTAAGAGGGGCTCAGAGGACTCTCCTACGCAGACTGTGCACATCTGTGGTGTGAAGGTCCTAGAGGAAACATCTGGATGCTGTCACTGCAGACTTTGGGGGCGGGGAGCTGGCACTCAACCTCCTTTGCTGGGATAAGTGCACGTGTTTCTACACGTGGGGAAAGGAAGTAACTTTTGAAGTTGCTTTCTGAGACCCACACAGCACATTCCTGAGAACCCCCTGAGCTGCTTCCATTGGAATTCTCTCCTCAGACGCTTGCTACAAACATTTCAGTGTGTGGAGTGATGACAGGGGGTGGCCAGCTGAGGGGATGAGCCCCGAATCAAGGGCTGCTGGTGGCTCCTCACACTAGGCTCCCCAAGAAGGCAGAGGGCTGTTCTGAGTGGATATGGAGGACTCAATGCAGGGCCTTCCTTATTCGCCCAACAAGGTCCCCCTCATTTCCCTCCCACCTCTGGACCCCTATACAGACATTCACCAGCTACAAAGGGCTCAACCTCTACAGTGCTATTTGTGGCTTTCACGACTCGTGGGTCTCCTGCTTGGTACGGAGGAAGCCTTTGTGTACCAGGAAGGCCAGCAGAGGAGGCTGGTTCCTCCTGCTGTTTAATCCCAGCCCACGGCGTCAGCTGCCTTTGCAGGGACAATTTCTTTCCTTTTCCAAATAGGGACTCAAAGTCATCCGTGTCTCTAGCTGCTACCACTCCTTAGGAGCTGTGGTGCGGGGCAGCTGATGCTCTTCCCTGCCCCAGGAAACATTCTCTGGCAGTAGGCACCATGAGTGTTGGGTTTCCCTTGAGACACACACTCTTTTTGGTTTTTTACCTGGTGACAGAAGCAAGTTGTCACAGTGTCTGGCCCCAAGGGACCCCAGGAGGCAAAGGGTGAGCAGTGGTGGACTGGGTGCTGCTCACATTACAAAAGTGCTTTGGTTTGGATGCGCAGATATAACTACTGGAGGATGTTTTCCAGCCAAGCCACCTTCCACGCACTGCAGCAGACTGCCCTGGAGGAGGATGAAGAGTCCTGATCACCCTGTACCACTTGCAATTGGTTCCCTCATCCCTCCCTTTCCATACATTGCCCTCTATATCTCCTTAGCCTTCAACCCTTCCTTGGTTTCTGGGCCCTCACCCCTGTACTGTTGTAAGGAGGCCGCTTGTTCATTTCTGGCTGCTCAGCCCTGAAATAATCACACAGAAACTGTATTATTTAAATCACTGCTTGGCCCATTAGCTCTAGCTTCTTATCAGCTAGCTCTCACATATTAATTTAATCCATCTGCAGTAATCTGTGCATCATCATGAGGTCGTGGCCTACCAGCAAAGTTTCAGCATGTCTGTCTCTGGCAGAGGCTCCATGGTTTCTTTCTCCCAGCATTCAGTTTAGTTTATCCCGCCTACCTAAGTTCTGCCCTATCCACAGGCCAAGGTAGTTTCTTTATTCATCAATGGTATTCACAGCGTACAGAGGGGAATCCCACACCACTGTACACTGCTTAGCTAGGTGAACTCTGCATAACCGAGACTGTGAGATCTCCCTGTTGTTATCACCAGTGTCCCGCCTACCAGGTGCTCACTGGTTGTCACTGACTGGCCCAGCAGTGAAGGTTCAGGGGTGACACAATGCTCCAGTGACCTTGGAGAGGGCAGTCAGATCCGCCTCTTCTTTAGGGAAGGGGGCAGCTCATTGCAGGGAGTTTCTTCAAACTGTCTTGAGGGTCAGGGGAGACGGCTCAACCATGAAGTGCTTGTTTTAAAAATACAAGGACCTGGGTTTGAGCCATGGACCCATGGAAAAAAGCCAGCTTTAGGGATATGTCTTTAATTTCAGCCCTGGGGAGATGGGGACAGGAGGATGCCCGAGGCTCACTGGCAAGCCAGTCTAGTCTACTTGACAAGTACCAGGGTGAGACCTGTCTTAGAAAACAAGATGGACACTACCTGAGAAGCACTACCTGACATTGACCTTTGGCTTCTACATGTACACACACACACACACACACACACACACACACACACACTTGCATGCACACACAGAGAGACAGATAAAGAGAGACACCCAGAGAAACAGAGAGGCACACAGAAAATGCACACATACAAAAACAAAAACTAAAACAAAATCAACAAAAACTTGCACTGAGTTCATCAATAGATAAGCCATGGCCCCTGGGTGAGAGGGCTGGACTGGAGTCGCACAATAACATCCTGTTGAATCTCTTTTTCTGGGTCATGACCACAAGGGTACATTCACTTGCCTGTAAAATATAAAATAGTTTCACAGTTCCAACAAGTGGGTCTTTTTTTTTTATTAGTGAAGTGGGAATTGCCATGAGGTTTAAGTGAGATGGTTCATCTTTTATATGGGTTCTGGGGATTTGAACTCAGGTCTTCATAGTTGCACAAGAGTCTTATCTACTAAGTCATTCTCCTAGCTCCCAAATCCTCTTCTTTCCTTTATGTTCCATGTAGATAAATGCAGTTGCTTGGGTAGTCACCATGGGTACAAACCATCTCCTGTCCACTGTTTGCAGGTCCCAGGTGGGAAGGTTCACAGTGGCTAGGAGCAAGTCTGTGTTTCGCACCATAGAGGCATGGGTGTTTATAAACATGTGTGGAATGGTATTCAGAGGACAATGAGGTTTCTCTTCTTAATCTTGGGTTGTTACAATGATATCATGGACTGGTAATGAAATAAAGTGTTACTGACAATTCTGGAGGCCACTAAGTCTGAGGTTTGAGGCAGGGTCTTGCTATGTAGCCCCAGGTGACCTCAAACTCAGAATCCTTCTGACCCGGCCTCCCTCCCAAGTGCTGGGATAACAGGGCATGTGCCCCTTACTAAGTGTTCTGGTTAGTTTAATTTTGTTCTGTTTTTGTCAACTTGACGTAAGCCAGGGTGACCTGGGAAGAGAGAATTTCAGTTGAGGAAATGACTCCATTGGGTTGGCCTATGAGCAAGTCTGTAAGGCATTTTCTTGATGATTGATAGTGAGCTAAGTCCATAGCTCACTAGTGATGGTCCTGGGGTGTGTAAGCGTTCCTGTCGAGCAAGTCAGTGCATTCCTCCGTGGCCTCTGCTTCCCCCCATGATAAACTGTGACCTGGAAGTAAAAACTAAATAGACTTTTACTCCCACGTTTCTCTGGTCACGGCATTCATCATGACAGGGATAGGAAGCAAACTGTGTGGGGCGGCTGTGAAGGAGGCTTCTTGCAGCATCTCGGTGTGGTGGGAGAGGACACAGGGTTGGAGGGGTGCGTTGTCTCTTTCCCTCTGCTGTTAGCCAGTGGTCCCATCAGGAGCCCCCGCCCAGCCTCGTGACCTTACGTAGTCCTTGTCACCTCCAGATAACACCAATATTTGAATGTGGGCACTAAGCTTCCAACATAAATTTTGGGGACACGGTTAAGTCACAGTGAGGATGGAGATTCTCCTAGTAATTTTAGTAGCCAACGTCAAAGGCATTTCTATTGTAATATAAGCCACACAGAGAAAACCATACCGCATACCCATTTGGCTAAGTGGGTTCAGCACAAGCATTTATTTCCCTGCTTCATGATTGCAGGTGCCATGTGACCAGCTGCCTGAGGCGCCTGCTTCCTTCCATGCCTTCCCCACGATGATCGATGACATCTTAGTTAGCTTTCTTTTTTCTTTTTTTCTTTCTGGTTTTTCGAGACAAGGGTTTCTTTGTAGCTTTGGAGCCTGTCCTGGAACTCGCTCTTGTAGATCAGGCTGACCACGAACTCACAGAGATCCACCTGCCTCTGCCTCTTGAGTGCTGGGTTTAAAGGTGTGCACCACCACCACCTGGCTTAGTTAGGTTTTTATTGCTGTGAAGAGACTATTATAAAGGAAAACATTTAACTGGTGCCAAATTACAGTTTCAGAGGTTCAGTTCATTACCATCATGGTGGGACATGGCAGCTTGCAGGCCAACATAGTGCTGAAGAAGGACCTGAGAGTCCTACATCTTGACTTGCAGGCAACAGGAAGTGATCTGAGACGGTGGGTGTGGCCTGAACATATATGAGACCTCAAAGCCTACTCTCACAGTGACACATTTTCTCCAAAAAGGTCATTCCTACTCCAACCAAGTCACACCTCCTAATAGTGCCTCTCCCACAACTTTATGGGGGCCAATTACATTCGAATTACCACAGACAGTATCCTTGAACTCTGAGCCAAAACAAGCCCTTTCTCCTGAGTGACTTTTCATCAGGTACTTTCTCGTAGTCACAGAAAAAATAACCAACAGTGCCCTTGAAAGCATTCTTTTATCCTCAGGATTCCTGACAAGGGGTAGCAGAAATGGAGGTTCTGTAGACTTCTGGCTGTTCTTTTGAGAATCTGCAGGGTGGCACCAGCTTCTTGTATCAGGAGCCAGCATCATTCTTGGCAGATATTATCAGCTGTAGTGGGTAGAATTGTATTCCTAGAAAGACATAGTCAAGCCAGGGCCCCCCTGGTATCTGTGGACTCATTTGCAAACAGGGGCACATGGATGTGACCATGAGAAACTGGAAACATAGCAGATTAGGGTGGCTCCCAATCCAATGATGAGGGTTATAAGACAGAGATCTAAACACAGACCAAGAGAAAGGGCAAGCCTTTGTGGAGGTGGAGACTCACACATTCGAGAGGAACACTGTGAGGATGGGGCCAAGTTAGTACTACATATATATACGTCAAAGAAAACTAACCATGCTACAAGGAACAGGGAGAGGCCTGGGATAGATTTGTGCTCTGTGTTGGTTGAATCAACACTCCCCCCCCACCCCCCCGCAAAAGGCTCACGTGTCTGACTACTTGTTCTCCAGTTGGTGGAACTATTTGGGAAGGATTAGGAGGTGTGGCCTTGTTGGAGGAAGATTTGTCATTTGAGTTGGGCTTTGAGGTTTCAAAAGCCCATGCCACTCCCAGTGTGCCTCTCTCTGCCCTGTGATTGTGGATCAGATGTGAGCTCTCAGCTACGGCTCCCGCACCACGCCTGCCTATCTGCTGCCATATACTTGCCATGTTGGCTATGAACTCTAAGCCCCTAAAACCATGAGCCCCAAATTAAACATTTTCTTTTGCAAGTTCCCTTGTAAATTGCTTTGGTCATGCTGTCCTGTCATGACAATAGAAAAGTAACTAAGATGCTCTCTGACTTCCCAACCTTGTAGATTCTTGGATTTGAATTTTTGGCCTCGGAGAATCTGAGGGAATCAATTCCTGATGTCTTAAATTTCTGTTGTTTCTGAGGTGGAAACAAATATGGTGGCCCAGATATGTCCTTTGTCCTGGTTAGTTTTTTGTCAGCTTGACATAAGCTAGAGTCATCTGGGAAGAAGAAACCTCAGTTGAGGAAATGCCCCCACAAGATTGGCCTATGGGACATTTTCTTGACTAATGGTTGATGGGAAGGGCCATCCCACTGTGGGGGATACCTACTCTGGGCAGGTGGCAAAGCTGGACGAGCAGGCCCTGAGACCAAGCCAGTGACCAGCGCTCCTCTATGGCTTTCGTTACAGTCCCCACCTCTGGATTCCTGTCTTGAGTTTCCACCCTGACTTCCTTCAGTGACGGACTACGGTGTGGAGTGTCACCAAAATAAAACCTTTTCCCCCAAGTTGCTTTTAGGTTTTTTGTTTTGTTTTGTTTTGAAGCAGGGTTTCCTCTGTGTAATCCTGATGTCCCTATGTGGACCACTGTGACCCTGAACTCACAGGGATCTGCCTGCTTCTGCCTCCTGAGTGCTGGGATTAAAGGTGTGCACCACCACACCTGGTGATCATAATGCTTTATCTCTCACAGCAGTAGAATGCCCCTACCCAACTGGAGACTCTGTTCATTGCTGGGGACCAATGTTGGCCACTTTGCTTTCATCTACCTATGATGTCCATGGCTCCACCCGGCTACAGACATGGCGTTGGGCCATGACTCTTCCCATCTCCTCCGTGCTTCCTAGCTTCAGTGCTAGGTCCTCACTTCCTTAACCTCCAGCCCTGGCTGCGCCGAGCTCTGAGAGAGTGACAACCCAAAGCCACTTTTCTATTACATCTCCTCTCTGTACATGTTTTCATTTCTTGGTCAATAAAATAAGGTGATGGTCCTGCCCCCCTCCATTAGCCTTTTTAAAGGAAAATTGGGGAACATCCATGAAGCCATGATGTAAACTGGCCCAATAATAGTCAGTCAGGAGACAGAACCACCAAAGGCCTGGTCCTACCTAGGCCATGACTCCAGGTCTCTCATTGACATCTTTCTCCTGCCTTTTCTCAGGATCACACTCTGGGGACAGGTAAGGATCCCAGCCTCATACCAGGCGGACCCCTTTTCACACAGAGACCCACTCCATTCCTGGACACTGTATGTTGTGGGTCAGTGGGCAGACCACTGGATGAGGAGCAGTCTTGGGCCTGTGGTCAAGACCGAGGGAAGTGTATGTCAGGCCTGGCTTGTCCCAGGGAGGGACTTACAATGTTGGTCACTGGAGTGAAGGCATCTTTGCATGATTTGGCCCCGTTAGTGTCTAGAAACCCAGTCACACAGTGTGAGACTCTGGGACTGGGGGCTTGTAGCTGCCGCTTGAGGTAGAGTCTTGGAGGGACAGGGATGGGAGAAGTCTGCTCATTGGGAGGTGTAGGAGTCCTCATCCCAGTGAGCACATGGCCTGGATCATTTGAGGACATCCTGGCTCCCTGAATGCCAAGCTTCCCTGGTGATGGTCACATTGCTAGTGTAACATGATTGTAGAGTCAGAGAGATTAAGGGCAAGCTTGAAGTTCTAACAGATATCCTGACAGCTGTGCTCAGCCAGAACGTGCTTTCTCTGGGGTCTTCGAGAGGGCTCTGCTACAGAGAATGACCTCAGGGCAACTTCAAGGATAGCCCAGGAGGAATACCACCGAGGGACCCACCCCATAGCAACCTCCATCCTTCTTTCTCCACCCTGTAATGGCTATCTTGCCTGCACCCATACCCGCCAGGGAGCCCCCCATTCTTTGGGTGCTTCTGTGTCTAATATAGCTCGACAGTGCGGGTGAAGACGACACATTCCTTCTTAGCTGTTGGCACCCAGGGGAGGAGAAGGATGATGGGCAGGAGGAGGGCTGTGCTCTGCGTGTTGGAGGTGCTTAGTCTCCACAGGTTCTGGAGTGCGGCTCACGTGTTTGGAGGCTCTTGGGCTCCACAGGCTGTGCCAGTTGTTACATCAGTTGCCTTCCACGTGATTCCCCTGTCTGTGTTTTCCCACACCTCCATACTGAGGCTTCCTCTGGACCTCAGGGTTCACAGTCCTAAGCCAAGTACATGGCTTTCTCCAGTCTTCACCGCAAGCATGTCCCATCTATGTTTGAGGGTCCTCTGTCCTTTCATATGCCCCCTCCCCAGGACATACCAGGACAAGCAGCTGCAAACCCCTGTCCCTCTTGCTCCCTTACCTAAGAGCCTCTGAGTCTGTACCTTTCTGTCAGCATCCCTGCTCTGGGTGACCCTCAGTGTCTGAGCATCTACTGAGCAAAGTGACTCGCACACGCCTCTCCTCAGACAGATGACAGATGTCTTGCTTGGTTAAGACCATCTGGTGTCCTCTCTTAAGCCCTAGCAGTTTGTGTACCCAGCAGGAACTTAATGTGTGTGGAGAATCCTCCCTCCTGCCTTGGGCCATTGCCTTGCTGGGGTCTTTCCCTTTTTTCCAGATCCTGGGTTTCCTCAGGGCAGGGCAGAGGCTCGTGTTTGTGTTCTCTGTCAGGTAGGGTCAGTTCTGTTGCACAGAATGATGGGGTGAACTGGAGTGTTCTGGGGTTCAGTTCTTTCTCCTTGAGGAGGGTTGGGAGGGACTCTCCATGTCCCGTTTCTTCAAAGCCATTGTTGAAATCCATGAGCCTGATTTGCCGGCTCAAACCATCCCTTCCCTCAGCTCACGCCCGTTGTCTTCATCCTCAACTGTCTCCTCTGCCTGGGGAGCTGTGTTTGCCTCTGAGCTGGAGGATGCTTCCTCTTGGTGGTGTTCTGAGGGCAGGCACTCAGAACCTTCTGTGATAATGTACGAAACAGGCCTCCTGCTCCTACAGCCCTGAGAGAGCATGGTGGCAGCCAGAGGCACCACTTCCATGGCTCCTTCCCAGGACCAGCTGTTGTCTTTGTGAAGTCAGGAGACACGTCACAGAGCAGACAAACCACAGAGCTGGAACTGAGGGAGAGGCCTTGAAGCTCAGCCTGGCAGGGAACTCATGAAGGGATGTGGAATACTTGACTAGCAAAAGTCGGGGGAGAGGCTACCCACCCCTCCATGCTGCATCTGGTGCGGTTCTGGCACGTGACTAACAGGTTTATGGCCCAACTATCACAAAGTGTTCATTTACAGACCGGAGGTCAAGGCTGGTTCCACCGTTAACTCCAGAGATCCCACAGCTTGCCTTTTCTCAGTCTCTAGAGGCCACTCACACCCTTGGCTCACGGGTCTGCCACGATCTTCCTTATAACAAGGCTTTTTTGTTTGTTTGTTTTTTAAGACAGGGTTTCATGTATTCCAGACTGGTCTTCAACTCACTGTATGGTTGAGGATGGCCCTGGACTCCTGATCTTCCTGTCCCCACCTCCAAAGGTGTGCCACACACTTGGTTTATGAGCTGCTGGGAACCAAACTCTGGGTTTTGTGCACACAAGGGCAAGCAAGCACTCTACCGACTGAGCTACATGCCCAGCCTATGCACCTTTAAAATTTTTATTTATATTAACTTAAAATATTTTAAAACTTATTCTTGCCAGGTGGTGGCGGCTCATGCCTTTAATCCCAGCACTTGGGAGGCAGAGGCAGGTGGATCTCTGTGAGTTCAAGGCCAGTGTGGTCTACAGAAGTGAGTTCCAGGAGAGGCCGCAAAGCTACACAGAGAAACCCTGTTTCAAAAAAACCAAATAAATTTATTCTTTGACAAAATTTCATACATGTGTAAAATACATTTTGGTCATATTCACCCATGACCCTCTCTTATTCCCATACCATTCCCTCTGCATCCATTCTTCCCAAGAAGTGTCCCTCTTGCCTTCATGTCTTTTTCTATGACCTAAGTTGAGTTAGGTTTGCTTGGTGGGTATGGGTGTGAAGTCACTTACAGGAACATGGTCAACTTACCAGTGGCTCCACCGCCACAGAAAAATAACTTTCTCTCCTTCAGCAACTTTTAGCTGCTGATGGCACCTCATGAGCCCCCTCCCATCCATGCTGGCATTTTAACTAATTTGATCTTGTACTGGTCCTGTGCATGTGACCCACGGCTGCCAGAAGTTCATGAGTGTAATGCTCATGTCATGTGTAGCATGAATAATAAGACCGGGGGACAGATATTGGGGTTCAACCTGAAGATCAGAAAAGCAAAGCAGCCAACCACTAGAGAGACCTTTTACCTCTACCAGATCTTCAGACCAAAAGGGCGAGATCTTGTCTCCACGAATCCTCAGACTCCACTGAGTTCCTGTCTTCTCCTACCTTATATTCCTCTCTCCACCCAGCCATATCACTTCTGTCTCCACCTCCTTGGTGCTAGGATTAAAGGCGTGGGATCCCAAGTGCTGGGATCACCTTTGTGTGAGCTCTGTTTCTCTTTTAGACTGGATCAATTTTGTGTAGCCCAGGGTGGCCTTGAACTCACAAAGATCTACCTACCTCTGTCTCCTGAGTCCTGGGATTAAAGGTTTGTGCCACCACTCCCTGACCTGTATGACTGCTTTGCCTTCTGATCTTCAGGCAAGCTTTATTTATTAAAACACAAGTAATATACCACTGTAGTCATGCCCAGAAGACAGTGTTTCCCTGCACTTTTCTCCTTCCTCTGAATCTTTTTTTCTTTCTGTCCCTCTTCCGTTGGTGCTCCTTGGACCTTGGAGGGGGTGTTACAGATGTGCTGTGTAGGATTATTTTTATTATCACTTATTTTCCTAGTGATAAGTCCCTGCATTCACCACAGTTATTGAAGAAATCTTCTTCCCAACCAAGGTTGAGAGCAGCGTTAACCCACGGGTATAACTATTTAGAAGGCATTTTGACATCACGTCCATTTAACAAAGCACAGTAGCAGGTTTCATTTTAGGGCCCAAGATGTCCCCAGTCATGTCTTTTGATCATTTTCCAGTGCCAGGCAGGAGTTCCCTCGTGTGGAGCAGGCCTCAAGTCTAATGAGAGAGTGATGGTTTCTGCCCGAAAGTTAAGTCATGCCACTACTGCAGCAGTGTGCAAGGCTTGCCCGGCAGGTTGGCACGCTGTGGTACATGGAGCCCCTTGCTGGATCGGACCATTGGTGACTTTTCTTCCCCAGTGGCCTGGGTAGCACATTTCTCAGTATGAAAGTCAAACGGAAGCAAGATTCTAGATCAGCTCCAGCTTGATTTCTTTTTGTCTTGCAAGCAGAGTGCATGATGTCTTCAGCTTATAAGATCCTACCATCTAGTTCTGGGGGGGAACAACCTGTATTTTTGGGGTGACATGGCTCTGGGGTCTCATTGATTGTGGTAGTTTGAATGTAATGGGCCCCCATAATCTCATAGGAAGTGGCACTATTAGGAGGTGTGGCTTCGTTGAAGTGGGTACGTCCTTGTTGGAGTGCTGCAGATTTATTTGTATTGTTGCTTTGAGACTGCCAATGGAGTCAGCCTTGGTTCGGAGGGTGGGGTCACATTCAGCCGGCAGGAGTGGATCATAGAGTTTTCTGGCTGACTCAGAGAGATGCCAGAGGACAAGGAGAGGAAACAGGAAGTACAAGATGGAAGAGAGGTAAAAAGCCATGAGACAAGGCATACATTAGTATTAATGGGTTAATTTAAGTTATAAGAGCTAGTGGGACAAGGCAAAGCTATAGGCTTACTTTCATAATTAATAATAAGTCTCCATGGCATTTTTTGCAAACTGCCAGCCCAGAGAAAAATCCGACTGCTTTGTAGGAAGTGTGTCACTGTGGGGGCGGGTTTTGAAGTCTCTTTTGCTTAAGCTTCCCTCAGTGTGATGGCAGCCAACTTCCTGTTGCCTGCAAAACGTAGGTCTCTCAGCTCTTCCTCCAGTACCACATCTACCTGCAAGCCACCGTACTCCCCTCCATGATGATAATAGACTGAACCTCTGAACTGTAAGATGCCACCTCAATTAAATATTTTACTTTATAAGAGAGGCTGTGGTTATGTCGTCTTGTCACAGCAATAGAAACCCTAACTAAGACACTGACCAACAATCCCTCCGGAGGTATCGCATACTCCCCGTCTCCTTCTTGTATGATTACTTTGTGATTGCAATGCTTCCCCATTCTGTAATCTAGGATAATCTTTCTATGAGGATTTTTTAGAGAAATATATCCAACAGGTTATATGTATGTATGCGTCTAGCTACCTTGCGCGACCCCGGCGTTGATGGGAATTTACTGTAGGGCCTCCTGTGAATATACAAATCTCCAGATGCTCATGTCCCTTATATGAAACAGTGCAGTGTTCGCATTTAACCTATAAGCATCATACCATAGGTGTTAGTCGTATTTATTAATTTATTTTGTAGTACTGGGGTTCAAACACAGCCTCGGGCATGCTACACAAGAGCTCTTCCCTAAGGCCACATTCCAAGCTCTCCCACAGGTCTACCAAGTCCCCCTTTCCACACTCACAGTGATTAGGACAGGGTGCGTCTGGAGGTCTTCACTCATCTCTCCATAACTTCAATAAGCGATCCAATGTGAATGTTATGTAAATCTAATGCAAATGTCATGTAAATCTAATGTAAATACTATGTAAATCCAATGTAAATGCTATGTAATCCAATGTAGAGTCCCTGTAAATAGTCGTTATCCTGTATTGTTTTGGGAATAATGACAAGAGAAAAAGTCCCTGTACAGACGTTAATTTTCTTCTCTTTAATTTTTTTGATTGATGCAGGGTTTTTGTACATATTCATGAAGTATGATGTGATGTTTTGATTCACAGCTACACTGGGTAGCGATCGACTTAGGTAATTAGCATATCTATCGCCTAAACATTTATCATTTTTATGGCGAGTGGATTCAAATACATCTCTTCTAACTATTTTAAGATACGCAACCCATTCCTGTTAATTACATTCAGCCTGCTCTGCTGTCAAATGCCCGTACTCATTCCCATATCCAATAGCAATGCTGTGAGCTTTTCCCCACCTCTGCCCTCCTGCCCCAGCTCTCTTTGTCTCTGGTCACCATTTTTCTCCCAATTTCCATGTAAACAATTGTTTTAGATTATGCTTGTGAGTGGATACAAGTTCTTTCTATAGTTTATAAACTTTTAAGATTTATTTTATGTATATGGATGCTTTCCTGTATGTATGTCTGTGCACCATGTGAATGCCTGGTGCCCATGGGGGGTGTCAGATCCGCTGGAACTAGAGTTACAGATGGTTGTGAGCTGCCAAATGGGTGCAAGAAACTGAACTTAAATGCTGAGTTATTTCTCTAGTCCTTGTTCTTTTTTGTTTTTGTTTTGAAATCTGAAGTTGTTCATATTCATAGATATAAATCCCTGGGTCTGGAGGGTCAGCTGCAAACTGACATCAGTATCAATCTGTCTGCCTCTATCATCTATCTCTTATTTGAAAATAAATTTGTTATTATTATTATGTGTGTTTATGATGTGTTTAAAATGTGGGCATGGATACCTTGTAGAGGTTGGAGGATAACTTTTTGGAGTCAATTTCCTTCTTCTATCTTGGGTACCTAGGATAAAACTCAGGTTGTCAGCCTTGTGTGGGAAGTGCTTTTATCCACTTTATTTCAGCCTCTCTCTCTCCATCCATCCATCTACCCACCCACCCTACCTATCTATCCATCTATCTATCTATCTATCCATCCATCCATCATCTATTATCTATCTATCTATCTATCTATCTATCTATCTATCATCTATTCATTATCTATCTATCTGTCTGTCTGTCTGTCTATCTATCTATCTATCTATCTATCTATCCATCCATCCATCATCCATCCATCATCTATCTATCTATCCAGCTATTCATTATCTATCTGTCTGTCTATCTATCTATCTATCTATCTATCTATCTATCTATCTATCTATCATATATCTATCCATCTATTCATTATCTATCTTTTATCTATCCAGCTATTCATTATCTATGTATCTATGTATCTATGTATCTATCTATCATCTATACATCTATTCCTTATCTATCTATCTATCTATCTATCTATCTATCTATCTATCTATCTATCTATCATCTATACATCTATTCCTTATCTATCTATCTATCTATCTATCTATCTATCTATCTATCTATCTATCTATCTATCCATCCATCCATCCATCCATCCATCCATCCATCCATCCATCCATCTATCTATCTATCTATCTATCTATCTATCTATCTATCTATCTATCTATCTATCATCTATACATCTATTCCTTATCTATCTATCATCTATCTATCTATCTATCTATCTATCTATCTATCTATCTATCTATCTATCTATCTATCTATCTATCTATCTTCTATCCATCTATTTCTTATCTATCTATCTATCTATCTATCTTCTATCCATCTATTTCTTATCTATCTATCTATCTATCTATCTATCTATCTATCTATCTATCTATCTATCTATCATCTCTACCTCTTATCTATCCAACATCTCCTATATATGTTACTGTTTTATTGTTGTGGAGAGACATTATGACCAACATATAGAAGGAAATATTTAATTGAGGAATTGCTTACTGTAGTAGGAGACCACTAGTTAGTTCCTGGCCACTTAGCCCCAAAATAATCACACAGAAACTGTATTATTTAAATCACTGCTTAGCCCATTAGCTCTGGCTTACTATTGGCTAACTCTTACATATTAATTTATCCCAGCTCCATTAATCTGTGCATCACCACGAGGTCATGACCAACCAGTGCGTCTATTTTCAGCAGTGGCTCTATGGCTTCTCTCTGACTCCACCTCCTTTCTCCCAGCATTCAGATTAGTTTTCCCCATCTAGCTCTGTTCCCCTATAGCCCTGCTATAGCCCAAACTTTATTTATCATTGGTAATCACAGCATACAGAGGGAAATCCCACATCACCTTACAGCTTCAGAGAGTAAATTATCATCATGGCAGGGAGTGGGGAGGCCCATAGGCAGGTGTGCTGTTGGAGAAGCAGGTTAGACCTACATCCTGATTTGCAGGCAGGAGAGAAAGGGGAGAGAGAGAGAGAGAGAGAGAGAGAGAGAGAGACTGGGCTTGGTGTGAGCTGTGAGCCTTTGAAACCTCAAAGCCCACCCCGAGGAACACACCTTCTCCTTCCCAAATAGTTCTGCTAACTGGGATCAAGCATTCAAATGTATGAACCTATGGGGGCCATTCTTATTCAAACCACCACAGCATGTATACATGTGTGTACGCGTATATGTGTGTATTCATCAATCATCTAACATATATCTTATCTATCATTAATAAATCTTATATCATTTATCTTATCTATAATGTATGCATGTGTAGGTATGTATTTATGTATCATCTAACTCATTTATTTACTTGTCTATTTATTAATATTGGCTCATCTATTATCTAATGATATGTCATTGATCTCATATATCTATTATCTATGTATCTGTCTATGAATCATGTATGTATGTATGTATCATATATCTGCCTGTATCTATCTGCCTACACACCTATCTACCTAAGATTTATTCTGAGACTTGACTTTCATGATTATATAGGCAAGAAGTCCTGTGATCTGTTGCCTGCAACTTGAAGAGCCAGGAAATCCCATGTTCGGGGTGAAGATCTGGCAACTGTAAAGTCACCGGTGTTAGTGCCTGAGTCTGAAGGCCCAAGAACCAACCGGTCTGATGTATAAGGGTACGAGAAGGGTGCTCCAGAGAGACCACCACTGTCTTCCCTCTGCCCTTTGTTCTTCAGACCCAATCTCATTGGATGGTGTCCACCGATATGAGGTCTTTGCTTCATCTGTCTCCCCATTCAAATGCTTGTCTTCCCTGGTAGCATCTTCACAGACATGCCCATGGTTCTCCCAGCTTCCAGGGCATCTCTTGGCTCAGTAAAACAGCATAAAACTAACAATTACACTGATCGTCTCAAGGAGCTACGTCTACCAAGTCCTCCTTGCCCCAGGTTCCAGTGACTAGGACAGGAATATGTTTTGGGCAGGGGGGCTTAATTCATCTGGTGCAGCATCAGGAGCCCTGTTTAAGGGGGTATCTGTCAGTGTTCAGAGACATAAGAGGAGTGGGGATTAGCAAAGGAAAGGCTTGCCTGGGCCAAGGGGCTCCACCTGCCTTGCGTCTGCGGGCACGTTATTCGGTGCTGTTGGTAGGGGAGATTGAAATTGCATCTGGCTGTGAACGCTCCTGCCCCCAGCACCTGCCTGTGACAGACGCGGCTGCTGTGCAGAGGTTCATTAAAAATGAAAACACGATGCTGATTTCCACCAAACTTAAATGGCTTAAGCCAGTGTATGTGAATAAATATTTCACACGACAGTTTACAAGTTCCTACGACCGCGTCTGGGGTTTGGCCAGGGGCTTCAGTGAAAGCTGCTGCTCTCTCAGCTGGGGCTTAAAGGACGCCCACCCCCGCTTCCCTGTAGTGTCCACTGGGTGCTTAGGCCTGGCTGCAAGTCACCTTTGATGCAGTGACCGGTAAAGTGGGAGGTTATCGGAGAATCGCCGTGAATGAGATGCCAGCCACTGAACAGCTGTGAGCGGCTTTGCTTTCTTCAGGGAGGGAAGTTAAAACTGTTAACGGTTTGGGAGCTCACTTTTGCCCCATTCCTCTGGCAGTTTGTACAGAAGTGGGTGGGACCATGTCTGCCAGGTGGTGCCTTGGCATCAGGGCCTCCTTGTGGTGTGTCTGGAACACTTGCCATGGATCCAGGATACCCACCGTCGCTCTGTGCCCCTTCTCTAGCCTAGAAACTACAAGGGACTCATCTTCAGGGATGCACACAGGGATGTTTGATGAGGTGCGAGACTCCAGCAGCCAGATGTGGGGCCAGTGAGGTCACTTCACACCTGCCTCCACTCTTCCACTTTGTGACACAGGCGTCATGTACATGGCTGTCACTGGAAAAGGCGTTTTCATCTCTAACACAAAGGAGAAGGCTATGGATGGCATGGTGGCCTCCATGTCCCAGACTGAAGGCCCCATTCCCAGTACCAGGGAATAAGATATGATCTAGAAATCCTTGCAATTGACATCAGTTAAAATGAGGTTATTAGAGTAAGCCCTAAATCGTCTGTGCATACACGCACACACATACACACACGCACACACACTCGTAGAAACACCCATACATATACACAAAGGCACACACAACACATACACACACAACCACAGACACATACATACACACATAGTGGCATAGATACACACATGGAGACACGAGCACACACGTACAGACTCACTCCTGGTGGTCACTCCATGCTGATGGACTTGAGGTGGAGTCTGTTCTTGGAGCTGTCACATGGTCCTCCGTGCCAGCTTCTGCAGGAAGAAGATACCTCTCTGGGTTCCTTCCATTTCACCTGCCGGACAGAGATAGATATCTCCAAAGGCTGACTCCCCTGAGCTCATCCAGGTCTCGGGTCTGTCTGGGCCTCTGAGCAGCGGCACTGGCAGCCAGCAGAGGACCAGCCCTGCTCCTCCTTCAGGGACAATGTATGGTGATAATTTTGTTTGTGCTGTTACAAAGATTGCGTGAAGATCAGAGTATGAAGATAAGCCACTAGTTAGGCATAGAGGCCACCTTTAATCCTAGCACAGACCTCTGTGAGTTCAAGGCCATCGATCTACTCTAAAAGAGAAACAGAGCCAGGCAGGGAATGGCTCACACCTTAATCCCAGTACTTGGGGGTCACACACCTTTAATCCCAGCACTAGGAAGGTAGAGACAGGAAGGGATATGGTGGGACAGAGAGAAGAATATAAGGCAGGAGGAGACAGGAGCTCAGGATTCAGTCTGAGGACTTGTAGAGACAGGACACCCCATTCGGTCTGAGGTTTCGTAGAGGTAAGAACTGGGGGCTGACTGCTCTGCTTCTCTGGTCCTTCAGCTTTCACCCCCTAATATCTGACTCCGAGTTTTTATTATTAAGACTGATTAGAACCCGCACTACATCAACAACTCATGCTCTAGGCCAGGCACCCCCGGATGACCTCTCTTCCCAGGCTGGCTTCCTTACGTTGGTTCCTCTCTGTGGGGCATCCCTCTGCCCTGGGACACAGGTATAACTTGCTCTAACCATGTCCAACCTGGGGCAGCTGTAGCTGGGGAGCAGGGTCTGGAAGTGGCCTGGGGGCCTCCTCTGCATATGTAGCTTCTACAGCCCAACGGTAGAAGACCTGAGACTCAAACAGGAAGTTAGCCTCCTTCAGAGGGTCTGCTCTTATGGGCTTCTGACAGAGTTTCTATCCCCAGGGTTGGCTTGGAGGCTGAAGCGCGAAAGCAGAGAGCAGGGCATGGCCTTCTGTGCTCTCTGATGTTGGGAGACCCCATCCTGTTCACTGGGTGGAAATAAGAGCTTCTTTCCCACAGCTTTTTCCTTGGCGCCATGTTTGGATCTGAGCTGCACAGTGTTCGGGTTAGTCGATGCTGTCATACCCAGCAAACTCGCAGCTAAATTCCAGGATTCTAGAATCTACCTCTGCTCAGGGTGCCTGTCAAAACTTCGGTGTGGGTGGGCCTGCCTCCCATCTCATCTGAGACAGGTTCTGGTCACTGTTTTCCTCTGCATAAGACAGGATAGCTGGCTTCAGATTCCAAGATTCTGCCTCTTGTCTCCCTTAGGAGCTCTGGAATTACAGACACCCATGCTATGCCTTTGGCCTCTGCATGGGTTCTGGGGATTTAAACTCAGGTCCTTGTTCTTGTGTGGTGAGCATTTTGCCCATGGAGCCATGTCTCCAGTCCCTCATGTTTCTTTGCATGTTGTCTTGGATACTGCTTCTATTGCTGTAAAGAGGACCATGACCACAGCAGCTCTTATAAAGGAAAATATTTCATTGGGATGGTTTGCTTACAGTTCAGAGGTTCAGTCCATTAAAAACATGGTGGGAAGCAGGGCAGCCCGCAGGCAGACATGGTGCTGGAGAATGAGATGAGAGTACTTACATCTTGATCTGAAGGGAACAGGAAGTGGTCGGAGACACTGGGTGTGGCTTGAGCTTATATGAGACCACAAAGCCCACTCCACAGTGACACACTTCCTCCAGCAAGGCCACACCTACTCCAACAAGGCCACACCTCCTAACAGTGCCTCTCCCTATGAGCTTATGGGTGCAATTATATTCAAACTACCATACATGTCTACAAATTTTCACGTGTCAGACTTTGATTTAGGTAAGGGTTATTTTTGGTTGCTGATAAAAGCAAAGCAAAACAAAGCAAAACACCCCACTAAATTCCTAAGTTCTGTCCTGGGTGTAGTTAAATTTTTTGAACACACTTTATCCCTTCAGATTTTGCCTTAAGCTTTTGTTAGGTGGGATCAAACTGGTGTCTTGTCAGAGCTAATCACTCCTAACGGTGAGGTGACCCCTCTACCCAGTGCCTCAGGAGTTCTGAGGGCTTTCAGGTGCCCTGTGGAAACATTAACACTTTCACACCATGGTGAGTGCAGGCACCATGCACTGATTCATCAGATACTTGGGCCCCCTTCCCAGCTCTTGCTCCTTCCCTGGATTCACTAATTGCTGCCTTTCTGCGCAGTCGGAGGAGCCTACTACACCCATCAAGAGTGATCCCTATGCACTGCCTTCTCACTGCTCGTCACCTTGTAGACTCTTGTCTCTCATGGCCTCCCTGGACACTGAGCTTTGTCTCTTCCATTTAGGGGTCTGTTGGACTCTTTTGAATCCCTGATGCGGTCATCTGTGGTGACGCTGGGACTTGCTTCTTCTGTTTGCCATTGCTGAAGAATCACTGCCTTGCTGGCTGGCACGGCTTGACAACCACGACTTCGTGTGTTTGTTCGTTGTTTCTACTGGGAGGGAACATCTAGTCTCTGTTACTGTACTTGGAGAGACACGCTCGTGCCTTAATTGCTGAGGAAATGGCATGAACACTTAGTGAACACTCACTCCACCAGACACACTGCTGAGAACTTCGCTTTTCTTATCTGTCACATCCTCCCTGTGATTTGGTAAGGTGGGCATCACTGCCACTCCCTCCTGTACATGGAACAACTGATTCTTGCCCAGGACACTCAGTTCCTAAGTGGCCACTCCCTGGGTCACACCGCTAAACCATCCAACTGGAGTGCCGGCCACAGACCACACCACAGAGCATCTGGAGGCTTTGTGTCAGGTCCTCCAGGGCAGCCAGGGCTGTGCGGAGCCTTTCCTCCCCACCTATGTCTGGTCAAGCATTTCCTCCCTCACTCTGTTGTGTGCTCATCTTTTGGCTTGGATATTTCTGAGGCTGGATACATGCAGCCCATGGAAGTCCAGCTGCTGCTGAGGTCCTTCTCATTTTACACGTGGAGACATCGAAGGTTGCATGGTTCGTCTTGTTAGAAATGGCATCGGTGGCTCATTCCCAAAGGTGCCTGGATCCAACTTCAGGACACCACCGCCACACACACGGCTGGAAGCCTAGAGTAGAAGCTAAGGTTCTATGCTTTTCTAGAAGCCTAGAGTAGAAGCTAAGGTTCTATGCTTTTCTGGAAGGTCACGAATGTGATAAGGCTTAAAATAAGTAGAATATAAGATGTAGAGATGGGCAAACACCCGGCTTTTGTTGAGGAAAAGACAGATGTTACGTGGCAGAGGAAAAGATAAGTCTGGGCGATGTTGAACCCTCTTGACACTCAGCCCAAGAGGAAATGGTGGAAGGGCCGTGAGTGACGGTTTATAAAGATTGTTCTCGAGGGGCTGAAGAGGTGGCTCAGAGGTTAAGAACACGTACAGGAGGCCCAGCACCTGCATGATGGCTCACAGCTGTCTGGAACTCCAGCTGTAGGGGAGCGGACCCCTCTTTCTGGTTTCCGAGAGCAACTGTCCCACCCGCAGAAAGTCAAGGATAGAGATAAATTCTAGAAATTTGTTCTCTGCTTCAACCAGCGCCTGCCCTTCTAGGCTGATGCCCTGACTTTTTGAGAATCTAAAATAAACTGCCTACATTTCTCTTCTCTGAGTGTTCAGTGCTCTCAGGACATGAGGGTCTGCCACTCACATGATGATGGGGAAGTAATGCGGTCACAGAGCCAGGTCTGCCTCCTCTGAGAACTTCTGGAAGCTTCCCTGAGCTCTGCCCTCTCTAGGTCAGCTTTGTGGGCAGCCTGCCTGCCTCTCTTTCATCCTCTGACTTCCCTAGTAGTGGGTGTTGGCTAGCTTGTCTGCCGCCCCTTCAGAGGCTCTCAGCACGTCGGGCAAGAGGCTTTATTTGTGTTTTCATTCTTTGCGCTAAATGTGGAAGGCGTCATTAGACAAGGATGAATGAAGGAGTCTGAGACTTTTAACGGACAAGCTGGACCTCACGGGGCTGCTTCACCTCTGGAAACACTGGTAATGAGACAGGGTGGGCTGCAGGCTCACGTGACCAGGGCTCTTCCTCCTAACTTTGTCTCTGCCTCCTCCTGCCCTTGTACAGTCTCCCTCCTGAGCTAAGCTCACCCATTCACCCACAGTGGGAAGGAGATGGACAGTCCTCATTCTGTTTCTGATCCGCTAATACAGGTTATGTGCCCATTCCTAGACCTATAACAGGCAACCAGAGAATTTGCATGCCGATTGACTGATGTATCATCAGCAAGAACGTAGACTGTAATTGGCTAATTAAGATCCTTCTAGAGTAAGATAACAATCTGTAGGGAACAGGGAAGAGATGCATGCTGGGTATTGAGAGAGGGGGAGTGGACAGAGGCCGGGTAGAGCATTCAGGCTTCTGCACTGGACTCATTAGCACTCATCGAGGGCCCAGGGGGACGCTGCATCCTGGGTCACCCACTCCCCCTCAAGAAAGACCCGTATGGGGTCCAACAAAAAACCTTTCTAAGAGTCCCATGGAGTTCATTACCTCAGCTCTGTGTCAAGGTGATGGATCACATCTACCTGGGGGCCTCTCAGGTTCCCCTTGGGAAGGGACGGTGGTCACCCACTGAGAAACCAGGAAGCAGAGGTGCAGAGAAGCTAACAAACTTGTCCAAGTCCAGCTGCTGGCCAGCAGTAGAGCCGGGGCCCGTGCCCATGCCCCTCTTTCCCTGACTCGGACACAGGCCTTCCTTCCTCCCTTGGTCTCTGCTTCCTCCCACCTTCCTTCCTCCCCTTCTTCCCTCTCATTCTCTTTCCCCTGCTCCATTCCCTCTCCTTTCTCCCTGTCTTCCCCTTTCCCCTCCATACCTACTCCTTCCTGCCTTCCCTCCCTGCCCTCTTTCCCTGCTGTCCCTCTTCCAGCTCCCTCCTCTCTCCTTCCACCCATCTCTCTCCTACCATTCCTCCTCTCTCCCCTTTCCCTTCCCCCTTTCCCTCTACCATCCCCTCTCTATTCCCCCATCCTGCCTTCTGTTTCCCTTCTCCTTCTAGCTCCTCCCTTGTTTCCTTCCTCTCTACCTCCCTTTTCTTCCCCTCCCTCCTCCATCTCTCCCCCTCCTGCTCCTTCCTCCCCCCACTCCCTCCTTCTCTTCCCATCCCTTCTACCCTCCCTCCCTCCTCCATCTCTCCCCCTCCTGCTCCTTCCTCCCCTCACTCCCTCCTTCTCTTCCCATCCCTTCCATCCTCCCTCCTTGCCCCTGGAGCCAGCAGCAGCTGCTGTGTTTGCAGTCATGCCTCTCAAATCACCCGCCAATGCTTGGAAAAATGCAAATAAAAGCAAGATTATGATATTTTTCGTAAATAAGCAATGTAGCAACTCAAATCTGGTTTGGGCCGTCAGCCGAATCCACTGGAGAGATATCAGTGTTGAAATATTTGCGTACATTCTCGTGGAACATTTACTGTGGAAAGCTGGGCTCCAGGAAAAAGCTTTCCTATAAATTATTCATGATGGAATCCAAATGAACCGCCAAAGCCCTCCCACCCAGGGGCTGCCATTTTTTGCCTTTCTTTTTTTATTACCTCTAGTCTTAGTGAGCATATAAGGCTGTCCACCAGTGGGCGGCATAATTAGCCGGAGAGGTGGATTGTCTGACTCTGTGGTGCTGACCCCATGCTTCAAGGAACCTTGGTTTCTCTAAGAGGATTTTCTCTGCTGGTGGATGTGATAACGTCCTTCATTGTCCAGTGGTCACAGGGTAGCTGGGTGGTGAAAGACCCTTTACAAGCTGACAATCCCCCAGGTGCTGCCCACAGAGACCCAGAGACTGTTAGTGTTGAATTGTGTCCTCACCCTATTGTAGGTGTGGATTGGGGTCCAGAGGGCACCCACTGATTTCCAGATTCTTGTGTCTGGAAACCTTGGTTTATATATTATATCTAATGCATAGATAGCGATTGAAAAGAGCTTGCTATTGGAAGTGGGCGGGGAGGTGGATCAGATTGTTCAGTGCTTGCTGTTGAGCATAAGGACCTGAATTCCAATCCCTGGCACCCAGGTAGCCATGCACCTCTGTAGCTTTAATGCAAGGGGAATCAGAGGCAGGCAGCCTCAGAGCTCAGCAGCCAGCCGCTCTAACCAGTTAGTGAGTACCAGGTTCAGTGCGAGGTCCTGCCTCAAAAGACAAGGTGGAAAGCCATAAAGGAAGACACTGATGTCACCTCTGGCTTTCACACGCAGGTAGGAGGGTACTGAGCTGGAGGCCAGCCGAGGATAGACATGGAAATTCTGTTACAGAGAAGCAAACACCAAACAGGCTAGAGAGATGGCTCAGTGGGTGCGAGTTTTTGCTATTCTTGCAGAGGACTGGAGCTCAGTTTCTAGCACCCACATCAGGTAGCTCACAATTACCTGTAACTACAGATCAAGGGGGCTCTGATAGCCTTTTCTGGCCTCTGTGGACTCAAGCACACATATGTGTGCACACTCATGTGCTTGCACACACATATGAATAAATAAGAAATATAAATCTTAAAAATTAAAAAAAACCAAATAAATACCTTAGGTGAAAAAGAAAAAGGTTAGGAGAGTAAAACACAAACACACAGACATGGGGCGAATATGCCTCCCGTGAGCCAGGAGAGTCTCAGGAGGAGCTGGCCCTGCTGTCCTGCTCCGTGGTCCTTCCATTTCCTGCGCCGTGGGGCAGTGTGTCTATGTGATTGAAATCATTTAGCCAGTGGCCCTGTTCTATCCAGGAAGGCAACTCAGAGGTAGAAGTGGCAGTGATTCTCAGAGTCTGGGGCTTGGTGTCTGGCTGGAGGAATAAGAAACTTGGTTTCCTAAACAGCCCCAGGATCTTTCTTGAAACCAGAGCTCAGGGAGAGGGAGGCTTAGGCAGGAACTCTGCCAGCATCTTCATCCTTCCCCTTGGAAGAGTAAAGCTGCGTGTAAATATCTGCAGGATTAATTTTACAACCCACAAACCGATTGCAGGAATGAGAAGTGGGTCCCACTTGCTCAGGACAACACCTCAGGCAGTGCTGTTCCCGGCACTAGTCTTTCGTGTTTGACATCCACGATGGGCCATGTCCTACTGTGACCTCTCAAGGAACCTGAGGCAGAGGAGTGGCTCTGAGTGACCCAGAACCTTCATGCTACAGCCTTTGGGGACAGATGGGGTTTGGCCAATCTAGACAGCTCAGGGCCAGGGAGCAGTTACAGCTGGGGGTAGGGGGTCAGGGGACACACTGCCTGGAATTGCAGCTGGTTTGGTAGCTTAGGGTTTACTTTCTCTTTCTGCGGTCTTTCTCACGGAGACCAGCTCTGGCTTCAGTCATGATCAAGTGTGCCCACGGTTTTCCACACCCCTTGGCCTAGTGGAACAGGAATCTACTTCTGTGCTCCTGCCTTGATTCTTCCTTCTGTTCTTCCACATCCCTGCTCCCAGAATCTGGTCTGGCCAAGGCTTTGGGGCTCTGCCCAGGCCTTGCGGTATAGCCAGGCTTTGGAGCCTATCCATGACTCTGCGGTCCAACTTGGGCCTTGGGGTCTGTCCAGTAGTGTGTTTGACCTTAGCTCATCTGGTTGCTTTGACTCTAGCCTAGACCCTGAGTGCTGTGTGGCAGTGGTGTTTGGCCTGGTCTCAGGCACAGCTCTCTCCCGTTTCTTACGGCCAGGGCACTGACCTGTGAACACCCTTCAAGGGTCTGTCTTTGGCTTCACAGTGCTTTTTGTGGCAGTCCTTTAAATAGCCACAGAGGTCACTGACTGAGCAAGCTTTGGTACTGACAACGCATTGTGTAAAACGACCATTTGTTCTAGGCTCACATCTGCAGAGCGGAGCCCTTTTCTCTCCTGGAAAGAGCAGCCTGTGGGCATTCCAGAGGCCTCACCTGTGGCCTTGGTGGAGGCGGAGTCATGTGGTGCCACTGCGGTGCCAAGCTTCGTGCACACCTGCTGACTCCTCCTCCCTGCGACCCAGCCTGCTCCTGCACTCCCACATCGAGCATCCTTTGCTGCAATTTAGGGTGGAGTGAGCCCTGGCAGCTGCAGGGACTCACTGGCTGCTTGTCCTTCATTTGAAAAGCAATGGACAGGGAGTTCTTGTGAGTCCCCACCCCTGTCTACCACAACCTCCAGGCTGTGATAGATACCTGTGGTTCTGGACTTTGGCACAGGGGGTAGTGTCTGCCGTTCTGACCCCGGCACAGTAGTAAGCATGCAGGGTGGAGGATGGTGTGGAGACAGGAGAGGGTGTGGACAGGTGCCTCCTGAAAGCCAATCAAGTTTGGAAGGATGGCGGTGGCCTTGTGGGGAAGGCACGCCTCTGCCACTTGGTGGAGTGTTCCAACACGTTCATTCCTGGAATGCATCCTCACCATCTGTCTCCCAAGCTGGCAGAGAGGAGTTACAATTTGCAATTGTAAATTGTCTTTTTTTCCCCCTCTTTCATGCCACGTGAAGCAGCTCTGGTGGCTTGAAGGGGCCGCCAAGGTTTGCAGTGTGCCTGGCTTGTTTCCCACATGACAGGAAACACACCCTTCTTGAGAGTCCTGGGACGGGTGTGCGCGCGCGTGGGGAGGCGGCAAGGGATGCAAGCACAGGCATTACTTTGGAGGGTGATGGCCGTGATATGCAGGCCAGGCTCATTGAAGGATCAGTTGCCCTGTCTGAGGGGACATTGACTGTGGGAGCTGTGGATGTGGGAGGAGACTTCTGGTGCCTTCGGTCAGTTTTCCTGTGAACCCAAGGCTATGCTAAATAATATTGTAAATTAAGAAAAGGACCCGAGGAAGAATATGATCAAAATATATTTTATTATAAAGGAAAAAAACCATAAAATTCAAGGACGATAGATAGCTCAGTAGGTAAGTGCCTGCTGGACAAGACCACCTGAGTTGGACCCTCAGACCTTACATGGTGAAAAGCTGGGCACTGTGGCAGCCTTGCAGTCTCAGTGGGTGGAAGCAGGAGGATTCCTGAGGCTTGCTGCCTAGCTCATGGCCCAGTGGGTGAGCTCCAGGATGAAGAAGAGATCCTGTCTCAAGAGAACAACCCAAGAAGATACCTGAGGTTAACCTTTGGGTTTCCCGAGCACACATGCATAAAAAACAGGTGTCAGAGGAGGAGTCGGGGACATTTCTGTGGGTGGGCTGGGGTCAGAGACAATCCCAGCATGCCTGTGGGAGAGGCCATGGGTCAGGAGGGAGGTGAGTACAGACCGGAAGCACCAAGGCATGGGCTAAGTGCGTTCGGGGTGGCTGGACCACACATGATGCCACAACTTCAGGTTGCCCCATGGTCTTCCCAACTGCTGTACTTTCAGACTACAGCGGGCTTATCAGAGCCATTCCCTGGGGTAAGTGGGGGCACATCTGCGCCCTGTCCTCTTTTATCCCCATCATGTGACCGAAGAGAAGGGATCTAGTAAGGACATCAGGAGTGGCACTGCCCTGAATCGCAGCTGGGAGGAGAGCCATCCCTGCTCAGGAACACCCATTTGGACTTTGGAGCTCAAACTGAAGTACTGTTGTGTCATATTGCTGAGCTGCCGTATGCTCTGGGCTTTATTGGAACGGTTGGCGTCATCTTCGTCAACACTAGTAGGTGCTTTCATTTGTGTAGAGGATGTGAGATGTTTTTCCTCACAACACAGACAATTGCCACAGCGCTAATTAAAAACAAAAAAACCAAAAACACCGAACAAAAACAAAACAAAACCACGAGCAGAACGGCTGTTTTCTATCTCTCCAAAGAGCTTCTCAGGGCTGAGCCCTCATGAGCATGAAGCTTCTCTGCTAGGTTAATGCAGCCTTGGCCTCTGTGTGATGCTGAGGAGGCAGGTCTCCCAGCACGCCCATTAGGTTAGCCTCTGAGAATGTCTGAGGGACTGTCACAGACATCGTGCCAGCTGATGTGGGGAGACCCATCTTAATTATGGGTAGGAACATTCCCTGGGTGAGGAAGCCTTGGCTACGTCACTGGAGTGGGCAAACTATGTTTGTCACTGTGGATGTGATGTGGCCAGTGCTTTGAGTTCCTTCACACTTGACTTTCCAGCAGCCATGAGCTGTAAGCGGAACCGTGAGCCATACAGCTCTTTTCTCCTTTACGGTGCTTTTGGCAGCGATAGAAATGAACCTAGAACGCTCTGAGAAAAAAGAGACACCACTCTGGCAGGAACAGCTTAGAAGGCCCTCCAAGAATGGAGAGTGTCAACAAATGCATGCTGCCACCAGCAGCCAAGGAAGCCACACAGAGGAACCAGGAAAGATGAGTCAAAGTCAAACCCAACACCACCTTTCCTTCCTCAACCTCATCAGTTCTGGACCAAGGCCTAGAACACGCCCGAGGAGGCAGCAGCATCCAGGAGGAAGAACAAGCTGCCTCCCCCTGACTTGTCAGCCATGGTGTGCACATCTATATTGCTATGAAGGCTGAGCTCAGTGACCTTTCCTTGTAGTGATATTCCACTTGTATTTTAATAAACAAAGCTTGCCTGAAGACCAGAGAGTAAAACAGCCACACTAGCTAACCTTACAGACCAGGCAGCCATGACACACGACTTTCATCCCAGTAGCCACAATGTCACACACCTTTAACCCAGCAGCCACACTGGCTTGTCATAGAAACCAGGCAGTAGGTTTAACCACGCCCTTAATCCCAGAACTAGAGAGGATTATAAGACTGGGAGGAGACAGCTCTCAGTCTCAGTTTCATTCTGAGATTCCTGGAGGCAGGATCATCATTTCTGACTGAGGTAGAGGTAAGAGTAAGTGGCTGGCTGCTTTGCTTTTCTGGTCTTTTGTTTCTGAGTTTTTATTAATCATGCTTCATTTGGTGCCCAACTTGGGGAGATTAGATTCAGAGTTCTTGTTTTGAAAAGAAGAAAAAGGGTAAGTGCTGTGGGATAATGCTCTTGTACCTTGTAAAGATTTGTCACTTTTATTGGTTTAATAAAATGCTGATTGGCCAGTAGCCAGGCAGGAAGTATAGATGGGGTGACCAGAACAGGAGAATTCTGGGAAGAGAAAAGGCTCAGTCTGCAGTCTCCAGCCAGACACAGAGGAAGCAAGATGAGAATGCCTTACTGAGTAAGGTACCAAGCCACGTGGCTAAACATAGATAAAAATTATGGGTTGATATAAGTTGTAAGAGCTAGTTAGTAGTAAGCCTGAGCTAATAGCCCAAACAGTTTATAATTAATATAAGCTTCTATGTGTTTCTTTGGGACTGAACAGTGGTGGGACCCAGTGGGACAGAAACTTCTGTCTACATTTCCTCTCCATGGGCACTGGTACCTCCCAGTAGGATCTGGTGGAGCCACTCAGAGAGGATGGTCTAGGACATAAGATAAAGCAGGTAATGATATGGGTGACAGGCAAGAACTTCCAGTGAGTCACTTCCCTCCCCAGCTGAGGCTAATCTGATTTCCATTCTATTTTTATCACCCTAGACCTTTCCCTGTTTTAACTCTAGTGGCGGCAGCTAGGGCATGGGTAGGCTTCACTCACCAGCTGGAGATGTGTTTCCTCCAAACTTAGGAGAAAGCCCATCTTCTCAGAGGCACGGAAATGTCATTTCCCCATAAGCCAAGTGTTTTAGATTATCCTCATTTAATTTGACTAATTTAGGAGGAGAGGAGTGATAATTTGTCAGTGTTGCATAGTCTTTTGGAGAGACATTAATATTCTGATTACAAGAGGGGTGTATGAATTCCTCAGCCACAGATAACACCATTATATTCTAAATTCTTTCCCCAAATTAGTACAGATGGCTAAAAATACTCTCCCTTTAATTAATCTTCCTAACAGTAGTTTTGTGAATACAAATAGATCATTAGCCCCATCCGAGAAGGGGTGGGTGGTGAAGGAGAATCAGGCTGGCTTCCATTACAGTCCTGCAGGTGGGTTCATGGGTCTTGGAAAGTGCTGGGTCTCAAGGGTGCGGTCACAAGCCCAGGGGTAGAAACTGATGGAAGGAGGTGCCATGTACTGTCTACAGACAAGTGAAGAATAACATGTGATTCATTACCATTCAAATTCCCAGACCTTTGTCTAAGGACTCTGCCTTGGGTCCCTCACCATTGTCTGCCCATGGTGAGCTGGAGGTGAGGTGGGGAGGTAAACCCACCTTAGTTACTTTTCTATTGCTGTGATAAGACACCACAACAAAGGCAACTTATAGAAGAAAGAGTTTATTGGAGGCTCATGGTTTCAGAGCCTGAGTCCATAGCCATCACGGCCAGGAACATAACAGCAGGCAGGCAGGCATGGTGCTGAGGCCTCACATCTTGAGACAACAATAATATGGCAGAGAGAGACATTAGGAAATAGTGTTGACCTTTGAAACCTTTAAGTTTTCTCTAACAACACACCTCCTCCAAAGAGGCCACACCTCCTAATCCTTCCCAAGCAGTTCCACCAACTGGGGACCAAGTATTCAAACATATGATCCCCATGGGTGGCATTCTCACTCAAACCACCACAACCTAGCTTGGAGGATACATATTGCCACCCATAGTCTATTGGCAGGACGTAGAGACATGACAACCCTGCCTGCAAAAGGTTGGGGAAGAGAGCCCTGCATGAGTGACTGTACCATGGGAGGACATGCAAGTTTAAACTGCTCTAGTGACCTCCCTGAAGCCAGGACAGAAGGACTCACGTCCCCTCCGATCTGTGCCCACCTTTCCTGTGTGGCTACAGGAAATACTTGTTACAATACCAGGTGTTCTGTTTCACTACGCCTACATGAGTAAGGATGACACTCAAAGTGTCAATCCATATGAATGTCCCTTTTTTCTCTGACACTGTGGATTGTACAGTGTCAAGACTTATGCTGATGTTTTACTCCTAGCACCCATGGGAGCAGCCCCATTTGGAAAGGGGGCTGTTACGGTTTGCATCTGAGAGGCCCCCATCAAGACCCTGGGGAAGTTGCTGCTGTGAGGTAATTATGAAAACTTAGGAAAGGGAAACTTGATTGGAGGAAGGAGGTCTCTGTGTGGGTTCTGGAAGGTGTGCTGCTGAGGAGGGGCTCAGCTCTTGCGGGTCAGGTGAACTGGAGAGGATATGTGGATAGGTGAACTATTGGAACAAACGTATATGCACACATGCGAACGTTGTCTGAGGGCCAAAGTTTACTTCTTCATTTTATTTTTTCTCTGTCGGTTGCTCTTCCTTCTCTGCTTGTTTTTCCCTGCGGTTTTCCTTTTTCTTCTTGCCAGCTGCTTCCCTTCCCTTTCTTTCCTGATGTTTTTCTGTCTACATCTTTCCTTCTCCTCTTTTCCTTCCCTAACTTTTTCTTATTCCTTTTATACCTCCTCATACAAAAATTTCTATGCAAGGAAAGATTATCTCATGACCACAAGTTACATATTTTCCAAAAACAAATTAAAATCTTTACAAAAGAAAATAACATTAGGATCATGTTACGTATTTTCCCTAGAAGCCCACAGTAGTGGAACATTTTCCTTTGTATTAATTTTCCCAACAAAACATCTTCACCCCAAAGCAAAGGTTCTTTTGTAGTTAATTAGCAAAGTTTAGGCAAGCCAAGTACATTTCTGCAGTTCCTTTGTATTGGCAGGCAGCTGTTTGCAGTTTCAATGTGGCAGATGCCTACAAAACTTCGTTTAAGTGGTCTAGTTAACTACCTATTCTTCTTTACACACAATAGGGTTCTTTTCCTTTCACAACTTTGTTTTCTCAAGGTGCATACCAGGGCCTGTGATTAATTCTGTAAGCTACATGACCAAGGAACTCAGGCCTAACCTTGGGTGTAGGGAAATAAATTGTTCCCTTTGATCAGCTGCCTGTTTTTCATAGGCAGAATTCACGGGTCTATAATGCATGAAACTTCCTTGTTCTCATTTCCCATGCTCAGCAATCTCATGTCTAACCAAGGGGAAGTTAGCTTTTAGCATATATCTGCCTTTTTTGTATCTCTTATTGGAACAACTGGCAGAATATCCTAAATCATGTCCTTAATCATCTTTACTAACTGTCCTAACCATCTGTATCTTTTAGGCTAACACAAAAAGCCCAGTTACATCATTAATTCAACTAAGTATCATTGTTCCTAAGAAAATCATCTTCATTATGATCTGTATGCAAACTTCCCAGTGGGGAGTAGATTTTCCCAAGAAACCATCACACTGTACAGTGTACAGTGGAGTCCCTTCATATAGTAATCACACTGTGCCAAAGACAGCAGGAACATGGCAGCAGCAAGCAGGAAGAAGCACAGAAGAAGCAAGAGGCTTCCTGTCAACAATCCTCCTGGGCTTTGCCTCTCCACCACGCACCCAGAGTAGCTTTGCTATCCTCTGGGCTGTGTTCCGTAAGCTCTGTCGCTGACTGCAGCGTCTCTGATGTGGCCACTGGCAGTGTGCATCCCCGGACCTCTGATTCCTGGCTGTCTGTGACATGAATGTCTGCCTTTTGTCATATGCTCCTGCTGTTACAGTGTTCTGCCCTAGCTCACAGGAGCAAGTGGACAATGGACACTTTGAAATCACAAGTTAAAATAATCCTTCCTTTAAGTTATTCTCACAAGTTTGGCCACAGATAAAGTGCAGAATAAAGTCATGATGAGGTCACTGGAGGGGTTATTAATACAGCATGCCCACTATCCTCATAAGAAGAGAAAATTCTGGCTTTAGAGAGGCACGGGAGAGGGTCATGTGGCAACAGCCTGGAACTGAAAAGATACAGATGCAACTGAGGAATGTTGAGGATTTCTAGAAACTTCTGGAAGCTGGGAGAAGCTAGAAATAGAAAGAGTGGCGGAGTCAGAAAGAGAGATGCGAACAAGTCACCAGGGGAACGAGATGTGCCAGAGAGCAGGTAGAGCCACAAAACCACATGGAAAATGTAGATTAACAGCCATGGGTTAATTTCAGTTGTTAGAGCTAATTAGCAATAAGCCTGAGATATAGGTCAAACTTTCTGTAATTAATATAAATTTTTGTGTGTTCATTTGGGACTGGGAGAAAAGCTCTGAGTCCATTTACAATGCTACTCTATTTGTGGTTCGCTGTTAGAGCTAACACATTGGTGGTAACCTAGCAGGGCTCCCTGCAGACGTGTTTCACATGCACCTACTTCTCAAGCAAACATGCCAATCATGCACCTGCTATGAGTCCTGAAATGTGCTGCAGTCAGGATTACAGAGCGGATGTGACCACAGTCCTCTCCTTGTGACGATGATGGCTCAAGGTCCATATATATGCTAACTCTACAAGTAACACGGAAGTGTTGCCATAGTTACCACAGGCGAGATGCCTTAGGAATCCTGGGAACAGTGGCGCATCCTGGCAGAGGGACTGTCTGTGTACTTGGAGGAGATCGGGCTGGGTAGTCCAGGTAGCACAGATGAGGCAGTTACTCCAGGTGACTGAGTCTGGGGCCTGGGCTGGAGGTGAGAGAGTGAGGCAAGGTGCACACTGAGCTGCTCTCTGTGGCTGCATACAGAGTTCTAGAAGTCAGCTAGGAAGGAGGTCCTAGGGCTTAGGAAGGACCACTTTGGGAAAAGAAGGCAGAGTTCTAAGATACCAGTGAAAGCGAGAACCATCCTTGCTCACGGAACTGTCCACGAGCGCAGTGCTGAAATCTCTGGCCAGAGGACTGACTGTGGTACTCTCTCTCCTGGACTGACTTCACACACAGACGTTCCATACTACCCAGTCCTCACAGAATCAAGGTAGCACCCAAAGGCATAAGCTACAGAGACTTGAGAATCTGCTAATTTTGCTGTTTTCACTGGTTCTGAGAGGTGGGAACTGAATCCCGGCTTTTCTCTCCTCCACTTGCTCTGGGTTTCTCACAGCCTTCATGCCTGGCTTCTGACACCAGGGCCTAGCCTTGAGGTAGTCAGATGAAACAGAGAACACCAAGAAGGTGGAGCACAACCTCCCAGGCATCATCAGATCAAGCTATGCTAATTCAGGGTCACCAACTAGGGGTGTTTGCCTCTAGAGAGGAAGGACACTTTCTTCTTCCTGCTGGAGGGTTTGAAAGATATGGTCTAAAAGCCTTAGGGACAATCACATAAATGTCTAGACTCAGGGCTCCACTCTTTCTTCACCAGTTTCCCACGTGAGCCTAGGAGACCTGATAATGTAATATTCAGCCCCCTTTGGTGTCCCCCACCCAAATATAACTGCAGGCGTGATGAGCAGCACCCACCTGCCCTTTGGTCATAGACAATGAGGTCACTTCAGATGCTTCCATGGAGGCATTCTGGCTTTGAATGCGGCTGTGGCAGTCACTGTCTGACTTGAGTGTGTCATCTTCCATTCTCAAGTCCAAGCATCTAGAAAACACAGCATAGTCTCTCATTCTAACCGATCTCTTTGCTTCCACACACATTATTGGTGGCTACTCCAAAACCCAGCTCTCTTCACACCTGTGCCTCCTAACACACTGTCTGCTATGGAAGAAGAATCCCTGTCACCTAACTCACGCCAACACTTCACTCGTTAATCTGAGTGACGTAACTTAAGTAACATCAGTGAATACATCATCATGGGGTCGTTGTCAACACTTGACCAGATCCACACTGAAAATTCTGGGCCAAGGATTTAGTGCTACATATTCTGAGGTGTGTGCGTGTGTGCCAAGTATAGCAAAAGTTCTTTCCTCTGGACCCCATTGTACTCTATCCTGTAGCCCACTCTGGGATTCCACAGGAGCAGAGCCCCCGTTTAGAACCTGAGTCAGCTAATGTCAGGGCTAGCTGATACTGAGGAACAGAGGCAGGGATGACAGGCATGGGGACAGGGCAGGAAACTTCACCGAGGTGCCGGCAGCTGTTTAGCTGAGTTTCCATTCTAGGGAGGAGCTTGTGAACACCACACCCCCTCCCACTATCGTGCCTCTGTTGGGAGTGAGGCTGAGCCTTCCACCCATCCATTCCTACCTTTGTATTTGCAGGTCACCTGAGGGTCATCTCTCCCTCACCTCTGGGTTGTGCCAATAGGAGGTAGAGTAGCCTCCGTCTATTCCAAGAAAGCTACAGGCCCTCCGTGAGCTGGGCAGAGTAAGAGGTTGAGATCTGTCCACCACCGTGGAGCTGATGTCAGGCAGGTGGAGGATGAGGGTCTGGATCCCAAAAGCTGTCAAAATGCTCCCCGCCTTCTCAGAAGGCTGGGGCTTTCTCTACTGTGCTCCAAGACTTTACTTTTCATTGCTCACCCCCCAGTCCCTATATCCCATGAGTTTGCATTCTTAGGGGCACTTAGCATCTGTGCCCAGGTTGCAGAGGGTAGCACCCAAGCTGGGCACCTGTTGGTAACCTGTTGTTGGTTCCTGTTTGTGTCAGAAAAACACTGGCCAACCATTGTACAGTGCAGGAAGAAAGTCTCATATTGAGCCCTGGTTTTGTATTTTGGTCGAGTAGTCAGCTGGAACCCCAGGGGATGTCAGGCCTGGATGTTGTAATCTCTGGCTGGGATAAATAGCCACTGTCCCAGTTTTCTCAGTTTGGGCTCCCGGAGACAAGTGTCGGCTGTTTCATCACAAACAAAGCACTCCCCTGGGTGACAGTAAGCAGTCCACCTAGGAAGGGTATTGCTTTCCCCTCCACTTCTGAGAAGTCTGCCCTAGTTTTCTCTTTGCAAGCATCGTCCTTGAGTTATACATCTCCCAGCCAGGGAAGAGATGGAATCTCACCCTTCGTGAACAAAGGGATGAGGAGCACCTGCCAGGAGCTACAGATAGCTCTCTGAAAAATGAGCTATCGGCGTGACCTTGCTGATGGCGGATCCTCCTCAGGGACAGGCAGAGAAACCTGGGTGTGCTGTAACGTGTGGACTGAGGGGTACTGGTGAGCAGGGGGTCCTTGAGCTGGGGATCCTAACTCTATACTGAGTGCAAGGGTGGTGGGTGGTAATTCTGACACCAGTAAGGGGACATGGCTGGGCGGAGGGTGTGGGGGTGCGGGTCAGCTCAGAGTTGAAATTGATAATTGTGTGTGTGTAAGAGTCTTGTGTGTGCATTTCTATGTAGTGTGTCGGTGACCTGTGAGCATGTGGAAGCCAGAGGGTGACCTCTGATGTTGTCCGTCATATTATATTTCACTTTATGCACATGAGCGTCTTGCCTGCTTGCATACCTGTGTGCCACGTGTATACCTGCTCCATGCAAAGGCCCGAAGAGGTGTGAGAACTCTGGAACTGGAGCTATAGATGGTTGTGAGATGCCATGTGGGGTTCTGGGAATTGAACCTGGGTCTCTAGAAGTGCAATCAATGCTCTTAACTCATCTCTCTAAATCCCCGCCATCTTAATTATTTATTATTTGAGAAAAGGTGTGCTGGCCTGGAACTTCAAAATTGGCTAATCTGGCTGGCCAGTGAGCAACAGGGACCTAGCTGTCTCCCTCCTCCTCCCCCACTTCCAGCACTGTGACTTCCTTGCCTGACAAGCACACAGGCTGCACACCACACCACACCACACGCACACACACACACACACACACACACACACACACACACACACACACACACACACACACACACACACAGAGCACACATCACCTGGCACCTCCAGGCAACAGCAAGGGATGAAAGGGCGCTTCAGACATGGGGAGCTCCAGGAGCGGCCTTCTCCTTTGATCTGTCTGTTTAAAAAATTCTCTCTCCGCAGTAGCCTCCCTCCAGGTCTTTTCAGTTCTTCAGGATTTCCAAATCCTCCTTTAAATAAAGATCAAAAGGGAGCCAGCTGCTGGCCTCTGCTTCTCCTTCCTGCCAGCCAGCCATTAGTCTGTCGGGATTTGAGTTGAAAGTCCAGGTGGAGGACCCTTGAGGATGAAGAATACTAGGCCAGGGATTCTAAACCCATCAGAAAACCTGGTCATCAGCTACAGAGTCTGACCCCAACCTACCTTTCTCTGAGTTTCTAGAGAACAGGTACAGTTGCCATCATGGGCCAATACAGGGATGACCTCCACACCCTTGTAAATCCTGTGATGATGATGACTTTGTTTTGTAGGCTGGGAGTTGAGACTCAGAAGTAAGGCAACTTGTCTAAGATCACACAGCAAGTAAGGTTCTGGTAAGGGCCTTGGATTCCAGAAGTTTGGGTTCTGACTCATGTATGAAGCCACTCTGCTACTTTGTCTAGGGACTTGCTGCTCTGTGCATGGTCCAGGATGTCCCCTTTCAGCCTGTCACAGGCTCCTGTGCTGAGTGCAGCTGGGCATTTTGGATTCTCAACACATTTCAGAGACAATGGCACCTGTCATGTTCAGGGGATCCAGGACATGGAAATGAGCAGTCCATTGGTAGCTGCGGACCTGGTCACTCATTGTGACTGTACTTGGGACATGGAAATGAGCAGTCTATAGATATTTGGGGACCTGGTCACCCATTGTGACTGTACTCAGGACACAGAAATGGAGCAACCCATAGGTAGTTGAGGACCTGGTCACCCACTGTGACTGTACTTGGGGTATGGAAATGGAGCTGCCCATAGTTAGCTGGGCACCTGGTCACACATTGTTACTGTACTCAAACACGGAAAGAAATACCTGGTAATTTTGTCTGGCAGTTAGTAGTAGGTTAAAAACAGAACTGAAGAGCAATTTTCCTTTGATCTTAAGGGAAGGACAAAGATAACTGAACTTGGCTGCCTGGAAACAACTGTCCCTGATTTGTTCAGAACAAGAGGAGCAGGGACCCCAGCCTCGGTGTGCCATGAGCAGGTGGATGGAGGTGGGGAGTCGGAGGAGGTAGATGGGCAGGTGTCATGAGAGCAGATAGGGGGTGGGGGGTGTCATACGGTGTGAATCTTGAAGTTGGTTGACATTTGCCTTGGGAAAGGGAAGTCTAAGCAGAGAGCTGCATGTGTTGAGCCGGTGGGGTCTTGTACCACAGGGTGCAGCTACTGGAGGCACTGTGTTGTTCTCATTGCGTCAGAAGCAGGCTGCCAGACATTCTCTGGGTGGGTTGTCCACATCCCCTCAGGATATCAGGGAGGCATGAGGACGTTGGAAGACCAAGAAATGATGAGCAAGCTCCCTTCTAGCATCACACACACACACTTTTCATGTGTACACACACACGCATTTGTATATTTACACACACCACCTTTGCACACACACACACACACACACACACAGAGGAGCACACCTTCCCCAGATTTACCCTCCAGGGGTGGAAGGATCTAGGGCTGTTTTTAAAGACATCCTTGCTTATGCACTGACTCCATTCACACCAGGGAGCTGAAAGGTGCTGGAAACTAGATACTTTTTGTAGCTGTGGCTGGACAGAAGAGCACATTGGGGAGTGCCAATCACAAGTACTGGCAGTGACAGGGACAGTGTGGCCTTGAGGAGTAAGAGGGGTGCTGTGGCCATGTGTTCTGCACATCTGGTCAACTGATGTTTGGTGTAGGTCCTTCTTTCTATATGTTGCTTTCATTGGTTGAATAAAGAAACTGTCTTGGCCTTTTGATAGGGCAGAACTTAGATAGGCGAGGAGGGCAGAATTGAATTCTGGGAGGAAGAAGGCAGAGACAGAGAGCTGCCATGGAGTTGCCAGAGTTAGACATGCTGAATCTTTCCCAGTAAGCCATGACCTCATGGTAAACACAGATTAATAGAAATGGGTTAGATCAAGATGTGAGAGTTGGTCAAGAAGAGGCTAGATATAATGGGCCAGGCAGTAATTTAATTAATACAATTTTTGTGTGGTTATTTCAGGTGTAAGCTAGCTGGGCAGCTGGACACAGCCTGCTTGCCTCCTACTACAGATGTTTGTGCAATTGTTCCTTTGCCAAAGTTTACTGAGCACCTGCTAATCCCACACTCTGCTGTCTAGATAGTATCAGTGGGAAAATGGGATATATCTGTGCTGGCGTGGCTGACATGTGGGAGAGAGATAGCAATTGTGTGTGTTGTGGTTTATGCTCATTGTTAATAAAAATGATTCACTGATAGCAGGGCAAGAAGGGATTGGGGAAGACAACTTGATACAGAGAGAATGATAGGAGGAGGAAGGGTGGAGTCTAGAGATTCATGAGAGATACCAGCCAGCTGCTGAGTAAGCAGGATGTGTAGAAAATGAGGTAACAAACCATGAGCCACTTGGCAAAGCCTAAAACTAGAAATATGGGTTAATTTAAATGTAAGAGTTAGCTAGTAATAAGCCTGAGCTATTGACCAAGCTCTTATAACCAATACAAGTCTCAGTGTGTTTCTTTGAGAACAGCTGCAGAACAGGAAAACTCTGCCTCTGTGTGTGTATGTGAGAGAGAGAGAGAGAGACAGAGAGACAGAGACAGAGAGAGACAGAGAGAGAGAGAGAGAGAGGGAGAGAGGCTGTCAGCTGGAAAGTTCTGAGGTCTGGAATTTGGGTTCGCTTTGGACATGTGTGGTGCAAGAGACATCAGACCTCCAGGTGGAGGGATCAGGAGTCAGAAAGAAGGTGCTGATGTTGGAGAAGATGGGATATGAAGTTGAGAGATCCAAGAGAGAGACCAGGCTGGGTGGGCTCTCCAGGGGCCCAGTGTGGGAAGAGGACAAAGGGTCTAAGAGTGAAAACCAGGTCCTGTGTCTCGCAGTGTAAGAGAGTCTGGATTGAGCAGAGCCTGTGTCGTCGCAGCCAAGGCCGTTTTTTGTAACATGAAGGGACTGCTTGTTGGGGTTTCTGTCCTGCCCAGTTCCCTCAGCCGTTTAGCCCCAAAGAAAATCACATAGAGGTCTCCATAAGATTATAAACTGATTGGCCCATTAGCTCAGTCTTCTTATTAGCTCTTGTAGCTTATATTAACCCATTATTCTTATCTATGTTAGCCACAGGGCTCAGTACTTTTTTCAGAGGGGCAAGTCACATTCTGCTTCTTTGGTGGTCTAGGCAGGACTGCGGGAAGAGCTTCCTTCTTCCCAGAATACTCCTGCTCTCATTGCCCCACCTCTACTTCCTGTCTGGTTTTTCCACCTATACGTCCTGCCTGGCCAATCAGCATTTATTTAAAATATAATTGACAGAATACAGACAATTCTCCCGCACCACATCCCCCTCTTTTGTTAAAAAAAAAAAGGAAAATATCCATAGTCCATTTTTTGGGAATGTGGGCATAGTATTCCAAGCTACTTCTGGCTGGTTGGGGCTGCTGATAATCTTATGGGGACCTAAAGGAAATGTAGAGTTTTGATCAAGTCCTGACTGGAATATGGGTAGGATTAAAGCCGTGCCTTTGACAGCTGGATCCAGCCCATTCCTTAGCTTTATGAGATTCCAGCCTCATGGCTGAGGTACCAGCCAGAGCCATGTTCACTGCCAAAACTCTACAGCATTTCAAGGTCTCTGCCAGCAAGCAAGCTACAACAGTGTGTCCACAAACCACACTCAAATGCTCCATAGTCGGACTGCCTGCCTGAAAGAGTCAGAGTTTGCCCTGGCAGGACAGCCCAGAAAACTGGTATTTTAAAACAGTGTGGCTTTTTTCCTACTATGCTGAAAACCAAAAAGCATGCAGTCAGCTTTTCATCAACCCTATGTAAGTGTTTTGTGGCAGGACCTCTTAAAAGAGCTGCAAGGTTTTGCAACTAAAGCTGAGTGAGGAAGCCTCTCTTAAATGAGAGTGCTTGCTTGCATCTAGCAAGCAGAGAAGATCTAAGAAATTGCTGCTACCAAGAAAACATGCTTTACTCTATTCTTTCCCAAGCTTTCTCAGGCTTTCTGTAGATGCAGTTATCCACGTGGATGCCATTCTGTAGCATGAAGGGACTGCTTGTTGGGGTTTCTGTCCTACCCAGTTCCCTCAGCTGTTTAGTCCCAAAGAAAATCACACAGATGTCTCCATAAGATTATAAACTGATTGGCCCATTATTCTTATCTATGTTAGCCACAGGGCTCAGTACCTTTATCAGCGGGGCAGGTCACATCCTGCTTCTTCAGTGGTCTAGGCAGGACTGCAGGAAGAGCTTCCTTCTTCCCAGAATACTCCTGCTCTCATTGCCCCACCTCTACTTCTTGTCTGGTTTTCCCACCTATACTTCCTGCCTGGCCAATCAGCATTTATTTAAAATATAATCGACAGAATACAGACAATTCTCCCGCACCAGTTTTTTTCTGGAGGGTCTCCTTGATTCTGCCTTCTGTTCCTGAACCTTCTCCAGAAGGGCTCTTTCCTGCTTCCAGCCTCAGAGCATTGACCTCTTGCACCTGGCCAGAGGTCTCTTGCTTTGCACATAGCCTTCTGATGTATCTGCTGTCTTCTGCTGTTTAACAAGTGGCCTGGAAGCACAGCATTGGTTATCTGAGCCCGGCTGGCTCCTGCTGGCTCACACACCCATTGCCTATCCATGGGCTGCTAGTGGCTGCATGCTCTAGCTTGGGCAGACTGTCAAGGGAGGGAAGAGAAGTATGACTGGATGTTGACCAAGCCTTCTTGCTTTTCCTACACACCACCCTTGTCTTTTAGAAGGCTTGCTTGACCTGGACACTCATGGTCTTAGAGGTTGCAAAAGTCACGAGTGGGGAGGGTTGGGCCTGGGATATGTCTCATTTGGGAGAATGCTTGCTTAGCATGCATGAAGCCCCAGGTTCAAACCTCAGCATTGCATAAACCAGCCATGGTCGCACACAGCAGTAACACCAGCCCTTGCGTGGAAAAGGCAGGAAGATCAGTTTGATGTTATTATATTCTACCTAGTGATTTAAAAAACTTGCCCCCTCACCCCCATCGAAAACAGAGTAGAAAGGTTCCAAGAGAAAGGCAGAGGTCAACCTCCTTCCTGTTTTGAGAACGTGGTCTTGAGTGAGGGCTTCCCTGAGAGGCTGGGCTTATTAGCAAGCTTTCAGAGTATGTGAGACTGTGTTCACACATATCCTGGGAATCCTGAGGGTTGGGATCCACAGCACCACTGTGGGACTTAGGTCTCATCCAGCAAGGGAGTGGAGCTGCTCCCAGTCCCTGGTAGCAAATGTGAGGCTTCCCAGTCATGCTGACAGCAGCTATTCCTTCAACCCACCTACCATCAGGCAGTGGGAATCTCATCTGCTTTGGGAATGTGCCTTTATTTTGGATTCTACAAGACAAATTGAATCTGTTCACTGTACAGAAGTCTTGGTGGGCAGCTGCCTATTCTGTAAAACAAAGGTATCTGGATGAAGACCAGAGACACAGACCCATGTGAGCCACCAGATCTCTCATGCTTGATTGGGAGGTGGGGACATTTTTGATCAGCTGCCCTGCAGGCTGCTAGTGTGCAAGCCAGTTTTTGTTAGATTTTGGAGCCCAAGTTTGTGTCCCATTAATTTGATGCAATGAAGCCACTATACTCTGAATGCCACCAGGAAAGCACTTGTCCAGGAAGGTAGAGGACACACATGAGGCAGAAATGCATGACCCGTGTCTTCAGCCAGGATCACAGCTGTCCTGCAGACTGACAGAAGCCTTGACCAGCATGTCCCACTCGTCTGGTTCTGCTAACTCATGGCTCCCTTCCAGAACCAGGCTTCTTCGCTGTTGCTCCTTGCTCAGAACTTCTAGGATACCCACAGTCTGCAGGGCGAAGAGGGCCATTCTGCTAGTGAATCAAGGTCTTGCAGCCCACAGCCTGGAGTCTCAGAGGGAATGACTTTCTGGGCCACTGGCTTGGGAAAGCGCTGCTTTGTCTAAGTTGATCTTTAAACACTGGATTTTACAGTCTGATGCTGCCTTGGGCTACTCCTTGATTCACCTGGGGCAACTGAGGCTCAGCTAGGACCGGCAGTTTGTTCTGTTTTGGCTCATGCTAAAGGTCACAGATTCTTCCCCCTGTGTGACTCCACACTGGAGATGAGGCCTCTTGTTTTGTTACTGTGAACGAAGCAGTTATTGCTTTCATTTAAGCAAGTTTCTGTTTGAAGGGCAGAGTGATATGCAAGGAAGATTCATAGATGTTTATCTGCCCTTTCCCCATCCACCTGTTTACCCTTATGTAGAAGGAGGGCGGCTTGGTGGTTCCTGGCCACTTAGCCCTCAAATAATCACACAGAAACCATATTATTTGCAATCCTGTTTGATCAATAGCCTAAGTGTATTTCTGGCTAACTCATATCCTAAACTAATCCATCTCTATTAATCTGTGTATCTCCACGTGGCTGTGGCTTACTGACTAATGTTCTAGTGTCCATCTCTGGCTGGGCTACATGGCTTCTCCTTGACTCCTCCTTCTTTCTCCACCTACCTCTATTCCCCTATAGCTCTGCTATAGGCCCAAAGCAGTTCTTTATTTATTAATGGTAATCATAGCATACAGAGGGGAATCCCATATCGCCCTTCCTCCCATCTATTCATATGTCTGTCTGTCTGTCAATCCATCCATTCATCCACCCACCCACCCATTAATACATCAACCATTCGTCCAACCTTACTTTATCCTGCTATTTAATATCACCCACCCAATTCTCCAGCAGCCATTCACTTATCTTTCCATCCATCCATCCATCCATCCATCCATCCATCCATCTTTCCATCCATCCATCCATCCATCCATCCATCCATCCATCATCCACCTTTCCATCCATCCATCCATCCATCCATCCATCCATCCATCCATCCATCCATCCATCCATCCATCATCCATCATCCATCCATACATCATCCACCTTTCCATCCATCCATCCACCCATCCATCCATCATCTATCCATCTGTCCATCCACCTTTCCATCCATCCATCCATCCATCCATCCATCCATCCATCCATCCACCCATCCATCATCCATTCATCCATCATCCATCCATTATCCATCAATCCATCCATTTATCATCCACCCATCTACCCATCCATCCATTATCACACAGCATCTGTCCACACAGCAGAAGATGTAGCGGGGGAAAGGTGGAGTGTCTCTGCATCACAGACTGCACAGGTTTTGGGTATACTGACTGGGATGTTCTGGAAGGCTTTTTCTGAGCAAGTGCTTAACCCAGGGCTTGAAGAACAAGAAGGTGCCAGCCATCTGGAAAGAGGAAAGCCCCCTGAGTTCTTGATTCTTGTCCTGGTAGAGCATTTTGTAGGCTTCTTGTCCCTCTAGCTATAGTGTCTCCTTTATTGCATGACTGTCCTTGCCCCACTCTTTCTTACCATCCTTGTGACAGGATGTCCAGAGGCAGAGCTGGCACATGGCCCTTGCTTCTTCCATTTTCTTCCTCCTCCTCACAGTAGGTGCTTAGGTGCTTTCATCCTCAAGGTGATTAGCTACACTGTGGCCAGCTACGGCCTGTATAACGCAGGCAGGGATTGACACAAGAGGTAAAAACTGCCATCTTTTGAAGGTTTACCTTGTGGATTTGGAGGAACACATTCCTTAGGGACTTCTGTCCGTATGTATTTGATCAGGCTAATTTCCGCAGTCCTTTCCTGGCTGGCTGCCGAGGAGGCAATTTGCTACCCTCATTGTGAGAGTTGCTGGGGCCCCACCGACACTGTCCTCCTGGCCAGAGCTCTCTTCCTTCTAGTTTGGGTCACTTGGCTTGGTAGATATTGCCATACTGATGGTGCTTCTGCTCCCCCCAACCCCTGCACCATTTCTGCCACCTTGAGATGCTAGAGGGCTGGCATAGCCCCTGTGTCCTTTCCCGAAGGTCTGGTCCCCACTGGCTGAACAAAGAGACTCTTTCACATGACTGGGTGTGTGGTCCCTCATCCTACCCTTCTTTCTTGCTTCCTTCACACCCACTTCTTGGTTTTCTTCTCTGTTACCTTGATTTTTTTTTTCTTGAAGAATAGTTTGTGGTATTACTGTCCCCAAAGGGGACAAGCTGGAGTCACCTGGGAAGAGGGAAGTTTTGAGGGATTGCTTTCTCCATCAGATTGGCCAGTGGGACAAGCCTGGGGGTGGCTTCTTGATTAATGATTGACGTGAAAGGGCCCAGCCTACTACAGGAGTGCCATTCATGCGTAGGTGGTTCTTGGTTGCCTAAGAAAGCAGTAAGAACCCATGGAGAACAAGTCAGTAAGTGGTATTCCTCCATGGCCTGTGCTTCGGTTCCTGCCTCTAGGGTCCAGATTTGAGTTCTTGCCACACCTGCCCTTCAAGACGGACCATAGGCTGTAAGCTGAAATCCCTCTGCCAAGTTCTTTTTGGTCATGGTATTTATCACAGCAGCAGGAATCTAACTAAGACACACACAGATCTCAGTATGACCTCTACCTTAGCGCTTCTCCTCAAGCTGAAGAGGGGAAGATGCCCCCCGACATCTGCCTTCAGAGCTTGCTGCCCTCTCCCTCCTGGCTTCTTGTTGAGGTCTCTGGGGTTGATTTGTGAGAGGGGGTATGCAGAGGTCATCACAGGGAGAGAGTCAGGGGCTGTCAGAGTGGATGCCGGTTCCCAGCATCTTTGTCACCTCCAACAAAATGCCACCTATCAAATAAGCAGAATCTTCTCTGAACAATGCTCTTCCATGAGCGTAGCCCAGAGAAGGTGATGGAGATACAGCATCAATGATGCCCCTGACCTTGTGTCTTCCAGCTGAGTCCCATGGGGATCTGGTTTCCAGCTGGTCTCAAATCTTTGAGATCTGATATTCATCAAGCATCTCCATGTAGTGCGGCCTTGTCAGAGACCCTGTTTCTCCACAGTGTCCTTGGATGGCCAGTGTGGTCACAACCTGGTCAACATGAAGGCCGAGTGCAGGTTTTATCACAAGCTCCAGGACAGCAGGAGGAGGCTGTGGCCTGAGGGAGGGGCTGAGCCTCCCATGACCACCATCATTACTGTCCTCACAGAATCGGGGCTCAGACTGGAGCTCTCTCTCCCTTATAGAGAGTGTTCTGGTGCAGTGGCCAGGAGAGGAAGGACACTGGCGACCCTCATGGGGAAGATTTTTGGGGAGGCTTGGTCAGGAAGGCTCAAAGTCTCCCCATGGAGTTGAGGAAAGCTGGGTGGTTGCAGGGAAGCTTTGAGCAAAGGGCAGCTTTATCTGAGCAGATATGGTGCCTATTCATGGACCGGGAGGCCCAGGGCCCTGGGGACAAAGTCCAGTGGGGAGAGATGTGGCCATGCATCTCATTCAGGCCCTCCAGCTGAGGTAGGCACTGTCGGGCTATCAGTGGCTGCATCCCTGGGAGGGCAAAGATTTTCGAGCCCCCTCTTCAGGGCCCAGAGGTGGGAAAGGTCCCCACTAAGTTGTTGGAGGTCTGGAGCCCATTCATCTCCTGTCATCTTCTGTGCCTGCTGACACAAGGGAGCCTTGTCTCTTGGGTGACTGGAATGACAGCTGTCGGGGAGGTCAGGAGTGGGTCATTTCCCATCTCTGGGCCCAGACTTTAGGGAACAGCTGCCACTGAGAGCCACCACCCTGCCCAGCACTGTCTTCATAACATCTCCTGGCTAAACTTAGGAAGGAGCACATGGTCCCCCAGAGAGTCTGTGACTCAGATAAGGCTCGGGCCCTTAGAAATTACTCTGCAAGTCCACACACAAGCTTGGTTTCAAACTCAGGCCCACATTCTCCAGCACCTGGGGCCTCCAGCCTACTGCTCCCTAGCTCGGGCCCACATTCTCCAGCACCCAGATCCTCCAGACTGTTGTTCCCTAGCTTGGGCCCACAATCCTCGAGCACCCAGGTTCTCTAGCCTGCTGCTCCCTGAGCCTTAGCCAGACACCCACGCATCTTTATTGGGATCTGTTCTAGGAGGCTGCTTGTTTGTTTCCCGGCCACCCAGACTCCTGAAATAATCACACAGAAAACTATATTATTTAAATCACTGCTTGGCCGATCACTTATATTCCTAGCAAGCTCTTATATATTAAATTAGCCCATTTCTATTATCTTATATTTTACCATGAGGCTCATGGCCTACTGGCAAGGTTCTGGCTGGTGGCTTGTGCCTTTCCCCTCTGGTGGCTCCACGGTGTCTCCCTGACTCCGCCTTCTTTCTCCCAGCATTCAGTTTAGTTTCCCCTGCCTAGTTCTGTTCTGCCCTGCTATGGGTCCAAAGCAGTTTCTTTATTCATTAACCAATAAAAGCAACACATAGACAGAAGGACCTCCCACACCAGGGATCCACTGAGGTTGTTCAGGAAATGGCATCAGCATCAACGCAAAGGTTAATGTGTGCTATTTCTTCTTTCCCTTCTGAAAAGATTCAAGAGTGGACATTCCAAGACCATATTTGTGCTTCAGACCCTGGCCTCAGACTGTGCCAGGCAATGAAGGCTTCCCCAGCTTTGAGTTTGTGACAGTTGGGTAGTTCTGCAAAGCCCAACCACAAAGGCAGCACCCCAGCCACTCAGATCAGAAGCCTACAGCATCCTTTCTCTCCTGGACCTCACCCCAGGGAACCAGAACAGCACACACCACCAGGAAAGCAGGCTGAGGATGAGGCATCCCTTACTCACAGGCAGGTCCTATTGAACCCAGAGCCAGAGGAGCCCACCCGACCTGCTCATAGCCTGACACGTCTAGAAGAGACCTTCAGGCTGTGTCTATATCATACCCCATTCCTTCCTTTTCTGCAATGGAGATTCTCCTTTTCATGGTTGCCGTGAAGTGAATTTTAGGTTCCTTCTCATAGACCGAGCCTGCCCTTCAGCTCCCAGACACCTAAAACAGAAAAAATTGGAGTCACAAAACCCTATTAGGAGTAAGGAGAAGGTATGTCATGAACCTCTCTATTAACACAACCAAAATATATTATAGACATGTCTGAAAATGCCAAAACCACTATTATGTAAAATTAATATACATTAATAAAAACAAACAAAAATAGATTCAAATTAAGCCCACCGGAGAGACCCTTCTTAGCCGCTGAAAGTAGTGTGAGCTTGCAATGTTGAAAAATTCATCAAGGGGCTTTCTTTTATTGTTTACAAGAAATCAGCTTCTTTAAATAACTTGATTATGCCTTTTACAAGTGCAAACCCATTTCCAGGATATTATTTCTATTCATCAGACTTTTCATAAGATAATTTTGCCTTTGTTAATAGAATGATTGCCGTTCTGTGTTTGTTGATGTTTTATTAGGACAAAACAGGATGCAGCACTGAATGCCACAAAAACACAACAGCAAAAAACAAAATGAAACAGAACAGCCCAGGGGTTGGTGATACATCCTATAGTTTCAGACTTGCGAGGTGGCAGAAGGGGGGTTTAGAGCTTTAGAAAAGACCTTGTCTCAAAAAACTAAAACATGAACGCGTGCATGCGCATGTACACATGCACACGCATGCACACACTCACGTATATGCACACACACACACATGCCTTAAATCTAGCCCTCCCTATGACAACAACAGCAGAAACAATGGAACTAGGTCGGAGAGACGACTCAGTGGTTAAGAGCAAGGATTGCTCTTGCAGAGGACCTGGGTCTGGGTCCCGGCATCCGCGTCAGATGGCTCACAGCTGCCTGTGACTCACTCCAGCTATCTGATATCCTCTTCCGCTTCCAAGGGCACCAGCATGTATGTGAATACACCCACACCACACACACACACACACACACGCACGCACGCATGCACACACACACACACACATGCAGAGAGAGAGAGAGAGCGCTAAATATTAAAAATGAAGGTGAAACAGAATAATCTTTTGAGTTCCCTACTGGCAGGTGCAGATATGACTAAGTCACTCCCTAGGTCCCTAGGACCGGACAGCAACACCGCAGGTGAGGAAGGCCTGGCCACACCCAGGGCAGCTCCTAGAAGCCCCATCTTTTTCTTCACTCTTTCCTCTGGCGCCTTCCAGGTGTGCCAGACAGTCGATGCCAAGGCGGGAAAGTTTCTCCCAGGGAGTCAGGCAGAGGTCTGGGCCACCAAGCACTCCCCTCCCAGGACAGTGAGTTCTGTTTCAGGGTGCATTCCCCTTCCCCAACTGTTGGTCACTTCAGAACTTTATGGAATGTCTTATAAAGTTACCCTGCCTAACTCGTCCCTTCCCTAACACCAGGAGGAGGTGTATGCTCTGAGCAAAGGGCTCCTATGTCTGCTTGCTCTGAGCCTCCTTGGGGGAGACTCTAGACAAATCACCACAGGAACACCTAGGCAGAGCCCGCTGCTTTCAGAAACTCTGCTTTGTTTTCTTGTTGGTAACAGGCTGCTTGCACAGGGCTCCTAGAAACTGCCACCTCAGGGCAGCGTGGGGACCACTTTTCCCATGCCCTACCAATCTCCTGGGTATCTCCCAGCCTGAGCTTTCTCACCACTGTGGCAAAATACCATTGTAAGGAGCAAAATCAGTTTGGCTCACAGTTTCAGAGGTATCGTCCCTGCTGGACACCAGCCCTCAGCTGCCACTCTCCTTCCCCTTCCGTGCTCTCTGGGCCCCAGCCTATGGGATGGTACCACCCACATCTATGACAGATCGCTCCCTACTCAGGTGGCCCTATCAGAGCTGCACCTCACCAACCTCCTGGGATGTCCTAAGCCCAGTTAACTTGACCACAGGGACAGACTATCACAGCGTCCTGTGGTCATGTGATGCTTCAAAATGCTGAGCGATCTGAAATAGCTGGGAGTTCCCATGGAAACGGACCTATGCCCCATGCCTCCCTGCTGACAGGCAGAGGGCGGACCTGGGTGGGCAGACACCAAGGCTGCCTTTTGCTTTCTTGCAGACCGGTAGGCATTTGACTGACAGAAGCCACTGTGGAGTTGTTCCCCTCTCAGAGGCTGCACCCTGTAGCTGGCTGCCAAGCGGCCCTCCTGCCTGATGTATTTCCCTCCTAAGATGAATAAATGCGACGTTATGGGAATTTAGCAACAGGATAAGCCACAGATGGAAAATCAAACACTTAGAAAAATCATTTAATGTTGTTATTTACTCCATACGAGAAGCTACCAGCTTGGGCTGCAATTGGAGTTGTTACATAATTTATGGCCACAAAACTGATCCCTAACGCACCATACTCACAGGCTTTGCAGGTCCCTGAGGCACCCAATTCATATTCCGTTCTAGTTGGGCAGGATGAATGGCAGAAGGGTGCAGGGAGGGGAGGTAGGCAGAGGCCAAGTGCTCTGCCATGGGTGGACTGAAGTCAGTGTTGACATTGGTGTGGTGTTATGCAGCCAATGGAAAAATAAGCATCATTGGCAAGGAAGAGAGACCTCTTGTCTCACGCCTGCTTGATGGCGCTCGCAACACAATTGTGACAGTCTGGCTGTAGAGAAGCTTGTTCACATGTCCTGACCACACTCATTATTAAATCCTTGAAGAAAGATTGGCCGACATCCAAGGGCAGATGCAAATGAACTCATCACCAGGATTGAGACTGGTGTTCCTAAATGGGGATTATCCTGGGACAGGTGGCCTTGGCTTAGGTGCAGATGGGCACCTTATTGCCAACCTTCCTTCCCTCCCCC
>PVIU01001677.1:0-201481 GCA_004026605.1 Ondatra zibethicus
CGGCTCCGTGGGACAAAGGAGGCCCCCTAGCAGGGGACTCGCCCTTCCCCCAAGGCCTCAGCCCGGGTGGGCCGAGCTCAGGTGCAGCCGGGACAGGGTCCAGATGAATCCGCGGAAGCTGGTTGGGCGAGGATCCCGGTCCCAAAAGCAGGCCTACTGAGGGTTGCCAGCTCCTCTCTGCTCGGCTCCGTGGGACCCCATTTGAAGATTTTTAAACTAGTTGTCTACATTTGGTCAAGATTTGGTTTGGGTTTAGTTTACAAGATTTGCTCCTAACAGGTACTAAACCCTGAATCTATGTACTTTCCTTCACCAGCTTAACAATGATGGAATTCCTTCACTTTGCATGTTTTTATGTCAGCAAAAAGTCTCTCCATGTTTCCTACTTAACTAAATGATATGAATTCTAGAATTCTGAATAATATTCTGAAGATATGAGGGGATGTTTTTGGCATCTAAGAAAATTGTCAATTTAAGAATGTATAAATAGAAGAGAATGCACAGAACTTTTTATTATAGAATTTGAGATTTATCCATTTACCCAAACTATAGTGAATTCTAGTAAACCTAGAATATATCTTTGGAATTCTGTTATATGGCCAGAATCCTTGACAAAGAAAAAAATATGGTAACTTTGAATGAGACATTGTAGCTTGTTTTCTCATAATACTTCATTCTTTAAAAAATATTGTCTTCTTCTCTGGGACCATGAATTTAAACAAAAAATTCTTTGTCATAGCCTTCTTAGAGATTTTATTACAAGTGGAAAATAGATTAAAAGGTAAGCCAGAAAATACAATTGTCAGCTGTGTGATTCAGAGGAAAGGAGTCACTAAGACAGTGAAGAATGGTATGTTGTTTGAGTCTTAAATATTCCCCCAATTTCCACATGCTAAAGGCTTGGTCAGTAGCCAATGATGCTATGGAGATATGGTGAAACCTTTATGAGGTGGGCAAAATAAAAGGAAATTAGGTCATCTAGAGCATGCACATAAAGGAGATAGTGACCCTCAACCCCTTTCACCCCAGCCCTCTCCCCCATCACTACATATTCCCTCTCAATGATTCATTGCCCGAAGGCCTCCACATAAGAAAACAAACAAATCATGGACTGAAACCATGAGCCAAACTGAACCATTCTTCCATTTAAACTGATTGTCTCGGGTCTCTGTCACAGTCACAGAAAGCTGAAAACCCAAGGAACTAGAAAAACTTTCAGATAATAACAGATAATTCAGAAGTCCTCAGCAAAAAATGCAGAATACCCAGAGAAAAACTAAAGCTCTACAAATTACTAAAGTCAACTCACATGTGAATTGCTCACTAAGACAGGCATGAAGAGGGCAAACTGATATCAAGGTGCATTTCTCTGCTTATTTATTAGTCTTTAAATATAGAAAAGAGATAAAAATGGGGGTGAGCATATCCCCAAAACTGAAAGTAAAGAAACAAGGTGACCCCAGCCAACAGTCCTCCACAGGAGATCTGTGAGACCATCACAAGAGTCCACTAAGCTTCTTGTGTCTTCTAACATTAATGTATAAAATATAAGCCATTCCTAGTGGACAACAGGACTCAGCCCACTTCTGTAGGCAAACATTCAGGGACTCAGAGAGAGACTGTTTGGCCTTGCAGACTTTGATGTGGTTGACCCAGAGCCATGGGATATAAAGTATTCCAACTTTCACTCTGTCTCTCTGTTTGAAGTTTATTTTAGCCTTTGCCGCTGATGTAGTTTGTTAGTTTTAATGGCATTCCATGCAAGAATACAATATATTCTTCAAACAGACAGTGTGTGGCTTACTCCACAAGATAATTCAGCTACTTCAGGTGATTGTGAAGCCCTGTCATCTAATATAAAAAGAATTTAGTACTTGGCATTCTGCATTATCGTATAAACAGTGCATCCTACAGTGTGTGTGCACTTTTCTGTAGCAGAGAAAAAAAAAAAAACTCCAGGGATTTTTTTTCCTCTTTCATTGGATCCAAGGTAAAAAAAAAAAAAAAAAAAAAAAAAAAAAAAAAAAAAAAAAAAAAAAAAAAAAAAAAGACAGAAAGAAAGAAAACAGTTCTAAGGAATAATTTTATCTCCTTCAATTCTTTTTCTGTGAATATTCTGTGCTGCTTCTCTTACAATTAAATAGAAAGCAGAAGAAAGCATTTTTATAAGAAAGCTCTGTACTCTTTTCACTGGGTAAACTCTGAATTTAAAAGTTGGCAGATGTAGAGACACATACATTAGGACTTCTGGAAACCAGATGGTAGGTACGCCATGTGATCGAAACTCAGCTAAACTTCTTTCAGTGCCTATTTGGTAAGATGACATCTCAGGGTCCAGGGTCTCATTATAATGAGTAGAAGGAATCCTTGGTGGGTTGTAGCACATGAATCCTGTTCCCTCCCTTGAAGACTAAAATGAGAAGTGTCATTAAACAGATACTGTTTTTTAGGGAATGTGCTGGTTGTTTTTTGCCAACTTGTCACAAACCTAGACATATCTGGGAAGAAGGAATCTTAATTGACAGCATGCCTCCATAAAATTAGCTTGCAGACAAGTCTTGATTAATGATAGATGTGGGATGTTCAAGCACATTGTGGGTGGTGCCGTGCCTGTGAAGGTGGTCCTAGATAGTATAATAAAACAAACTGTGAAAGCCAGAAAGAGCCAACCAGTAAGCAGTATACCTCTGTGGCCTCTTCATAAGTTCCTACTTCCAGGTTTCTGCCTTGAGTTCTAATCCTGATTTCCTTTGATGAGAGATTGTGGAAATGAAAGCAAAATAAACTCTTTCCTCCCCAATTTGCTTTAGGTTGTAGTGTTTTATTACAGCAATAGAAACCCTATCTAAGAAAGAGAATGATATAATCAGTAAACAGACACAATCATTCCTGGAGAAATAAGAATATGTATTTTTGCAGAACACAATAAGGCATATGACAAAATGGTTTTAAAGTTTAGGCCAGTATTTAAAATTAGTTACTACTTCATTAGTTAGAGACTGTACAGAGATCTCTCAATAGATGACAGATAAATATGTAGATAGATAGGTAGATAGATAGAAAGATAGATAATAGTCAGATGATGGATATAGATCACAATACTATCTATATTAAATACATATATATATATAAAATCATGAGATAAATTGTAACTCCTTAAAAATCTATATATTGACCTAATACCTCAGAATATGACTATATGTAAAAAAAATAAGAACTTCAATGGAGCAATTAAGACTAAATAAGATTTATTAGGTTACTGCTAATTTAGCATGTAACCTTATAATAAGAGATTAAGACTCAGATTAGCATACAGGATGCACCATGTGGAGACACAGGAAGAAATCAGCCAAGGAAGCAACACGACAGGCACTTTGATCTTGGGCTTTAGTTTCTTGACTTGTTAGAGAATGCATTGCTGTTATTTAAACTCCCAGGCTATGATACATGTTATAGTCCATCCTAGTGGTGTGTATGTATGTGTGTGTGTGCATGAGCATGCACATATGGGCATGTATGTGTACACATATGTGTGTGCATATGTGTGTATGCCTGTGTGCACACATACTTGTGTTCATACATTCTATATAAATGCAGGCTACAAATACTTCTTTTTAAATGTGGGATTAGATGTGTAAAATTTACAGGACTGTAAGGGGTTTCTTTCTGTCTCATAAGTCAGCTCCCAAATAATGACATGGAGACTTCTTGTCAATTATAAAAACTCAACCTATAGCTTAGGCTTTTTACTAACTACCCCATACAACATTTATATTAATCTGTGTTCTATCATGTGTTGTTAACTCTCTTCCATCCTGCATCTCCTATTTTCTCTCCATGTCCCTGGCATCTCTTATATACCTAGATTCATCTCCTCCTTTTCCTCTCTGTCCCTGGAAATCCTGCCTGTACCTCCTGCCTATCTGTTGGCTTTTCAGCCTTTTATTATACCAGTCACATCAATACATCTTCACACAGTGTAAACTTACATTTCATCCTTTTGTCTAAACAAAAAAGAAGGGGTTTTAACTCTAACATAGTAAAACTATATACAATAAGAACAATTATCAGGTAAAAATTGCCTTTACAACATCCAGTCTAACTGTATTATCTTTCCTATCTTGGTAAGTCAGAAGTTTTGTACCTAATTCACTTTATATCCTAAATTGTATTACCAACCCAAATTTATCGTTTTAGACCTCAAAGCATTTTCTTAGATAAACAACTTAATCTTTTATGTCTCTCAACCTTAAATACTTTACAACTCTTTTGTGCATTTCTTTTCTGAACTTGGTAACAAAGAAAACTGTAATCATAACTATCCAGTCTTTAACCTAATCAAAGACCAAAGAAATATATAATATTATCAGAGCAAACAGAAAGTATAGAGCAAGCAACTTCCAAAACTAAAGAAGTGAGTGACAGAAACAACTGACTGCCGGGACAGTCACCCAATTTGGCAAAGTTCTGTAGTCACCTTCTTTTGTGTCTTGCTTGTCCAATTTGGACAGACAGCATATTTTCATTAGTTTAAGCAAGGGAAATTTCTTGCCCAAGTGGTGATTTTTACTACATAGAAAGCAAAGTACTTTGATGGTCATCATTCTTTTTTGAAGTAAATTGGGGCTGCCAGGAGTATATGTGTTACATTTTTATAAACAGCCTTATATTATTAAAACCTCTTAAATGTCATGTTCTGTAGGTCTCTGAAGTGCTTGAAGACCATCTCTCTACCTAAAATATATCTCTGTATGACCTTGAAAACAAATCTAAAATAAGTACAAGTTTGATTGTTGTATATGACTAACTACTTACTTGCATTTCTTTTTTTATTGATTTTTATTGAGCTCTACATTTTTCTTTGATCCCCTCCCTGCCTCACCTCTTCCCTTCAAACCTCTCCTTAGGTCCCCATGCTTCTAATTTACTCAGGGGATCTTGTCTTTTTCTACTTCCCATGTAGATTAGATCCATGTATGTCTCTCTTAGTGTCCTCATTGTTGTCTAGGTTCTCTGGGATTGTGATTTGTAGGCTGGTTTTCCTTGCTTTATGTTTAAAAACAACTTATGAGTAAGTTCGTATAAGAATTGTCTTTCTGGGTTTGGGTTACCTCACTCAAAATGATATTTTTTAGATCCATCCATTTGCCTGAAAACTTCAAGATGTCATTATTTTTTCTGCTATGTAATACTCCATTATGTATATATACCACATTTTCCTTATCAGTTTTTTAGTCGAGGGATGTTTAGGTTGTTTCCAGGTTCTGGCTATGACAAACAAAGCTGCTATGAACATAGTTGAGCACATGTCCTTGTGGCATGATTAAACATCCTTTGGATATATACCCTACAGTGGTATTGCTGGATCTTGAGGCAGGTTTTTTTCCTAATTTTCTGAAAAATCACTACACTGATATCCAAAGGGGCTGTACCAGCTTGCACTCCAAACAGCAATGCAGGAGTGTTCCATTTTCCCCACAACCTCTCCAGCATATGTTGTCATCAGTGTTTTTGATCTTGGCCATTCTTACAGGTGTAAGATGGAATCTCAGATTTGTTTTGATTTGCATTCCTCTGATGACTAAGGATGTTGAGCATTTCCTTAAGTGTCTTTTAGCCATTTAAAATTCCTATGTTGAGAGTTCTCTGTTTAGGTCTATACAACATTTTTTATTGGATTATTTATTCTTTTGATGACCAATTTCTTGAGTTCTTTGTATATTTTGTAGATCAGACCTCTGTCCAATGTGGGGTTGGTGGAGATCTTTTCCCATTCTGTAGGCTGTTGTTTTGTCTTGTTGACCAAGTCCCTTTGCTTTACAGAAGCTTTTCAGTGTCAGGAAGGCCCCATTTATTAATTGTTTCTCTCAGTGTCTGTGCTACTGTTACCCACATATCCTAAACGGTTTATAATAAAGGCTTCCAAAGACTAGAACAATGCCTTAGAATATTGAGAGTAGAAACATACATATAGTATAACAAACATAACAAAGTTTGTATGTCTCTGTATTTGGGTGTCAAAGACTCAGATAGAAGGAATAAAAGTGCCACAGATGGCTGCAGGAAATGAGAGCTAGGATAGTCAAGACTGAAAGATGCATTTTTAATCTGGCTTCTTTACATGTGTCACTGCCATTGGCTATGGTGACAGAAAGCATGGTGTCAGGAGAGAGAGTTACAGGACACCACACACATAGTCTGTCTTTGTGACATAGTCCATTCACGGCATGATGGCTGGCTTCCACCAAAGGGCATTCTAAAAGGAAATATTCCAAGCCAATCAGCTGCAAAGCCCCTTTCGAGAAGCCACAAGCTTCTAGATTCAAAACAAGGGAATATGATCTCTGCATATTGAAAGACTGGTATCAAAGAATTGTACAGGATATTTTAAAACCTCCATGAGTTGCCCTCTAGCAATAAATATGTCTCCCACATGAACGAATTCTCATTCCCCATCTTCCTCCCTCCCTTCTACTCTCCCTTCTTCCTTCCTTCTCTAGTAATAAAAAGGATCATCCCACAATAGCATTAATTTCAGACTCCAATTCAAAATGTTAGGGATTATTACATTGACATGTTTTTCCCCCAGTCATCTTTGGTTCTTTCCAAGGTCTCTGGGTCATCCAGTCTCTGGGAACTAACCTGGACTCATACGAACTAATTGAGTCTGAACTGATATCCAAGGAGCCCATATGGGACCAACCTATGTCCTCTACACATATCTGACAGTTGTATAGTTTGATCTACTTGTGGAACTCCTAACAATGGGAGCAGAGCCTGGGAACCTGTTCCTCATACTTGGCTGCCTTGCCTAGCCTTAATAAAGGGCAGAAGCTTAGTCCTACTGCAACTTGATGTGTCATGCTTTGTTGTTACCCATTGGAGGCCTGCCCCATTCTGAACAGAAATAGAGGAGGAGTAGATTAGGGGACAGATGAGAGGTAGATGGTGGGAATGGGAGGAGAAGAGGGAGGGAAACTACATTTCAGATGTAAAATAAATAAGTATATTTAATTTTTAAAAAACTCCAAGATGATGCTGATACTGCCAATATAATGGTCTTTAAAACATTATTCCTCTGTCAAATGTGGGGTTAGTAAAGATCTTTTCACATTCTATGGCTTGCCATTTTGTCTTATTGACACTGCCCTTTGCCTTAAAGAAGCTTCTCAGTTTCAGGAGGTCCCATTTACTAATTGTCAACCTCAGTGTCTGTGCTACTGATGGTCTAGTCAGTGTCTGTGCCAATGTGCTCCAAACTATTTTCTACTTTTTCTTCTATATAACTTGGTCTACTTGTGGGACTGCTAGCAATGAGAGTGATGCCTGGACCTGATGCTTTAGCCAGCTTTGGGGAACCTATTCCTCATACTGGGTTGCCTTACCAAACCTTAATATGAGGAGAGGAGCTAAGTCTTATCTCAACTTGATATGGCATAGAGGCCTGCCCCTATCTAAACATAAACAGGGGAGTGGATTCAGGAGGCAGGGGCAGAGGGGAGGTGGGGGAGGAAATTGGAGAAGAGAAGGAAGGGAAAATTGCAATGAATAAATTTAATTTAAAAAATAATAGAAAGAAAAGAAATAATTTTTAAAAAACATTTCTTTTGTATCAGTTTATAATCTATCCCATGATACAATGGACAAATGCACAAATCTGTTCATAAGCTCTTCTTCCCCCCTGAGATCTGGCTACAACATGGCATCATTCTTAAGATTCCTGGAGGCAGAACAGAGAGGGCCTGTGAGGTGTTCCATCAGCATGACTGTCTACCTAAGAATTATGAAGTACTACCTTTCAGTGTTTCTAAGACCCCACAGAATGTTTTATAGTCCCACTCTGAATTCCGTACCTTACATCCACAGTTTTCTGGTACTGCCCTAGACTTATTTTATCTGCTCTGGGAGAGATTGATGGCCATAAACAGTTGTATTTTCAAACACAGAGTTTGGGGGTCTTTTATAGTTGCCTTAAACACTGCTTGAGAATATATCTCTTTTTCTATTTATAGTTTGTCTCTCTGAAATCATAATGTAAAGGTCAAGTAACTTAGCATTGCTACTTCTGCGCGAGATACTTATGTGATTAATGTGTTTTCTAACCACTTGGTTCCTACTTCTCCATGTCACTTAGCCTTCTCCTCACTGCTATATAATCGCTGGCACACACTCACAAAAAAAAAAAGAAAAATTCAAGAAACTTCACACATCAGACCTGAAATTCTGAAACTTTTAGAGATAAATATAGGGGAATGTCAAGATCCAGGCGTAGGCAAAGAGTTGTTGAGTACTGCTCTCCTCTTTCAGAAACTAATGCCGACAATTGACAGATGGGACCTTGCGAAGTTAAGCCCATTCTGTGCAGCAAAGTAAACAATCTAGGGAAGAGATCACATACAGACTGAAAGAAAATCTTCCCAACTGTAATCCAGATGAGGGTTACTATCTAAAATATACCAAGAACTCAAAACTCTGAACAAATGAAGAAACAATCCAATCAACCAATGGGCTAAAAGCATGAACAGAAAATTTGTGGAAGATGGAAAAAAAAAACATGAAAAAATATTTGACCAGTCACCAGAAAAATGCAAATCCAAATTTTGTTGAGATTTTATTCATGAAAAATTTCCAGCTTTATTAACACTCCAATCAGAATTTCACTCATTAAGAAAATATGTAACAACAAATACATACCAGCATGCATGCAGAAAAAAATGGGGGGCATCATTATACCCTGATGTTGAGAATGTAAACAAATCTAACAGCTATAGAAAGAAATAGAATTACTGCAGTTATCCAGTTACACTACTCCTGGTTAGTAACCCAACTTCTATTGCAGCACTTTTCATAAAAATTAAATACTAGATACCTAGGTATCTAGTAATGTTGTAAGGAGGTTGCTTGTTGGTTCCTGACTGATCAGCCCCAAAATAATCACACAGAAACTATATTATTTAAATTACTTCTTGGCCCATTAGCTCTAGCTTATTGGCTAACTCTTACATATCAATTTAACCCATTTCTATTAATCTGTATATTGCCACATGTCTGTGGCTTACTGGCTAAAGTTCCAGCATCTGTCTCCAGTGGAGCTACATGACTTCTCTCTGACTCCACCTCCTATCTCCCAGCATTCAGTTTAGTTTTCCCCACCTATCTAAGTTCTGCCCTATCAACAGGCCAAGGCAGTTTCATTATTTACCAATGGTATTCACAGCATAGATGGAAATCCCACATTGTAGCAATAGAGGGATTCATTGATTAAAAATAAGGAAAATGTGAGACAAGCAGACACTCACAGTGGAATTTATTTTAGTCATAAAGAAGAATGTAGTTATGGTGTTTATGGGAAAATGGGATGCAACTAGATGTTACAAGGAGAGGCAGGCCCTTTGTTTGTCCCGGCTGCCCAGCTAGCTTACACCTGAAATAATCACATAGAAACTGTATCCATTAAAATACTGCTTGGCCCATTAGCTCTAGTTTCTTATTTGCTTATTCTTACATCTTAATTTAACCCATTTCTATTAATTTGTGTATTGCCATGTGACTGTGGCTTACCAGCAAGATTCTAACCAGCATCTGTCTTAGGCAGAAGATCCATGGCATCTCTGACTCTGCTCTTCTTCCCAGCATTCAGTTCTATCTTCTCTGCATACCTAAATTCTGTCCTATCAGGCCCAAAGCAGTTTCCTTATTCATTAACCAATGAAAGCAACACATGAACAGCAGAACCTCCTACACCAACTAGAGATATTAAGTAAAATAAGCCAATCTCAGAAATAAATACCATGTTTTCTCTCATTTCTAATGGCCACATTTCACACACACACACGAGAGAGAGAGAGAGAGAAACTTGCCTAAAAGAAAACAGGGTACTAACAGTAATAAAAACAGAAATAAAGGGGAGGAGAGGAGGAAATGGCTAAAAGAAATTTGCTCAGAATACAATATACAACTGTGAGAAAGTTTTAAAGTGAAATACAAATAAATAAGAAAGGAAACACAAATTTTATTTCATGGTTTCAGGTATTTCCATCCATAATCACTTGGCCCCATATGGTTAAGCAGAACACAGAGCATGTGGCAGACAAGGAAGCTTGCCTTGAAGTACACAGGAAGCAGAGAAAGTGAAATCCAGGAAGAGGCCAAGACACAATTTAGCACCTAAGAATAAAGCTCAAATATTACTTCCTCCATAAAAGAAAAGCCCCAGCTCCTACTTTTTATTGCTTCTTTATAATGTCATCACATTATGAATCCCTCAAGGGATTAATTCATTCAGTAGGTCAGAGTCCTTATCTTCCAATTGTCACAGGAAATACCCTCACAGACACACCAAAAGATGTGCTCTACTAACCTAGATATTTCTCAGTGCAGTCAAATTGAAATCAAATTTAGCCATCTCACAACTGGTGACAATGTATAATTTTTTTCACTTCTACATAAAGGTTTCTTCCAGATTCTAATAATTTTTATTCATTTTCCTACAAACTCATAGTGACAGCTTACTTGAGCTCTTAGAGGGCTCCATCAAAATACTTCCCTAGACCTCCCAGTTTTTCAACACCATCAAAGTTTGTCAAAGGCCATCTTAAAACTTAGTTAGCAAGGGGCTGAAGACACAGCTCAGCAGTCCAGCATGTGTACTGATCTTGCAGAGGACTGGAGTTTAGTTCCCAGTGCCCATTTCCAGCAGCCCAAAACTGTTAGTAGCCCCAGCATCTGGGGAATTCAATGCCTTTGTCTTCCATGGGCACTTTCACTCATGCACACCTACCTATATACAGACATAAACATATGCACACACAAAATTTAAAATAACAAAAATAAATCTTACAAAGTAACATATTGAAGTAAAATGACAACTATTTTTGTTATGTTCACAGACACTGTAGATTGATCATGCCAGCAGGGTTCGTGGGCAAGTCTTGCATTGTTTATGGCCTCAACTAGAAAGGCTTGAATAGTCAGGTATGGCTCAAAGAGATGAAAGCTCCAGTGAAGAACCCATTTCCAAAGTGCCTTTTGGTCACATCAGGTCCCTGAACTAAAATGATCTGGAGATTATGTCAGCCTACTCTACCAAGGAGGAGTCCTGTTTAGCTTCTCCCTGAAGCCTGGGATTCCCATTCAATGGCGACTGAGATACTAAAGAAACCAACTGAGAACCTCCTGAGAGAGCATTTCAAATTGACCAGGCTAAACTCTCTGGCCTTTTGTCATAGGCCAGATGGAATTTTTGTCTCCTGTAATATAAAAATCTAACACTGACTAGGTCTGAAGAAATGGTAAACTTAGACTAGCTGAGGATCTATGGAGAGTGAGACAGGCAGCAGGCTACCCCAGGGACAGAATAGTCACTGGGATTAGGTTATGGAAACTTATTCTCCCCTTTTTGCTCTGCTGTCATCACATATACCGAGGGGTGAGAGCAGATAGGCACAGCAGCTCAACCTTTTTATTCATCAGTTTCTGTCTCCTTTGCTTCTTAAATCTGTACTAGGGATGCAGTTTTACTGGTAACGCCATAAAACTTACGCTGGGGCAGGGTTCTCTTCTTGAGCACATGCCGCTGTCACTAGTGGGACCTTCTGGGATCCCGTTGATGCAGAGCAGGGGAAGAGATAGGAAAGACTTAGAGTGTTGTGCTCCCTGCCTCAGGAAACGGTTGATTTCCACAGCCATGGCCTAACAGCTTTTCTCCCAGCTTGTCACACTCTCACGGCCTCAGATATCACACAGTACTACATCACGTGTAAACACATTCACAAGTCAACCCAAATGTGAGAGAAGATGTTGTAAGCCAGCACTCAACGGGAAAAGTGGCACACAGAGTTTTCCTGTGTCCTTACTCTCCAGTCATTATGGCGCTAATATATTTTTTAAATTTGACATTTTTGATATAGAGACATAACAGGGTTTTTAAACTTCATTCTTAGAACACATTAGGAAAGTAACCAGATAATCTGTAATCATCACTACTTCAGTAGTGAGCCAGTAACTGCTTTGTAGATGAGGGAGAAGAAAACAGTAAAAAGGAAACACATTGAAGTGGCTTATCTTTGTAGCAAAATTCATAAAGAATAGTAAATGAATGATTCCTAACTTATTAAACAAAAGGCAAGCTGTAGAACCACAGAAAAATTCAAACTTGTAGCAACTGTGCCCCATGCTTTCTCTACCACACCTGTCACCACTGACTGCAGTACCTACAGTGATGCTAACTCACATCATTCTGATTAGTGTTGTATTCCTTTACAGATATTATACCCTATAGCCGAGGTTTGCAGAAGTGGGGCACCAATGACTTTCCTTTTCTTCTACAGTACAGAATTGAGGGATGGTGACTTGCAAGCCTTCTGTCAGATGCTAAAGACTCATGACTAATTGTGAACAAAAAAAAAATGGAGATGGATGTGATAGGTGTCACTCATGGATATGGTGTCAGCGATTTTCTGCATCTTCTCAGATTTCAGATTCTGTAGAACAAAGTTGTGGGAAAGCACAAAAGGTCTCAGCATTCAGTATTCAATACACATGAAATCAATGGCTACTTTACATTGGTAAGAGGCTCAGCTTCCCATTCTTTATGTCTCCACTGAATACAGAAACATTGTCCAAAGAATCCATGTCCAGATTTCTACTGTAGACCCAAATGCCTGGATTTGGGGAGGCCGCAAAAGGACTAATTGTTTCTCAGACAACATGAACTCCAAACTAATCTTGCTAGCATCATATTCCTGCTTCGGGGTGTTTTCTGTACTGTGTATGTACTGTCCTTTCCAATTCCTGTGCAATGTTTAGCTGCAATCTTCTTACCCTTAGCACTGCAGCACTCTTACTATCATCCCCATGCAGGGTCCTCTACTCACTCTAGCCAAGGGCCTGGCCCAATGTGAAGGAGAAGGTGAGGAATATTCACAGTGCATGTTCCTCCCCATAAATGATTCAGCATGTACTAAAATTTGCACCTTCTCTGCAGTCTTATAACAAGTGTCCAATGACATTGAAATATAGGTCCAATGTCTCCCTCCTCCAATTTCTCTGAGTTTTATACACAAATATTTACAATATTTATTTTCTTTGCCAATGAACCAGGAATTATGCCAAGTATTCTATGTCTTTCTTGAACAATAGTCATGTTTTAAAATATGTTGCAACCAATTTTTTCTTTACTTGATAGTTTTAGGCTTGTGGACAAACACTAAAACATAGGCTTTCATGGTAAATGAAACCACACCCCCCCCCAACCATTTATGAGCTACCCTTGAGCATGTCAGAGCAATTTCACATACCTACTATTTACTCCATCTTTGAAATGGAAATATGGACAATAACATTATTTCCCCTTAAGTGGTGCAGAAATAGAAACAATGTATTTAAGCACCAGGTAAATGTAAATTGTTGAGAATAATGATTTGCATCCTTTGACGAAGGAAATGTGCTATGAGGTCATAATTTTTCCTCTAGAAAACATCAGTATTTGATTTTGTTCAGTAATTTCCCCATTCCCTGTGTCACACAGGTTAAAGATGACCCCATAATCTTCAAGTTGTCTTAAAATGTCTCCCAACTCCAAGGCCCACTGACTGTGAGATAATACTGTTTACTCACACAGCAAGAGTCTTCATCAAAAGCTGCTACTGTGAATTCAGTAAAACTACTTTTTAAAATGGAGTATTGTAATTTTTTCAAAAATTTGCAGCATGCATTGACAGTAGATCAGAGCATGTGGTCTTGTTGAACATAAGATACATACATGTATTATGTGTGTATCTTATGCCATAGTAATAATTAAAGAAGAGGTCATTAATTTGCAAAAGAGTAGGAAGGGACACATGGAAGGAAGTAGACAGGGGACAGAAAAGAAAATGATACAGTACTCATATAAGAAATTCTCAAAAAGAAACTTAATTAAAAACATTCATGGTTCTCACTAGGTTCATGGGAGGATGAACAACCAAAAAAGGATAGTCTCACAGTTGGAGCCCGATAACACAGACCTCAAAACCATGGTGTGTATTGTTGGCCTTGCAGATAAGGAGAACCTTAATGAAGCACTTTTCATTTCATAGTTTTAAAACAAACATCAAAGAAACTGAGGGAAAGAGATAGACAAATGAGCGGGTGGGAAGGAGAGAGTGGAGTGGTGAAGGAAGGGGGCAGGGCGGGGGGACAACCACATGTCAAAGTGCAAAGATCTTGTCATTGTCTTCATTGAGCATTGTTAGTCATCGGGGTCTTCCTGAATGACATATAGATTTAAAGGTCCCCAGGAAGCCATATAACACAAGCCAAGTGACTTCCCACAGTGCATTGGTTTAAAACTTCCCCTAAGCTTCACCAGAGGCAGGCTTTACAGATAGCATGCAAATGGGAATTTCATAAATCATCACTTACACATCTTCCAAGAGCTCTCGATTTTGAAGCTGCCTGATATGAATCTTCATAAAAAGTAAGGATTATCCCTGTTATTTATGAAGAGAGACATGGCTTTGTGGATGAGTCTGGTGCACTTCACAGCAGTTGAAAGGCCTGGGAAGTGGGACAAATACATTGTGCTTTGAAGGTCTTGGATTTGGCTCAGTTGGCAAAAGTGGCTGCTGTGCAGGCTTAAGGACCTGAACTGAGATCCACAGCACTCACTGAAATGTTGGATGTGGCAATGTATACCTGGAGTCCTAACACTGGGGATGCAGGGACTCACTGCTCCACTAGCCAAGTTGAAACAGTGAGTTCCAGGTTCAGTAAGAAACCCTGTCTCAGTGGATATTAGCTGTTAAACAGAGGATAACCATGCTACAATCCACAGCCCCAGAAAGGCTAGATAATAAGGAGGGTTCATGGAGGGACACCCAGATCTCCCTGGTAAGGGGAAATGGAAGAGATTTCCTGTGTGGACTGAGGGCAGGTGGGAATGGGACCATGAGTGATCAGGTTGGAAGGTAGGGTGGAGGGAGAGAGTACTGAAAGAGACTACTGGAAAGGGGGTACATTTCAGGATCAGATAAAAACCAGGGGATCTTCTAGGAAACTACAGGAAGACCCCAGCTTAGACTCCTAGCAATAGCAGATACGTAGCCTCAGTTGGTCATCTCATGTGACCAGCTTGGTGCCTAGTTCAAGTGTCATCAGAAAGGTGTCATCCAGCAACTGATGGAAACAGTTGTAGACCCACAGCCAAACATTAGGCAGAGTTCAGGGAATCCTGTAGAAGAGGAGGAGAAAGTATTGTAGGAGCCAGAGGGGACAAGAACACCCACAGAACCAACTAACCTGTGCTCATAGGGGCGCTCACAGAGACTGAACTGACAACCAGGGCCTGCATGGGACTGATCTAGGCACTCTGCATATGTTACAGCTGTGTATCTTGGTCCTCTTGTAGGACTTCTACCTACTGTGTGGAAACAGGGGCTGTCTCTGACTCTTTTACAGGCTTTTGGAACCCTACTCCTCATACTGGATTGCCTTGCCCAGCTTAAGTACATGGGGAAGTACTTAGTCTTACTGCAACTTGATATGCCATGTTTTGTTGATATCCATGGGAGATCTGCCCTTTTCTAATCAGAAACAAAGAAGGACTGGATTATGGGTGGGAACAGAGGCAGAAGGGGTGCTGGGAGGAGAAAAGGAAACTGTGGCCAGGATGTATAATTAATTAGTTAATTAAAAAAAAAGAAATCCTGTCTCAAAAAAAAATATGTGATAGAAAAAAAAACACTCAAAGTCAACCTCTGACCTCCACATACGTATGCCCAGGTAAATATAGCCCTAAATATATTCTCACTAAACAAACAAACTAATAAACAAATTGTTCTTTGATTGGTATATTTTGTGTCAGTGAGGTCTGTGGCCTCAGTATGGTCAGTATTTTGGCTGTGTGTATTCTCATGGCTGGTGACTGAAGTACAGTCAGCCCCCAATATCTATTCTTTGGCTCTCTATGGCTTCAGTGAGCAGTTATCTGAAAGTAGCATTTGCTTGACTCTTCAAAAAGTAAGAAGCCACACTCACGTAGCTTTTATTGTGTGATGTTTTTATAATTGCTCTATTTTGTCATGACTTCTGCTTATCTCCTATTGTGCCCTAATTTAAAAATTAAACATTATCACAATTATACAAGAATAAAAAATAATGACACAAGACTTGTTACTACTCACGGTCTGAGATATCAGTGGGGTTCTTGGAATAAACCGTTTGTGGATAGGGATTACTGTGCAATGAGCTTGAAGGAGTTGTTTTTTAAAATGAGAAAACAACATTGCACATCACATTGGATTATTGTTGAAATTAAACATGATAACTCATTTAGGGTATTTGAAAGTGTGTAGTACACAGTACTCAGCAAACACATTTGATTATACTACAAAAACTAAATATCTGTGCTTTTCCTCTAAGGACCTTTGCCCTCTAAGAACACGGTAGGTGGACATCTGTTAGAGTATATGGCCAATTTGGCTTACAAGGAAAAGATGGACAGAACTTACAAATCAAAAATATACTAAGAAGGAAATCCTCTTAATTAGAGTTCCTATGACTATGATAAACTAGCATGACCAAAGGCAAAGGAAAGAGTTTGTTTGTTGTTTGTTTATTTTTCATCTTAGGTTACAGTTCTCAGATTGCAATCTGTCGCTGTGGGAAGTGAGGGCCCGAACTGAAGCAGAGCACTGGAGAAATGCTGCTACACACTTGTTATTCATATTTTGCTTACCCTGCTATTTTACAGCATTGAAGGCTAACTTCTCAGAATGAGTGAGCTGGACCTTCCCATACCAATCAATCATGAAAATATCATAAAGACTGGCCTACAGCCATAGAGTGGAGGTATTTTCTCAAGTGAGGATAATTCTGATTTATGTCAAATTGACCAAAAAAAAATTCTTGTCAGGATAGATGCTGATTAGAGTTAGAAAATCTGGGCCTCTGTACTGTTTCTGCTTTTTTCTGAGATTTATCCTCTGAAGGCCACTGTCTAGCTCTGGGCTTTATCGTTTCCAAATCTATAAAACAGGTGTCAAGATAATACTGCCACATTTAACTCACAGAAATAGAAAGATCAAAGGAGATTATGGGCAGAGAAATGCACATAAAACTATAAATCAATAGAAATATATAAAGTATAGTTTGTTTCTTTAAGTTAGTTTGTATCCAAAAATGGAACAAAGGAAAGCTCACACAGCAAATGGAGGGTTTTTTGTGCTATAGTGTATGCATTTTCTTCAGAATGGGTCTTGTTTTAAATATTGCATCTTCACACTAAGGGAAAACACTAATTAACTATCTGTAATGTAAATTCAAGGATTTAAACCCACACAAGCAAATCTATGTTTAGCCCTTAGCAACACCATCTTATGTTTTCTGGTTATGGAGTATATTGTTATTCAATTAATATGAGCATATAAATTCACATTGTTCAGAAAAATATTATGTTCATTTAAGGTTTGGTGAGGTAGGTAGAACCTTTCTTTGGGTATGGCTATCTAATGTGACTTATTCTTATGCTACTAAGAGCACAAGATTTCTTCCTTAAATATGTGGAGATGAGGAATATCAAGCTATTGTGAAATATAATAGTATCTGTACATTACAGCATTTTCCAAATTCTAATTATCAATTAACATAGGATTAAATGAAAAATAGATGGTCATATAGAAGCTACCCAACATGCTTCCTTTACATATGCTGAGTGTACAAGCTCTATAAATTCTCCTATTTGTATAAATATCACTATTCATAAAGATACAATGTAACAACTGAGAATGGTATTTTTTCATCGATTACTAGTGTCAAGTGGCTCAGAAGCTCAAATCAATGACTGATTTGTCCAAAGCTCGTGCTAATTATGATCTCTCTTCCCAAGATCATGAAAAGAGAGGTTAAGGAGTTTATCTGCCAGGATTCGCTATAGAAAATAAAAAACAGTGGTTTTACATAGATATATTTAAAAAGCTTCTGGACTAACCATCCATCAGTTAATGAACAAATCTTAAGGACATTTACCTCTTCAAGTATGAATGGTAATAGTAGGTATCAAAACATGTGTAATATACCAAACACAGTGGCTTTAAACTTTTATACTCTCAAATGCTTGCAGGTCAAATTATTCAGGTCTGGGCAGCCAGGAACAAACAAGCGGTCTCCACCAACAAAATGGAACCCAAATTTTTGGTGTTGATGCCCACCACCCACTTTGGGTCTGAGTGCTTGTGTGTCCACTCGGGGTGGGGAGGAAAGTAGCTGAGACCAAGCCCAGGGCTCAGCGCTCCCCACCTGGGCAGGCACTGGGATAGGGTCTGCTAGGAGTGCACAGGCAGGAGAGCATCGCAGATATCTGCCACCACACACAGAGATATTTCCAGGCTGTACAGTGTGCTGCATGGCAAATTTAGCTTTCACTCAGATAAAAAGGATTTATATGGTACACGGTGCCACCCAGAGTTGATGTGGTGAGGACAGTTCCCACCTGACAGTCTCAGAGGCTGTGAACAAACCTCTGCCTTGTTGGGCTGGGCAGGTAAGCAGTATAGTAAGATATAGATTTTAAAGGTCTTGGTTTGATTTGCAAGGTTGATTTCCATGTGTTTACTACACTATTAAAATTAATTGAATGTGTAAAAAGGTATGCAGTAAGCATTGGCCAAAGAAAAGAGGATGAATAAGGAAAGAAATATATATGCACTTGATCCTGAACAATCAGCAAAACTGTCCTTTCAATACAGTATAAACAGTCAGAGTTGGAATATCAGTCCTGAGTCATTTATCCTCAGCCACTGCTGAACAGTCAGAAGCAATTTCAATTTCCGAGGAAGTTTTGCCAAGCAGTTCTTCTGTCTTGGACCCCAACCTTTTGGTTGTCACATGTACTTCAAAGCAGTCCAGTTTCTGACAATTTAAGAAATTTATATCCAAAAAGCAAAGCAAAGCCTGAAATCGTTAAGGCATCATAAATCACCCTTAAGGTCGCATAAGCATAATAAAATAATTTAAGAAATAATTATGGGACACCATGGGGCTGAATGAAATCCAGCTAAAGAACAGTGATGCACATATCTCTTCTTGATTCTCTGTCCCTGACATGGCATTTTAGCAAGTTAAATCAAGGAGAGTTTAAGTGATGATCTCCACCAAATTTGCTATCTAAGTACAGGACATGGGTCCAAACCAGAGCCCAGTATGAAACAAGAGTGAAGATTACTTTTTTTTTTCAAGATGTAATTCTTTTCACTTAGAGAAAACGCCCCTGTTTTGTCAAGATCATCGGCATCTATGAGTGTGTTACAGAGTGAGAACGAGTCTGTCACTGAATAAATAATCCTGCTCAATTTACTTCAGATGATTCTACCTACCATGTTATCTTCTCCAAGGGAGGGAAACAGCAGCACAGCAGGTGCCCCAGAAGCAGCAGTTGTAGACCAAGGAGGTTATTTCAGTGGAGAAGTGAGCCTGTTAACAGGGTCAGTAAACAATTTAGAGGCTCCTTTTATCACGGTTTCCAAACCGTCTTTCAAATTAGCAAATGGCACATAACATTTAGGTAAGGGCATTGTAAGGAAGGCAAAACGAGGGCTCCTTTTCCAATGTCCAGCCAGATATGAACTCTGGGCAGGAGATACAGCTGGCATTAAAGTACAGTCTCTCCAACAGTAGGAAGAACAACTTCATACGCTTCTCTGCAGAAAAATAGAAACATGATCAGATACATAAACCTAATGCCAGTGACAGTAAAGTGAAGCCATTGACAATAGTGAATAAATAGAAAACTTTAACTCAAGACCAACCATCCAAACATATTGCTAAAGGCTTTTATTAATTTACTGAGGTTGCTATAGTATATTATCACAAACAAGGTGACTGTCTAAACTTCTAATAACCAGAAGAATGACTTTCTACTATGTCAAGCCACTGGTTACCTAACTCTCAAGTCAAATAGACTAAAAAACAGTTTATTCTAGAGCCAGATAATGAGTGACCATAGCCTGGACACATATTTGGGTTAACCTTTTAACAACACTGTAATTGTTTAATAAAGTTTTTATAGTAACAGAGAGAAACTCATGAATCAAGGCACTTTTCAAGTAGGATCTTCAGGTAGGCTGCTTTATTTTAGATGTTCTTTAATGCCATTCTTAGCCTTTCAGTTGATAAAAACTAGGAGTGTGTTTGTAGATTCTAAAAGGTCACACGGATGTTCGGTCATGCAACAGGGTGAGCAATAAATTGCTCTTTAGGACCTAAGATGGCTTAAGATAATTTTTCTCGGGACCTGTAACCTTCCAACTCTCCACAGCCTCTCAAGATTTATTCAGTCAGTCAGCCGTGTAGAAGACACACAAGTGTGACTTCCTTTCAACGCCTGAACTTCAGTTCATACTTACCCTTCTATCTATCTCCTGCCTCTGTTCTCACGTGGACTTCCATCCTGGACCTCTTCACAGCATTCGCCCTATGTTGTACATCTGTTTCTCCCCCACCCCACGCAGGCACTGGTTATCTTGGATTAGAGTCTACCCCAGATGAGTTTTACTTCATCTTAAGTTGTTTACAAGCACAAGGACCAGTTTCCGGATAAAGTTTCGTTGACTTTATAGGGATTAGAACTCGAAAATAACTTTCAGGCAGACACAATTCAGCTCACAATACTTATCGATGGAAAAGTTTGTGGGGAGGGAAAAAAAGTCTGTTAAAAGTTATTTATTAAAAAATAAATAAAATTTTTCTTTGCCCTTGTATTGAAAAATAAGCACCTAGAACTAGATAAGAATTCTGGGGATTAGAAACATCAGGCTATCTGATAAGAGACCTGGTTGAAGAAGCTTGTTGCTTTCACTATCTGTACTCATGTTTTTGGAGGTTAAGATTTTTCCAACACATATAATACAGCCACACTTCTGGATAAATATACAGATTTGGGGGTACACAAAGCATTCCCCTATCAATCCAATAAGAATGTCCCAAAATGTTATGCCATGAATGACTATAAGAACAACCATTCCAAGAGTTAGGCATGAAGTCTCTTGTGGTCATTAATATAGTTTCTGTGAAAAAAATGGCATCACTATTCTTAGTGATATGACCTTATGTAAGCGCTTAGCTTTTAAGGGCCCCCATGCTTCTTCTCCCCATGTATAAATGAGAATAACAGTCTCACCTATCCAGGATGAGACTGCACACTTAGTATAGGGCAGCTCTTGCCATTACTGAGCTTTTTCAAGGGGAAATGAATATGTACAGTTAGGCAGTGCTTCCTTTTGGTATACCTGCTCCTTTTGGATGACTGGCAGTAAATAAATGGAGTCAGAGAAGAATTCCAAAATCCTGAAACTGGAGCATGTGAGATCTCAATCTCTTTTGTAAACATCAGTTGGTGAGAGGATTGAAGCGCCCAATGGTCTAAAATTGAAAGAGAAATTGCAGGTGAGATCTGTCCAAATGTTTGTCTCTGAACCTTAAATAGCAACAGCACACACACACACACACACACACACACACAAACACACACACACACACACCAGCCTTCTCATTTCCATCCCTCCAGACTTGTCAGGTCTATTTGTCTCTAGGCTATTAGAGCCACACCAGTAAATCAAATTGAAAGAGTATTGCTGTAGTTGGAGGCTGCTCGTTCATTTCTCAGACGAACAGACCTGATATAACCACACAGAAAACTGCATTAATTAAAACACTGCTTGGCCTATTAGGTTAGGCATATACCTGATTAACTCTTATATCTTAAATTAACCCATTTCTATTCATTTGTGTATCACCACGTGGTTGTGGCCTACCGGTAAGGTTCTGTCCAGTGTCCAGCATCTGTGTCCTGGGGCGGCTACATGGCTTCTCTTTGAGTCCACCTATTCTCTTGCTATATCTCTTCCAACCTGACTATATTCTGCATGTCATAGGCCCAAGCAGCGTCTTTATTCACCAATGACAATAAAACATATTCATAGCATCCAGAGGGGAATCCCACATCATATGGTCCTCGTGGAGCTTATTACAGACCAAAATATTCAGGTGAATTAATGGTGTGCTGTGGTTCACTAAGTTTGGGGAAATAAAAACAAGATGAGCTGACTCCAGGGACCCACAAGGGGAGGCTACAGCAGGTTCTAATACACAGGGCCTTTAGAGGAGTGATATTCAAGCAGAGTTAGAGGAGATCATGGAGTTGGTGATATAGGTATCTGTAGAAACAGACATGCAAACAGAGGAACAACCATTGCAAAGGCCCTGAGGAAGGATTGTGGAAGAACAGAAAGAAAGTTGGGAAAGGGAGAAAATTCACCAAAGCCACGGGATAGCTAGGAAATACTTTGTGTAGATTATCTCTCCCTAACCCAGGCCAGGTCGATGAACTTGCTGGCACCAGTATCTTCTTTCTACTTGTGGTTCTGAAATTTAATAATATGTCACATCAACCACAGTACACATCTCTAGCTGCCAAAACTTTCTAGTGCTCTTGCCAGGCAAGGATTCAACTTATTTTTAGTCTATGATCTCTGCTAATATAACCCGCTAACTAGACCAAGCCAATCCAGAAGATAATAAGAAGGGAGAGATCCAGCACTCACTATAGTAGAGGCTATCTACAAACACAGTTCCTGGAAACACAGAGTTCTCAAAACAACTTGATCAAAGTGCAAGTGTCCAGGTATGCCGCAATCAACTCATTTAAAGTTTCCAAGAAGGAGAGACATACACTTATTCTTCTCTGGATGAGTTTCCTGAATTACTCCAATAATGAACTGAGTTTAGAATATACTGATTTGGACTGAAACCTTCATTCCGAATGAAGAACCAAAACCCAAAGGAATTAAATAATTTTCAAAATGAAATCTCTCTTTTCCCCCAAATGAGAAGGGATTTTTGTCTTCCCTTTTCTTTCTTCTTTTAACTCTTCACTTTTCCCCACCAATGTATAGGAGTTATGTGCTTTTGATCAATCCCCGAAAGGACTGGTGACACTTCCTAATCATGTCTCCTAGGAGAAGTGACTTTGGAAACCTAAAACCATCCCGGGAACTGCTCCATCTTTTCCAAATGAAAAGCTCACCTTGAAATGGTGGCAGCCACTCAACTCCGGGAAGATGATTATTTCTTCTTAATTGGGACCATCTAGAGAGGCTTGGATCCACACAGGCTCTCTTTGCCGAGTTTAAATAAAAAGGCGTCCCTTTGTCCTTGTTATTTTCGAGATGATACATGTGCTCTAACGGCTCTCGCACACCATGGGGCTCTCGTTGACATCAATGGGCATTATGCATGTGAAGGGGCAGCAGGAGTGGGCTCATTATCTCCAACCCAAGCAGAGAGAAATGCAATAATAATCGTTCTCCGCTTTTACCCAAGCTTTTAACTGGTGTTGGAAATGTAAGTAACCTTCATGTTCTGGGTTACAGTAAGCATCACCTTGTTCAGTTGGCAGATGAGGTTCAATTCCTGCTGGATCAACCACAGGGATGGAGAAAAGGAACACTGAAGGACTGGAAACTATTCTCATCTATAAAGCTGGGCTGACTCATTTGTCTCTCAGAAGAGCTGTGGCTCTCTGGTAATACTTCCCACTATAGCCAAACTCTCGAGTAACTGAAAACTTAGATATCCATAGAAGTTCAAGCTCCTATGTCAGAAGTAGCCATAGAGAATGCAGGACTTACTCCAAAGCACATTACTAAGTCAAGTCATCTTGTTTATCAGAGGCTTTTCTCTCTATTGGAACACTGCAGTACAGCTGATGCAGCTTTACATTTAGATCTCCTGAGCCTACCAGTCAGTCTCCTGATTCAGGAAAAGAACTCCAATGCAGATCACTGAAAGAGCAGAAAGGGCCTGAATCCTGAAAGGCAATACAGCCATCAATGTGAGTTCTTGCTTTTTCCATATCCTATATGATATCACAAAAGAATTATTGCAAAGAAATGTTAACTGCAGGCATACAATCCAACAGTAAGTATATAGAACTTACTCATTGTCTCTATCTGAAACTGGGTAGTCATTATATCGAAGTCATGTATTCTCCATTGCTCTCTATTGCCAGTAACCATCATCCTCTTATAGTTCCAAGCATTTACATACTTAGATGTCCCGTGTAGGTATTTGCCTCTCAACATTTATCATAATGTCAAATTTCATCCACAACACTCATATATAGCAGGATTTGATCCTTTTAAGGCTGAATAATATTCCACTGTGTTTATACAGATAGATACATATATATATACATATATTAAAAACATTCTCTTATAATAGCCATCCATTAAAAAACTATTGGTTGTTTCATACTCCTTGTCTCTTGTGGGTCATGTTCAAATGAATACAAATAAGATCCTGATTTAATTCCCTTTGGATATGAACTAAGAATGGGATTTCTGTAACACATGGTGTTGCATTTTTAATTTTTTTGAGGCCTGCCCATTCTGTTGTCTATGGCAGCTGTACTCTTTTTGGTCTATCACCAAAAGTCTTCACATTCCCAGGTGCTCTTCACATGCACTATAGTATTCTGTCAAGTGTAGGGTGAGGTCTTATTGCATTTTGATTTGTATTTCCCTAGCAGAACAGGTTGTTGAAAATTTTGTTATATTTTCTTGGCATTTGTATTGCTCTTCAGATAGACATAAAGATGTCTATTCAAGACCTTTGCCAATTCTGTAATTGGTTTGTATAAGAACTTGATTTCGGGGGGGAGGACTCATTATGGAAATCTGTGCAGTCCTCGTCCAGTTGCCCCAACATCGATGTCAACAGCACTCCTTAAAAATGAAATTGGAGTTAGCTGGTCACTTCACCAAACATAATAAACCACAAATTCAGTATTAAGAAAGTGAAGCCCATGCTTCTTCCAAGCCTTACTGTCCCTAAGATAGCTTGTTTTGTTTTGATTTCATTTTGGTTTGACTTTAAGCTTCTGGCTGTCTTTTGATAATATCCTATTCAGTCTTAGTGAAAGACAAAAAAATTAGCTGGTCTTTGCCCTCCTAGGGCCATGACTCAGGCCTGCTTCCCCATTTTCTCTTCTATTCCCTTCTTGTTTGGAGGACAAGACCTTTATAATACATACCAGGCTCATGTGCTCACAGCTGATATCTCTCACTCACTGCTAGCAAGATTTATTCCCACTCCCTGATGCAACTTTGTACCTCTGAGCATAAACAAACAGCTAAGAGTAAGGTGTCTGGTTTTCTTATGAAGACAGTAAAGAAAGAGAGTAAAAACCCAAAAGGAACACAGGTATTCTTTCTGTTTCAAGTTATGCTTCAAATCCCTTATTACTACGAAATTATCTCTCTTTGTATAAAGCCTACTGGCTCAAGCCTGATTATTTGCAAGTAAAAACAAGAGATAGCAATTAGTTCTTCTTCAGTCCACTGTCAGTAGCTCCTTACTCAGTGCCAATCATACACTAATTATAACCAATTTCTTACTCATGGGCAGAAAATATGATGAACATTCAAGAACAACTCATTCCTCATCTCTCACCCACTTTGTTAGTTCTGGAATTACTCTCTCTTCAGATGTTAGTGGCCTTGGCTTTACATGTTTCAATAAGATGGCCCTCTGTAGTCAGCTCACCAGACTCTTAGGATGGTGATAATGATGTTGAAACCACTTAATTCCACAATTTTACCCTCAACTAATCATGGCTATTATGGAGGAGGGGTAGAAATTCAATCCAATTGCTGTTTATTGAGCACCTTATATTACAAAACTCAGTTACTTGGAAGAAAATATAGTTGAATATGTAAGCTTATCCATAATTAACAGTATTGATGGCCCATTTTCCATATACAGATCAGATATCAAATGTGTATTGCTAGTTAATAAGTAGTAGATTTTAAGTAGTAAGCAAATGCTCATTAATCTTATGAAAAGTACATATTTCCTCAAAGTACAACTTCATTTTATTCACTCACTCATTTGTTATTTTATTCAAAAGTATATTTTGAACATCAAGTACTTTCAAGCACTTCTTCAGGCAATAAGAAGACAACAGTGGAAAACTTTAAATCCTTATAACCTTTGACTTTGTAAACAGAGAGGAGGAGTAAGAAGGAAGGAAGATAGGAAAGGGAGACGATTATGACATAATCTTTTTGTACACTGTGAAGATGATGTGGGAGTCCCCTCCCCTCTGTGTGCTGTGATTACCATTAATGAATAAAAAACTGCCTTGGCCTGTTGATAAGGCAGAACTTAGGTAGGCAGGGAAGATGGAACTGAATGCTGGGAGGAAGAAGGCAGAGTTAGAGAGATGCCATGGAGTCGCTGCCAGAGATACAGACATGTTGAAACTTTGCCAGTAAGCCACAGTCACGTGGTGATACCCAGATTAATAGAAAAGGGCTAAATTAAAGTAAGAATAGCCAATAAGAATCTAGAACTAATGGGCCAAGCAGTGATTTAAATAATATTGTTTCTGTGTGATTATTTTGGTTCTAGACAGACAGAACCAACAAGCAACCCTCCCCCCTTCCAACATGAAGATGTATCTCTGCCTATGGTGCCTTATGATTGGTTTAATAAGGAGCTGAATGGCCAATAGATAGGCAGAAGGGCACAGGCAGGAATTCTGGAGAGAGAGAGGAAGTTGGGAAGAATCTGAGATGTTCAGATTAAGCCAGTGAGATGCAGAGGGAAGTGGACATACAGAATGGAGGAGAGGTAAAGAGCAATGTGGTAGAATGTAGATTAATAAAAACAGGTTAATTTAAGTTATAAGAGCTAGTTGTGAACATGTTTAAGCTAAGGCCAAGCTTTCATAATTGATAGTAAGTCTCCATGTCATTATTTGGGGGCTAGCAGTCCAAACAAAATTACACTATAGGAGTCAGAGAGAAGAAAAAAGAGAGATAGAGAGATACAGAGAAATAGGAACAGACTCAAACCAGAAGGATAATAGAGTAAAAGCAATTTTATGGTAGAAGTCTATTCTGTGGCAGATAATTAACATGAAGACACTACTAAATACCAGAAAAGTTGGTTCACTGAATGAATTACACTGACACATTTAACATCTGCGAGACAAATGTGGTCAAGATGGAAAAGGAAATAAAAAATCAAGGTAATAAATACAATACAACTTTAATTCTTAAGGCTAGAGAAGAAATACAGGAGAGAGGAAGAAAATCTTCACGCATTCCTGAGGATTTTGAACTTTATCTTAGGCAGTGGAAGACAATGAAATTTCTAGCTTATGATGAATTTGATTAGATTTTCGGGAGAATTGGGAAGATGTGGCAAAACCAACACATCCATGAAGTGGTTTACTAGAAGCAGAAGACTATTATGCACAGGGAAGGCTTGATGAGGAAGCAGAAAGGAAGCATAGTCCACAGAATCTTATAGCAAATTAAATTGAGACTCTACAGAGGGCCGAATAATGGAGTCCAACACATACCATTTTCCTAATATGCAGATCTTGGAAATCTATCCCCTTGCGGGGAAAAAGCACTGTTAATATGAACCAGATTATAGACATTAAAATCAGCAATGTAATATACACATGAATCTCTAAAGGATGGGGACTTTCCCCCATTGCAAGGTATGGTCAAAGAGAAACAAGGTGGAAAAGTTACACCTGAAACCTGAGAAGGATTCAGTTCTTTATTGCTAGCTTTGAAGACTGAAGGAGTATACGAGCCATCAAGAACAAGTGACCTCTAATAGTGGTGAATGGCCTTCAGCTTATAGACAGAAAAAGTGGCAATCACAGTGCTATAGCCTCATGGCACTGAATTCTGTAAAAACCAAATGATTAAAGACATTGATCCTCTAAAGTCTTCAGAAAGTAATACAAGCACGCTAACCCTTGATGTTATCCTAGTGAGTCCCAATCAACTTCTAAAGACTGAAAATGCCCACAGTTTAAGTCACTACTTGGTAATTTATTAAGACAACAATAGAAAACTAATACAGACCTGAAGATGAAAAAAAGATATAATATGATTCCTAGATGATAAATAGAGGCCAAAACAAAAGAATCTTCCAAGAAGGGGTAATGAACCTCTAAACTAGAGATAACCCATCTAACAACAAGAAAGGAAGCAATCTTTGATCAGAAGTCTTTGTCAAAACCAATGTTCATATCACTTTATGAAACCCTTATAGGATACACAGGAAGAGAGAGCAGTGCTGGTCATCCAACAAGACTTGGAGCCTATCTACACTAAGTAGACAGGGATCCTGGGCACAACTAACTCATATTCTAAAGATGATTTGTTCCTAGTAAGTCCCCAAGGAGCTAGCTACAGAGAAAGTGCAGTTATGGAAATCACCCTGCTCCTCCTGTGGACTGTAACCTCATGCCTTGTGGATATAACCATTTCTTGTTTGTTTAACTTTCTAAACTTTAAAGTACCTACAGTACTACATACAGGAGGAGAAAGGGTGCTGGTATCTTTCTTCCAGAGATGCCAGCATTCACAAGTATGGCTGCCAGTCAGATCAGAAGTGCCAATTATCCACTCTGCTTCCGAATACATGCAAAATTGGAGTGACTGTTTACCTTAGAATTCACACAGTTGCTTTAGATTTTTATGCTCTACATTCTTGTAGGAACCTGCATTATTCATCTGTGAAGCCCCAACACATAAGCATATAATATGACAGGAATATTAGGGCTGCACCAGAACATAAAAGAAATTTGTAATAAAATGATATATATTCACCATAATATCCACAACAGTATTTCCTGCATGACTTTCAAAGACTCCCATCATTTTATATAATATTCATAATATGGGAACTTAATCCTTTTAAAACTTATAACAACAACAACAAAACCCTTTACATTAGCATAGAGATAATATTCAAAGTGTTACCTGCTTTTTTTGTACTTCACACAGCTTTGTTCCAGAAAATGATTGTTTCCAAAAGTTCCTTATCCAGGCAATGGTGGTTTGGCTCCAATTATGATGTATGTCCTTGACTGCATTCAAGTTCACAGAACAGTTCCTATTCTCTCTTCTGAAATAGCAGAGCATTGTCTTGCTCCAAGCATCCCTGAGAATACTTGGATCTTGTTTGAAAAATCACTTTGAGAGTGTTGCACGCAGCTTTTTGTAACAGTTCTCTAAGTAAGTCCTGAATTGTCTTCTTTGTCCAAGTTATACCAAGTCTCCTCCTTTCCGTGAATTATGTCCCAGCTGAAGTCTGTAGAGCTCTGCAATAAACACCCTGACAGGAGCCGAAGTTTATCAGTCCAGTTTTGTGGAGTTTCTAGGCTGTTGGGGAACTCCGAAGCCAGTTCAGCCAAACATCCGGGTGAATAGATGAGAAAACAGATTAGGAACTGAGAAAATGAGGGGAAAAACATTGGAAATGGGCTTAATAGTGGCAGAGTAAAAATTCAGCACTTATCTTCTGATTCCAAATGAATGTTCTTTCCATTGTGGCATACTCGCTGCCCAAACTTCCTGTAGGACGCAACCACTTAGGCAAAGCTTGTTTTCCTGGCTACATTTACTGAATATGCCCAAGTAGTCTCACAAAATTAGGCTCTGTAGTGGCTAAACCGGATGAATTGTGAACTGGAATAAGCCTTTCCTTCCTTCCCTTATATTTTGTCAGAAGTTTGTTCCAGCAATGTGAAAGGTAACCAGCACAGAAATTGGTACCACATAGAGGGACACTGCAGTGATAAACATGACCACGTGATATTTATGCATATTTGTGAGAGGAATGGAGACTTGTGACCAAGAGTTCCAGAAAGTCACTGAGCCAGCCAATGTGTGGTAGAGTAGGAATTCCTGCAAAAAGGTCCTAAGAGGCTATCATGTGGAGCTATAAAGATAAAGCCCAAATTGCAATAGAGGTCCAGAGTGCTGGAGATTTTAAATCAGTTATTTTCTGTAGTAAGAGGCAAGCGCGGGCCTCGTTCCTAGTGCCCAACTAGCTTAACACCCAAAACAATTACACAGAAACCATATTCATTTAAACACTGTCTGGCCTATTAGCTCTAGCCTCTTATTGGCTAACTCTCACATATTAATTTAACCCATCTCCATTAATGTGTATCACCACTTGACTGTGGTTTACCGTCATGAGTCTAACCAGCGTCCATCTTGGGGAGGAAAACCATGGCATCTGCCTATCTGTCCTTCTTCCCAGAATTCTGTTCTGACTACTCTGCCCACCTAAGGGATGCCCTATCAAAAGGTCAAGGCAGTCTCTTTATTCAACCAACGAAAGCAACACATAGAAAGAAGGACCTCCTACACCATTTCCCCTTTTCTGTTTAAACAAAAAAGAAAGGCTTTCATTTTAACATAGTAAAATTACATATAACAAAACAGTTATCAAGCATGAACTACAGTTACCATATTTATATCTATTTTATCTTTTATCATAACTAAGGAAAACTATAATTATAACTATCTTCAATTATTATTAATTATAATTAATTATAATTATTCTTCAACTCCATCAAAGACTCAGAAGGATATAATATTACCTAAGTAAACGAGAAGTAAGCAACTTCCAAAACTCTAGAAATGACAGAGACATCTTGCTGCCTGGACAGTCACCCAAAGTTCTTCTGTACCGTTGGGGCATCCATCTTCAGCCTACAGGCCCATAGTATTCAGCAGACATTTCCACAAAGCAGGAAAATTCAAAGACAGTTCAGTTACTTTCTTTTGTATCCTGCAGAATGTCTCGCAGACTCTTTCATGAAACAGGAACCCCGAAGGATCATCTCACCTTTAGGCAAGTTCAGCAGTCCTTTCTGCAGGTTGGTCATGTCCAGTTTATGCAATAGTCCAGGCAAGAGCAGTTTCTTGTCCAAATGGCTAACCAACTCCATAAGGAGCCTCTTTGATGCCCATCTTCCTCTTGAAGTAGATTGGTGCTGCCAGGAGAAGATGTGTCTCATTGTCATGAAAAGCCCTAAGTTATTAAAACATTAAATGCCATATTCCGTCATCTTTGAAAGATATGAAGAATGTCTATCTAACTGAAATATATCTCTATATATCTAGAAAATCTAACTAACATGACTACAAGCTTGACTATTATCAATGATTATCCATTAACAACCTATATTTCTTAATTATACATTACATTCTTAAATGAACTACACAATCACAATACCTTCATCATCATCAGAAATACATATATATATAATAAAATTGACCTTAAATTTATATCATTAAAGCAAAATCCATACTAATGCAAATTATTCATATCTATATCATATCCCCCTTTAAATGTAAAAGAACATTTATAAACATTATTTGGGAACATAGGCACAGTTTTTTCTTTCCAAACTTCTTCCTGCTGTATGGGGGCGCTGTTAATCAGGTCTTTCATGGTGTATCCTGTGTACTAGTTCATCTCATTTGGCAGTTGAGTGAAGTAATTTTCTGAAGGTGTTCACAATGTGGTCACAAGGTGTTCACAATGTGGTCTATCAAACCATACTTGCCTGGAGGCAATCCACAGGTTCTCATCTTCCGTGAAAACAAAAGAAGAACGTCTTCTCCAAAGCATCACATCCCTAGACCCAAATTTTGAAGTCACTATACCCCTACAACAATATCCATGCTGGTCTAGCTTGGCAGCCCACACAATGAAATGTCCCTCTGCAGTCAGCTCCTTCACAGTCAAAAAATTCAAAGAAAACACAACAAAATACACAATCCAGACAATCTGTGAATCTTCCATTTTTTCATGGCTTAATTTTCTTTGTTATTTTTTTTTTAATCTATAACTATCTGTACTCTGTCTCTTTAAAGACTTTACCCATTTTTTTAATGCATCTCTCTGTGCTCTTTTCTCTTTTAAGCCTACTATGTACCTTTATTCAACAGTGTGACCCATTTAGAGGTCTTTCATGTCTGAATCTGTCCTATTGTGAATCTGTAATTCTTTACTATCCAGGAGCACTTCTTAAAATGCTAAGCACTTCTTAAAAACTTAAGTTGCGTCATGTAGTGGTAATATGGTACCGCCTGTTTCCTGCCCAGTCTAAACCTTAAGTGCGCTGTTATTATGATAATTACGATAGTTCCAGCCTGAGATCAACACAATTCAGCATGGCAGAGCCAGAGCCGCTCCTGTTTCAGAGCCATTTGGTGCCCCTGAGCTGTGCACAGGTCCAGTCAGGCAGCAGTCTACATTGCCAAGCAAGCCGTAGCACTTTAGTCAAAAACCCCATCCAAATTCTCTGTCTCCTGCAAGAGCCAGAGACTGCACTGGCAGAAAGCTGCCATTTTAAAACCACCATAGCTTTTTTTTTCTTTTTATGGCTGCTGAGTCAGGAAATTCTCTCTACGGGCACGCAAACAACAAAAAGCTGTGTTAAAGTCTCTATTTGTGTCTAGAGTTTCTTTTCAAGCCCTCTTAGATTTTACATGGAGTTAGTCGGCCACATTGGGCAGCCAATCTGCTTTTCACACATCCTCAGAAGCATTTTATCAGGCATTTTTCCTTTATTCATTCATTCACTACTATTTATTTTCCACGTATTCACTTAATGGAGTATCCATGGGCCATTTGTGTTTGCCAATTTGATACTAATCATTAAAAGTTATCATAATAGAGATTACATTTTCATAGCCTTTACATTTTATATTTTATGATTTTGAGGCTGTGTTTGTTTTGGTTTGTGAGTAATGCTTGAGTTCAATCAGGGCCTCACAAATATATGGTGCGTACTTTCCCATTGATTCACACCCAGGTCTTTGTGTTATTTTTTAATGGTTAACTTTTTTGCCAGCAAGGTTAGAGGCCTTGGTTAATGTAGAAACTATAAACTAGAAAACAACTAAAAAAGTACAAATACAAATTTTATTAAGAATGATGAGAAATTTTAACGAACAAAACCCTATTTTGATGGGTTCCCTGGAAGGAATTTTCAAAGGGGTGAATGTGGAGAGGAGTGGGACTGGTAAGAGGAGAGTGCTGCCTGTTGTGAAACCTAAGAATTTCCTTGGGAGTCAAGCACTGTGAGGCATACCTAGAGCCAGCTCCTGGAAGGCTGGGGCTGGACACTCTTGAGTTTCAAGACAACTTATCTCATAAAACAAAGGATATCTTTGGCAACTGGTACAATCCTGGCAATGAGGAGAGAGCTTAGATTCATGGAAGTCACTGTCTTCTGTGGGTCAAGAGCAAGGTTTGGATTCCTCCTACCAATGATGAACTATTTAAATGTAAATAAGGTAAAAGTGATGAGGAGAGATGAAGGGAAGATGGAGAGGAGGGATAAGAAGATAGAGAAGGAGGGGGAAGAGTAGAAGGAGGAGGGGGAAGTAGAAATAGAAATATGATAGTTACAGGCACTCTTAGCCAGGGATCAGCTAGCTGCTTTTTCCTTTGCGATGCTTACTGGCTTTTTTAAAAACATAAAATATAAAGTGTTCCCTGTAATATCTATAAATGTACCCCCTTAGCTACCCCTTCTAGTGTCTTGATATGAAGAAGTGTTTTCAGTCCACTTAGGAATTTGCTATGGTTCCCACACTTGACTTTGCTCCCTGTGACTGACCGAGCACAGACGTGCTGGAGCTTGGACACTACAGTCCAGCATGGACTCCTCTCTTGGTCATCTCTTCCCTTAGAATCCAGTCACCCTGACCAAGACTCTCAGAGCGGAACTTGAAGCTCATTCTCTCAACAATCGTGTCTCTCCTTTTCACACAGTCATATTTATATCGAGGCTGAGAACATTCCCATGTCAACTCCTGCTTGCCTCCCCTGCTGTATTCAGAGCTCTGAGGAAGAAATGCCAATCAAAGAAGTTTCTACAAAGATAACATTGGTAGCGACTAATATCCTCAGTGGTTCCTATGCCCCCCTTTGCTGTGTTCTCTTGATTATTTCAAACTTCAGAGTGAACAAGAATCCCCCCCATGCCTCATCTATCTTAAAATGAAAAAAGAGAAAAAAAATTGTTCACAGCCATGTTTGTGCCATGATGTAGTTAATGCTTCTCAAGATGGGGATCTGGGGATTCCATATGATATGAAGTGGCTGTATCCTATGTCAGTTATTGCACTTAGGGGTTTTGCATGCACTTCTTCAATTATTTAAAGTAGACATTGCTAAAAAGAGAAGCAAGCACAATAACTCTCATCAGACACGGAAAACAACTGAGGTTTTTAACAACCTATTTAGGCTTTTTTTCCCTTTGTCACAATTTTATAAACTATCTTTGTGAAATTATGGGTGAGTCTAGTGAGAAACACTTGTGATGATAGAGGAACATTGTTGTGAGCTAGTATGCATCATTCTCAAGTCCTTGAGTTTATACGTTGAAACCATATAAACTAAGGCATTGAATAAAGTTAAATGAGGACAAGGTGTGGACCTAATGTGGCATAGCAACAGAAAGAGACACCAGTGACCCTAATCCAACATAGTTTGTGGTCTCAGACATCAGAGATGTTACACACTTTCTTCTTCTTGTTTCCCCTTCCAACTTCTTGCCTTCCATCACTATCATATGAGGACACAATAGCAAGCCAGATAAGTATAAGTCAAGAAGAAAAAAGGCCTCACAATGAGACTGTGTTGTAAGGAGGCCACTTGTTCATTTCCCGGCTGCCCAAACTCCCCAAATAACCACACAGAAACTGTATTAATTAAATTACTGCTTGACCCATTAGCTCTAGTTTCTTATTGGCTAACTCTTACATATTAATTTAACCCATATCCATTAATCTGTGTATTGCCACGTGACAGTAGCTTACTGGCAAAATTCTAGCATGTCTGTCTCTGGTGGATGGCTCCATGACTTTTCCCTGACTCTGCCTCCTTTCTTCCAGCATTCAGTTTAGTTTTCCCTGCCTTGCTCTCTTCTACCCCATCAGGCCAAGCCAATTTCTTTATTAACCAATGGTATTCACAGCATACAGAGAGGAATCCCACATCAGACCTGTTTTGCTGATACCTTGTTCTTAGATTTCTAAGGTCCAGAATAAGAGAAATACTTTTCCATTGTTTAGTACACCCAGCCTGTGTTGTTTTGCTATGTTGATTAATTAAGAAAACTAAAAACATTATCAAATCTTTTTCCAAGAAAAATAAGCATTGGGAAAGGGCAGAAGCCAAACCTTTCCAGATATAAAAATACACAACTATGTCTCTTAAGTAAGTAAACATTAATTATTTGCCTTTGGTTAATTTCCCATTAGATAACTTTTATTGCTCCCATATATTGATTAAAATATATAACTCAGGATTTTCTTAGATTAACTCAGGAATTCCTACAAGTTTTATCATTACCCAAATAGTATCTCAAAGGAAAAATATTGCCAAAAGGAATTAAGCTTTCACTATCAATGTCAAGTTTAATTTAAGGAAAATTGTGCGAGTAGGCTGTAAGAAAAGGGTAATGCATAAGAGATGAGAAGCAAAGCTGTGCAGACGTGAACAATGGAAAAATGGCTTTGAAATGCCACTAATTTCTTGTTTATTTTTCTTTTAATTAAAAATAAGTTTGACTGTATTTCCAGGAATGGAAAGATACCAAGAAGTGCCTTATCATTCTATGGACACATCTTCTCATTAATAATGAAAGCAGTTGCTTTTATCAGCAATATAGCAGAGAAGAGAATTTGGGAGCCTCTTTAAAAAATTGAGAAAAGGGGAGGCTCAATCATAGAAATCAAAGAAAACCTTACAAACCATGAATGACACACTAAGTGAAACGTGAGGGCCAGGCTGCCTTTGAAAGGCTCTCAAGGACATTTACGTTTGTTCTGGCACCCATCTTTGTCAAATATGGCTCTTCCGAGTCTCCAAGTTTCCTAGAACGATACCTGGAAAAGGATGGGGACAGTACAGATGCCTAATACACCCTTTCTGTTTATTTTGAGATTCGATGCTAAGTGGGGAAGGTGGAGACCAGAATCCTCAAAGATGTCCACAACCTAGCACCCAAATTCTGGGCATAGGTTACCTTGTAGTCAAAGAAGTCATGGTGGGTGTGATTAAAGATTTTTTATTTTTGATGCATCTTGATTAACGAGATCCTCAGACAGGGGAGAGGGAGACATGAAAGAGGAAAGAAGACACAGGCCCAGAAGTCGGGGAGACTTTGGAAACTGTGACAGGGCACCACTTCCTTAGTCCCTGCAGAGGGTCTTAGCCTGTCCACACCTTCATCAAAGCCTGTGGAAGTTCACTTCAGTCAATGTTTTCACAAAATTTTCTAACACTGATAAAAAATTACACTAAAGGGCTGAAATAATTACTTCATAATCCATATATTTAGTACGCACAAGTTTTACAAGGATATTTGTCAGGTATCAATTTGAGAAGGCTTCAACCCCCTAAAATATGCTAATGGAGGTTGTCTGCCTGAAAGAGTAAGAACTTGTAATGAACACATCCGTCTCTTCCATGATTCCCTGACAGTGTTCCACAAACCACATTTTGAGAAACAATAAATAAAGCCAGATTCACCATAGACAGTTGTGTAAAAAGGTATCAGACAGTTGGTGGAATCAGGGAACTGTCATCATCAGTTGTTGGGAAGGACTCTGATCGTGTAACACTGTTCATTGGGTCGGTGAATTTCAGTAGCGTGTATAATGTTTCAAAGGAAAACAAATGCAAGAAAAGAGAGTAGAGGACCAGGAGCACATCTCTGTCAATAAGGCAGTTGACACAAAAGCATGAGAACCTCCTAAGTCAGTGCCCTAGCGCTCACATAAACAAGTCAGGTATGATGGAAAACACCCTTGATCCCTGCACTAGGGAGGCAGGCAGGTGGATTCTTAGGACTTGTTTGTCAGCCAATCTACCCCAATCTGTGAAGTCTAGATACAATGAGAGACCCTGTCTAAAAAAATAATGTGAAGAGCAGTGGAGGAGAACAACCAGTGTTGACATCTGGCCTCCATTAGCAGGCACACACACGCACACACTCATACACGCACACACATGCACACACGCACACACCCACACAAACACATACACATGCTCACCATATTATTTTCCTATGGCAATAATAAAAACTCTTGACAAAAACAACTCAAGGGAGGAGGGGTTTGTTTCAGCTCACAGTTCACAGGAGCAGTCCCACAGCAGGGAAGTCAAGGTAGCAAGAGTTCAAAGCAACTGCTTGTCACTTTCACAACCCAGAAGAGAATGATGAGTGTTTGTCCTCAGCTAGCTTCCTGCTTTCCTGATGGCTTCAAAACTGAAGCCTCCTTTAGGATGGGTCTCACAACCTCAACCAAGGTCATCCCTCACAAGCATTCCCAGAAGGTAGCCTCACTTAAATGTCCCTCACAGATGTGCCTGTGGTGATTCCAGATGTTGTCAAGTTGACAATCATTACTGACCATCACACACACATACACTCGCGCGCATGTACATGCATACACACACACACACACACATGCACGCACGCACACACAAGAATGAGTCCTGTGTTGTAACCCAGAGACTTAACTCAGTCTATTTAGGCTTTATCTGGATGTAAGTCTCTGAGTGAGAATTTCTCATCTGTGGAGCTCAGTTTCCCAACCAAAAAAAAAAACAAACTTTTTTTGTTGCTCTTTTATTTTGAGACAGGAACAATATTGTAGCCTACACTGGTCTGGGATTCACTACGTAGATCAAACTGGCCTTGAACTCCATATCTTCCAGCCCAGCCTCCTGTGTGCAATCATGCAATCCCATATCCAGATTTAAAGGCTATAGTTTAACTACAGAGCCTCTTAAGTTCTTGCCCAACAAGATTCTCTAGCATAGTAACCCACTTAGTCACAAAACAAGCAAAAGGGCACTAGAAGACTCCTTGTTCTCCATCTCTAATCAAGTATGGTTGTTTGCTAAAGACATTTATAAATCTAAGGCTTTTTTTTTAACTTTCAGGTCTCTATTTTCCTGAGAAAATTATGTCCTTGTGAAGGGAGGAACAGGTACACCCAGAATATGCTTGGTTTCAATGCCTGTTTCTTCCCAGTAACAGCCTTCTTCCAAATCCAATTTAAATAAAAGCAAGATGGCAAGGATCCCAGCACAGTGACAAGCAAAAAGACTTTGAGTGCTGGTCCTTGTCCCCTCCCATCCCCAGCCTGCATTGCCCTCATCCCAGAGGCAGTGGACAGCACAGTTCCTGAAAACACTGCCAGAGAATGTGCTTTTTCTGAGCTGAGTTTCTGATTGGAGCCATCGCTAGGGATTTCTGCAATAGCGCCCTTGCCTCTCTGCTTTCTACTTGCCAGCTTCCCATTTCAGCCCTTACACGTGTAGGACTTGCCTCCCCACCTGCCAGACACAGCTCTTTCAATTATTCCAGGCTCATGAGCCACCCTATTAATCATGCCAATCCTTTTGTTTCCCTGCCCTCTTTCTCTGGCTGTCTCAGCCTTATCAGTTCTTTGGTTTGGCATCAAGTCTAGGACAAGCTAAGTGGCAACCTTTCTCTGCTCTGAATTGTCCAAGCCAGACCTGAAACATTCAACTCATTTTACATGGGTCGGTGATTTGCTATCTCATCTCATAAAGGAAATTATAACAGAGGGTGAAGAATAGGTACTTGGAATCAGTAGACATCAGTTCAAATCCTGGCTCAGTCAACCACTAGACCTGTGGGTTTGAAGTAGCTATTCATTCAATGTTATTGATTCAATACAAAGACCTTTGTATTCTGTCTATAAGATAATAAAGACACCATGTAACTCACAATCTTAGATATTAAATATGATGTTTGTAAGACACCTGGAACATAGTAAATGTTCAGTGGCAGCTTTTATTACAATGATAATTATCATCTAACTGTAATGCCTCCAAAGCTATGGTAAATAGGACGGCTAGATTCAAAATCACATCACATAAACACAGATACCACTGGGGCTACTTAGCCTGGAGTAAAAATGGGATAGCTGTCTTCAAATTGATCCTTTTCCTCTCAGAAAGGAAGGACAGCACAAGTATTTTTCTCTATCAAGGGGAGAGAAGCCAAAAGTCAACAAGAAAATTTCCTCTCAGCATGATAAATAATTTTCTCCCACTTAGGCTGCATGGAAGTGGAGTGAAATCCTTTGGGAGGTAATGAGTACCCCATGGTTGGAAGAATTCAAGGGGAGCCTGCCTAACCTTTGGGCGAAAATGGTGTGTAGGAGATCTAAACATGGCATGAACTATTGAAATTTTATGACTCTTTAAAAACCCTCTAAGTTTAAAGTGTGTGGTTCTGTGATCATTATCAGGCCCAAAAGTAGATACCAAGGAGATTTTTTTTTTAAAAGGAACTGATCAATTTAGCTTCTTGCTAGCAGCTCTTGAGAGAGATAAATGAACTAAAGCTGTTTACGACATTAGTAAAACTAAGGATTGGCGGTCGCAGCATTGGGTACGTTCCCATGTACCAAGGCTTTTAAATGCTTTGCACAGCTACAGACTCGTAATGCCAAGTTCATTATGGAAACCCTGAGTGGAGTGGGTGTATATTTGTGAAAGACTCTTTAAAATGTTAACTCAAAGCCAAGCCCATCGCATGGAATTATGTCTACTTAATTAGCCGAAGGCTTAGAGGTGGTGAGAACAGGTAAACCATCTCCTCTCCAGCTGAGAACATAAAGATGGATGTGATGGATGATAAGAAGGAACCCGAGGATTTGGGAAATGTCAGGAGCACTGAGCGAGCGAGGGCTAAGGCACAGCAACTGCAGATGTTTTTGAAGACTTAATAAAGGTTAGCAAATTACTCTTGCAGTCAATTGCTCACTCCCTCGAAATGGTTCAAGAACCTCTTGTGGAAACAGGAAATTAGCTGTCTTGCAATAGAAAAGAAGGTGTAGTAAGCACTTTGGAAAATATTTTTAAAGAAGAATATCCAACAGAAATGTTAAAACAAGCCTGGTTTTACACATAGAAGGAACAATTTCACAACAAAGCAAGAGACAAGTGTTGTGCACTAAGACTACCAAAGTTAGACATTTCTTCCAGTCCTGACACCAATCTGGGATTGACTTCCCTGTGTCATTCTCTTAGCTATTTTATAACAGCACTCCACAGTTTATAAATAGCAATTTTACTTCAGCATCACTCAAACCCCTGTTCAGTTGCAGGGGTAGATTTGAGAATCAAATATACTTTTTCTTCCATGTCAAGAAATCTAACACACACACACACACACACACACACACACACACACACAGACAGTCACAGAGATAGAGATGACAGAGACTCCAAGACAGAGATATACACAGAGAAAATAGCTACATTTGCCTTTGAAAGTATTAAAAGGCCCAGCATCCAAAGATGCTGGTGATTTAGAGCGATGATTATTTCAAGGACATTTCATGATCTCAAATATGCCAACTTTTGAATGAAATATTTCATTTTCTGAGTGCTGGGTTCCATTTCAGCAAGGGCAAATGGCCCCAGTGTTTTCAATGATGACAAGCTATCCTTTTTGGTTTGTTAAACGTTTAAAAACAACATCTACACAATCAATGTGAACTCAAAATTGCCTACTAGACCCAATTCACATCTATAATCCAATATCCTGGAGGCAGGAGGACCAAAAATTCAAGGTCATTCACAGCGGAGATGTTGACTAGAGAGCCTGGACTAGCTATATAATGTCTTGTCAAAAACAAGACAAAACAAAAAACCAAAAAAACCTTGAAGATTAAAAATTAAGAAAAACAAGCATGGAAAGGTATGACAACAAAGAGGGGCATCCATTTCTGTTGAATTAAAGCAAAAACAGAAGGGACGGAGTCTCTGGATCCAGGAGAGCTGGGGAAGCAGCTGCCTACCCCCAGCAGCTATAGGCCTACTGAGACAGACACAGGGACAGGCTGCCCACTCAGTTAAGGCACTCCACAGTGCTTTGTGTCTGTGTGAAGGAATTTACAACCCAGCAATCCATGCTGCAAAGCTAATACTTAGCTCTGTGCAGTGTTTGCCAGCTCCTGGTGTTTTCCCACTCAATAACTCAGATGTCGGGAGGAAGGGGTAATAAAGGCCCAATAATAAGAACTTGAAGATCAACCACTATATTTAGATATAGATATACCCCTCTGTCCATAGATGTGGAGTCCATGAGGCTCAGAGCTGCTTAATTGTTCTCTCTTTGCAGGCTTCCAAATCCCTACTCATCTTGCATCCAGTGTGCTTTGTGCAAGTGCCAGTCCTCTCCAATTCAGCCCTGATGTCAAGTGACAAAAGGAAATACGCCCACTCGAACTCTGCCTTTCAGCTTTTTTTTGCTCACAGTCTCCCTCAAACAAAGGCCTTGCCTCTGATTCCCGGCTTGAGACCACTTTCTTAGATGACACATAGCCTTGTGTGGCCAAGCAGTTAAAAATAATAAATAAATAGAAGGGCAATGTCTAGATTCCCCCCACGATGTAAATTAGGGAGCTGGAGCTCCGGGGAGGTCTTCCAATGATGCCTCCCACTGAGCAAGGAACCACTGGATTTCCATCTGTGTGTCTCATACCATTGGTGGCCATTGTTTAAATAAACATTACTTTGTATGGCTTCTTAAAAAAAAATTCAATACATGTTGATGCCTGGTTAAAAGGAAAGAAAATTGCAGTATTAAAAGACTAGTATTTTCAGAGTCTTGTGATGTAAATTGCTAATTTAAAACCCAAAATATTGTTAAAGTGTCTTTATTTAATAGCAGGTGATTGCAAGCTGTAATTTGCAAGCTGTAGATGCAGATGGTAATGTTTTTCCTCCCTTTTCAGCACTGCAGTACAGTATTTACTGCAGATCTATGCAGACGGGGAACAGCCAACTGTGAAAGGAAACCCGCTCTGGAGCAAAATGAAGTATGAAGTTTGTAAGGTGAAAATGGGTTTGGAAATGTGCTCGTGTCTCATCCAAAAGAGACGTCTCCTCTCTTCCTGGGCCAGCAGGGTGTCTGTACATTAAAAAAAAAAAAAAGCAGAAGGTTTCATGCGTAGGTCTTCCAGGCACTTCCAAATGTTAAACCATGAAGAGAGCCCAATATTTAATTTAGCTTGATTTATTTATTCTCTAACTAGAGGGCAACTAGAGAAGGGGAGTATGGGAATAGGATTGCCAAATAAAACGTTGGACACCTAGTCAAATTTGAAGTTAAGTAAATAGCAAATACTATCAGAATAAGTATGTCTCATGCAATTTTGGATAGACTTATACTAGCAAACTGCCTGGGATATACTTACACCAACAAATTTTTCATTAATTATTTGGGGTTTAAATGTAACTGGGAATCCTATACTTTTGATCATAGGGGAGAAAGGACAAAATGATGGCAAATAAAGGATGGGATTAGAAGATGCAAGACAAGTAGTGAAGAAGTGGTTTATGCTCGCCTATGCTTTTATGGTCACAGATGATCCAGGCAGATTTTGTTGTAGTTCACTTTGGAAGTGATCTCAAGCTGTCATTTGCAAGCAATAGAATTGGTAGCCCAGGCTTTCCCTGATGTCAAAGACTCAGTTCTATCCAGGACCTGATGGTGATTTCCCATCTTTGCTCATTCTTCTCCCACAATGCTTAGGGAATCTAGAAGAAATCCTGTGTCCTAGTGATCCCCCAGAGACCCTGACCATAGGCCAAACCCACCAGTGTCAAGAAGGCACTGCAAGCCTGCTAAAGAGGAGTACCAAAGGGTCTTCTCTCATTCACATTATTCAAGCAACTTCATTATAATCTCCACAATTCATTTTATCTTACTGTAACCCATCCAGAAAAGACTTGGGATGGGGTGGACTTCTTAGAGTATTTGTCTTTATCCTAATTGTGCAAAATTCAGTCAGGATCAGGGAGAGGGAGTCTGGAGTTTACTGGGGAATCAGACCTCCCTTTCCTATTGGTCAGTACTTCTTGGTTCATAGGGGCATCCTGTGCCTTGAAACTGGTTTACTTTCAGAACGAACAAATGTTAACCTTGAACGTTACATCCTTGTCCTATTCTCGTCTTATTAATATTTATTTTCAAAAAAGTAAAAATTACTATTCTTCATCTACGGAAGGCTATTATCAGAACCAATTAAATATTATATTCTCTAGTGCCATCTAGGGGATATTACACTAAGGAAATATGAGAGTATGGTTGGAAAAGAAAAGCAAACTGTGGCAGAAAATAATTTCTTCTCCATATCTGGCTCTCCCACTTGGAGAACATACAGGTGAGGAAAATGCATTTCACCTTTGCTTTGTGGCCTCCTACCACAAGAGTCACAACAAAGGGGAGAAATATTTCTTCACTGAAATCACATCTTTTTCTCAAATGAAATCAAGCAGTATTTGCCATGATTTTTAAAAATCTGTTCTCTGGATACCCAGCATCCACATATTTATATTCATATTCATATTCATGCTGACAGGCATGAATCCTATCAAATATTCTTTGAAGCCAAGGGAAAAAACAAGAGTCCCATTTTCCAAAGCCTCTGTGCCTACAGCCCCAGACACCAGCATCAGACCTCAGTGACAGGTCACTCCAAGTGTTCCCTTCACCAAACCAATGGTACTGGTGGATGACGTGGGGGTATACTTTCTCTAGAATCACAAGTCATTTAACATAGAGTCATCAGGCTGCATGCTGTTAACGTGAATAAGCACATGTTAGGGCAGCTCATAGTCTGCTTGAGTGGGAGTTCTGTGTGGAAAGAGACACTTTCCCCACAAATCATAACAATTCTTCTTCTAAACCCCATCGTCCCTAGAAACACATAATGCCCACTACAGATTAGAAATGGAAGGCCTTTCTGCGTAGAACAGCAAGAAGTGCATAAGGAAGGTTTCAAGCCCACGTCCCACTAGAGTCCCAAGCAGTGTGTTTCTGACACTGAAGTGCATTTTTGCATATCACATTTCAAAGTGACAACTAAATGTCTTACAGAATATTTCAACAGAGAAGTGAGTGTGTAATGGGTTGCGCTAGATGCAATGCCTGACAGCCAATTTTTTTACACCTAAATATTATAAGCTGAGGGGTGGCTTAGTGGGCAAAGTACTTGCTGTCCTGATATGAGGACCTGAACTCAGATGTCCTGCACACCCTAGTAAAAGGGTGTGTGCATGAGTGTGTAACCCCAGCAGTGGGGAGGGACATGGTGGATTCCGGGAGCTCAGAGAACATACATACGGTACAGCTAAAATGGTGAGCCCCAAGATCACTGAGATACTCTGCCTCAAAAAATAGAGAGTGGTAGAAGAACACACACACACACACATATACACACATGCACGTGCATATGCATTTATTTGCAGTTTAAGGAAATACAGTTTCTAATTCAAGTCTATTTCCTTTAAGGGCTATAGAAAGAAGCTTTTGTTATGTGTTGTTTCATTTGCTTTGAGTTTTTCATAGTCTCTCAGTTACTATAAATACCAATTAATTGAACTGGATTACATTCAAGGAGAGCAGGTCTTCCGCATGTATACATATGTGATCATCAAGCCCAAAGCTCCTCTCACATCACGACGATGTTGTGCCTGTGACAGTAAACCTGGGAGAGGCTGTTTTTGTACTGTTCGCTCTCAGCCACTTTGTTTAATGTCTGTCTTGAGTAAATGTTCTTTAGCAGGGAGTTCATGTGGCTAGAATAAGCCTCCATGCCAGGATGAAAGGAGGAGGGCTTTAGGTGTCAGGAATATGTGATGGGGACATAGAATCATCTGATAAAAAGTCACAGACTGACTTATTTTATAAGAATAAAATGTACCAGGTGTTTTATAACTGCTATCAAGAACCCCAGATGCAACTTTCAATCAACTCTGCAAAGCCCAACAGCCAGAAAGTAGAGATGAGATTTATTAAATGGTCTCTGCTTAATATTTAGTCAACTGGTAGTTCACTTCAAACTGAAAATTTATGCTGTACGATAATTCTTTACTGTATGCTGTGAATATGTATTGCTTTCATCAGCTGATAATGAAAGCTGTGTTGGCCTATAGCAAGGCAGAATATAACTAGGCAGGAAAGCCAAATTGAATACAGGAAAAAGGACGGCAGAGTTGGGAGACACGAGCCAGCTACCCAAGGAGCAAGATGTCAGGGAATCAGTAAGTCACAGGCCACGTGTCAATGTTTAGATTAATAGAAATGGGTTAATTGAAATTTAAGAGCTAGTTAGTAATAAGCCTGAATTATAGGCCAAACATTCTGTTATTACCGTTAAGCCTCTGAGTGATTATTTAGAAGCACATACAGAACACAGGGCATGGCAGAGAAACCTCCATTCACAAATTTATGAATTTTTTTATACTTAGCCCCCAAAGTATTTACCTTCCATTATTGCTTTCTAACATAATCAGGAGAAAAGTCATTAATGAACAAGTGCATATAGCCTCTTTATCTCAACTCACACTCTACCCACTTGCCCAACTAAGGAAGTATTTTGATAGTAGTCTAAAAGGAAGGGGGTAAGGAAAGCAAAGTAGAACTCACAGAATGTGTCCACAAATCGTCACACACAATCCTGAATTATTTTTTAAAAAGGAAAAGAAAAACTGGGACATGTGGGCAAATCTGAGGGTGCAAGAGGAGGAATGAGAGGTGTGACATCCTTCCATCAACTCAAATGTTGCAGATTACTGGATGACAGTCCTTTTAAGTCCAACTCTGGGATGAGTTGGAGACCCAGAATTTACTTGCTTTTGCTAACACGAGCAATAAGAAAGATAATTACCATAATTTGTTTGTGTAGAATGAGCTGGTATGTCGCTGCCCGTTCTCTCCAGTATCTTGGTAGTTGTGGTGTAACTTTCCTAAGTTCTTGATTCTGAACGCTGGGAAGCATCTTGAAAATGTATGTCTCCAACATTCTAGCATACCCTTCGTCCTCAGCTACTCCTTGCCCCAAAGCTCCTGATGATGCCAAATTTCTTCAGGTGAGACTAATGCTCTAAGATGCACTTACACAAAGAGTTACACAACAATTAGGATTATAATTTTACTTGACTCTGTCTAATACAAAGCACCCACTCATTGGTGCCACCACATCTATTAAATCACAGAGGTGCTCACTAAACCTAAAATCCTAGCAATTCCCTCCTCAAAGGTGATGAAACCCATCAGAGAGGGGCCTGTGACTTTCCAACAGCTGCAGGGGGTTCTCTCTGTAACAGCATCGACTGCCTCACAAGCCTCTGTGAACTTGTTTGTTTCATTTTATTTTCCCATTAGCATCACCTGAAAGACAGGCACTGAAAAGAATTTGAAGACCTTGTTTTAATTTTTAAATGCCTTATGTCACTTGATTATGATGATTTGATTCACAAGTTTTGGAAACTGTGATTAATAAACTTCGGCAAGCCCTAATTCTGTCAGTATACAAAGTAAGGATGCCACCACGCCTTCTAATATGGTTTTCCTAGATCCCTGTTGACATTTGAGAGGCATGTTACTACTACCAGAAATGGCTACTAGATTGCAGACATTAGACAGTGCATTTGATTTTTAGGAACATGTAATGTGTTTGCCATATGATACCTTCAGTGATGACATGAGAATTGCCGAAAATCCCCTGGGAGGCACAGCTTCTGAATAGTCTATCACGGCTACTTTCTGATTCTGTGACCTTCTGTAATAACAGCTTGTATGAGCATAGTTACCCTATTGGCAAATTCAAGATGAGAAAATTGTGAAAGTAAGAAAATGACTGAAAAATGCAAGGTGACCTCAGAAGTTTACTGGCACAGAAGAGCAATCCTTGTTCACATTCTTCATAAAGTGTAAGTGATGAGCTTACAGCCTTCCACACAGAGCCTCAAAAAAGTAAGGCCCCTTGAAGCTTGTGGATCTACTTATGGGCAAAGGTCCAGACAGCAGATATTTTAGACTTTACAGAATATGAGTTAAAATTCTTTGCATGGTCAACTTTATTGTAAAAGCAGTCTTTGAAATCATGTAAACAAAAGGCACGATTGAGTCCCTACTACTACTAGCTGAGCAGTGACGGCTCATGACTCTCGGCCCTTGGGAGGCAGAGGAGCACAGACCTCTGAGTATGAGGCCAGCCTGGTGTACAAAGCAAGCTCCAGGGCAGCCAGAAGCCAGGGTTATACAGAGAAACTCTGTTTCAAAAATCCAAAAGGGGGAAGAAAAATAAAAGCTTTACTGATAGTTCAAAAAACTTTGTCTATAATTGATGAGATTAAAAATAATCAATAAACATTAAGCAACAACCACTTACATATGTTTCTGTATATTCATGTATACATGGGTGCACATGCATATACAAGTGAACTTAGATGTATGGTTGGGTGCACAACAGAGGCACAGAGGCCAAATAGAAGACCTTGGAGGCTGGTCCTCAGGTGCTCTTACTGTGTTTCCTGAGACACTTTCTCTCACTAGGCTGAAACTCAGGAATCAGTCTAAACTAGCTAGAAGCACACTTCTGTATCTTCCAAGCACTGGGATTACTGGGATTACTAGTATAGGCCACCACACTCAGCTTTCTCACGTGGGTTCTGAAGGAGCAAATCAGGACATTGTGCCTGTGTGGTAAGCAGTTTATGACCTAAGTGACACCCCTAACCCAAAACTCATTTGAAAATTTGTGTTTTGAACCTCACATAAGCCTATCATGACCAGTATAACATTCTCTGGAGACAAGGATGCTGGTAATCGCAGGCCTCCATAGCTTCTGGTTATCTGTGTAATGATAAATGAAGACATTTTGTTTTGTTTTTATTCTGTCATGAGTTATTTTACCTAGTCATGATGTTTCAGTGATTAGCTATCAGCTGTACTTAATGCATATTCAACTGAAGACACTTTAATTAATGATTTATCTGTATATAAGCTCAATGTATGTCAAGGATCATCTGTAGACAAAAGTGGGTAGCAGGTAGCATTTATTCAACTATCCATAGCTTTTGTTTTTGTTTTTTTAACATCTATCTTTGCTTATTAAAGTCCTCTCCCAGGACTTCTAAACTGATTGGTTAATGGGAGTAATTAAAACACAAGCAGAGATAAGACCCTTTAAGAGGTAAGCTAAAAAAATAACATGTATTACTTCTGCCCCTTCCATAGACACTCTGCAGTCCAGTGAAGCCTGGAAAAGAACTGTGTTTACTCAGCAAGGAAAGAAAATAGAGCTTGGTGAACTTGCCACAGTCTCTGCCAGACACATTTTCTTCAATGGTTGTAGAGAGAGTTACATGAGATAATGAGTATGCAAAAATACTTTGTAAATTATAATCTGCTATGCAAATTTGGAGTTCTATTTTTATTATAATTACTCTATGCAGTGTCTCTATGAATCCCTCACCACCAGGGAATGGTAGACCTTTTATAAATAGGAGGGTTTATGAGTATAAAAGGCACTTAAAATTTTTGGACCAAGCAGATTATGACTTTCCAGCTGGGGAATCGTGATCCTTTCCTTCAACTTAGGGGCCTTGAAGTGCCCTGAAATCACCTCCCCCTCTATAGTAGAGAAAAGTTCTGTATGCAAAGAAGCAATTACTGAGGTACTTTCCAGGTCATTTCCATACTTTGATTATTCATGGTAAAACTGAATGTTCCTTATGATACCCTTCAATGCCAGAAACAATAAGTTGGAAATATAAAAATGAAGCTATCCATAGTATTAGCTAATTAACTAAAAACCCTTGCTTAATATTCTCTAAGAGTAAAGCTCTGTGCTAGGGGAGATAGGACACATCAGACAGAATATAAGCCAAGATAAAAACAATTTTAAATGCAATCCCTTCAATCAGATTTTGAAGGTCTCACTTCTAAACCATTTAGTGTCTATGATAGGGTCATGGTACTTTTGCAAAAATAAATAAATAAAACAATGAAAGAGTAGCATGAGCAGCACAATTATCCCACTAATTTTCAAAAAATACTCTGATTCTGTCTTTAAAATGGTAGAATTAAACATGAAGAAACTCAAAATGTGAAAGATTAGAATTAATTATATTGAGATAAAGGATAAAGCAGTGATGTTTCACTTATTTATCTAAATTTTAATAAAGTGACAAATTAAAGGGACTTCCTATGAGGCAATAATCTGTCTATCATTTGTTATTTACAACAAAGCAAGTGAATCAAATATTTTAATGAGTTTGTAAAGACTTCAGGAACTGCGGGAGGTGGGATATAGGGATGCTTGCAGACAGCTGTAGTAGTAAATAGGAACAATTCTTATTTGGAACAATGACCTAGAAAGATGTCTCTGTCTCCTCATCATACACACACACACACACACACACACACACACACACACACACACACACACACATACATAGAATTCCCTACTTCCAAATACCTAGGGATGATGGATAGGGTCTGTGTAAGATCCACTCTACTCTGTTATCTCATCCTAATACTTATTAATAGTGTTCTCTAACTCCATCCATTTGACTGCAAATTTCAAGATGCCATTATTCTTTTTCTGCTACGTAGTACTCCATTGTGTAAATGTATCACATTTTCCTTATCTCTTCTTCCGTAGAGCTAGAAAACATCATATTGAGTAAGGTAACCCAGACCCAGAAAGACAATAATCATATGTACTCACTCATAAGTGGTTTTTAAACATAAAACAAAGAAAACCAGCCTACAAATCACAATCCCAGAGAATCTATACCACAATGAGGACCCTAAGAGAGACATACATGGATCTAATCTACATGGGAAGGAGAAAAAGACCTGATCTCCTGAGTAACTTGGGAGCATGGGGATCATGGGAGAGGGTTGAAAGGGAGGGGAGGGGAAGGGAGGGGAGCAGAGAAAATGTATATCTCAATAAAATCAATAAAAAGTATGGAGAAAAAAGAAAAAATAGTGTTCTCATTCTTTCTTCAAAGTGTCTCTAGTTTGGAGAATATAATGTAAGGGTTTATTGTCAATAAATACATGTTCAGGGTTTGCTGTGCAAAACACAGAGAAAGAGAGAGAGAGAGAGAGAGAGAGAGAGAGAGAGAGAGAGAGAGAGAGAGAGATCCCTCAGGCTGACTCTTAAAAGTCACACCTCCAAGGCTAAAAATTAGAAAATGTTCAGAGACAAAGAACCAAGCAACAGGATCAGGATCCATGGGCACACAACTAAAGAGCTGCTTGTGACTGTTTCTCCCAAGAACCCAATGAGAAACCTAAGCACCAGTAAAATGACCAGAAAGAGTGGATTTGTGAGCTGTAGAGTCCTGAGTTAAAAATCTTTTGGGAATCTCTATGTGTTTTAGTCTCCACTGCAAAAATCTCCTGTACTTTAATTTCTAAAATATCTCTGGGTTTACAAAACTCCAGAATTCCTCATCTTTTATGAATAACAGAGTGTGTCTAAATATATTTTCAACTTAATCATTTCCTTGTGCTTGCTAAGCTAAATGTTTCTGGGTATTTGTTGCCTCTTGATTGATTATGAGTTAGTAAACTTAATGATCACATTTCAGAGGACAGCCCACTATGTAAGTCTTCACATCCTCAAGATATAGTACTCAAAGTGAATCCATGTCCTGATCCACAACATGAGCCATGCAGAAGTCCAAGAGGACTCCATCAAGTCCCACACTCTTCCACTAATATTTTTGTACCCAGTGTCCAGATCATCACATGCATCAACACACACCGCCAACAGTAGGTCACCAGCCCCTACAGTTCTCTAGTAGAGTGTATATGTGGTAGTGTGAAAGAAAATGCCTCCAAAGGAAGTGGCAATATTAGGAGGTGAGGCCTTGTTGAAGGAAGTATGTCACTGTGAGGGTGGGCTTTTGGCTCTTTTTTTCTCAAGCATCATTCAATGTGGCAGTCAGGCGATTTCCTGTTGCCTTCTGGTCGAGATGCAGCACTCTCAGTCCCAGCACCATGTCTAGCTGCACACTGCCATGCTCCTGTTGTGATCATAATGAACTGAACCCCTGAAACCATAAGCCAGCCTCAGTGAAATGTTGTCTTGATAAGAGTTACTGTAGTCATGGTGTCTCCTCACAGCAATAAAAAACCGTAACTAAATAAAAAATCCTGGTACTAAGAAGTTGGTACCAAGGACTGGGGTACTTCTGTGATAGGTCTGATCATGTTTTTGTTTGGAGCAATTTGGACTTTGGTATTTTGGATTAAGAAAGCACTGGAATGCTTTAAGCATTGCTTAATGGGGCGTACTAGTAGGAACATGAAAGACAATGGAGCTGATAATGACTTGAAATGTCAGGAACTGACTCAAGAGGTTTCAGAGGAGAATTTTTGTATGTTGCCTAGAAATAGTTCTTGTAATATTTTGGTAAAGAGAGTGACTGCCTTTTGCCCTTGTCCAAAGACTCTGCCTGAGAAGACTCTTTTGGATTAGTTCTATTGGCAGAATAAATCTCAAAACAGCCTAGTATAGACTCTGTCATGTAGATATCAGTAGTAACTGCTAATGAAGACTAATAATGAAAAGCAGCAAGCTGAGCTGGGTAAATTATAAAATGCAAAATTTTGAGAAGAAAAATGGAGTACCAGGAAGTGGAATAGAGCTAAAACCTCTATTCAAGGAGATGAAGGGATTAAGAAATGGAATAAAGAGAGTGGTGACCTCAGAGCAAAATTTCACCCAGCTAAATTTCCAACTTGTAAAAAGGAACTCAAGAAAAGCTTAGAGCTGGGTATGGTGGGGTACACTTTTAATCCCAGCACTGGAAGGCAGAGGCTGGCCAGAGCTCATCTGAGGCCAACATGGTCTAGAGAACAAGTTTCAGAACAGTCAAGCTTAGGAAGTGAAAGACTGGAAGCTGGTGGAGAATTGAATGAGGAGACCATGGTCCAGTCCCAGCAAGCAGCAAAACTTGGCATCTTTGGCCATGTGGCTCTGGCTTTAGAGTTAAGCATAAAAGAAAGGAGTTATGAAATAAAGACACCAAGGCCAGGTGTATGTCAGGGATGTCCTGAGGCCTAGTAGAGAGGCCACTGCATGAAGCTGTCAAGTTGAAGCCTGGATTGCCTTAGAGAACCCAAGATGTTAGAGATGTCAGAGTCATACCTTCCGAGGAGAGCTGCTAACTGGGAGTGGAACCAGCCCAAGAGAAAGAAGTGTGCTGCAGTCAACAAACCTTAAAGAACTGGAGAGCTGAAGATCGCTTTGATATAGAGCTTTGAGTTTGCCCAGCTTGTTTTCTGTCAGCCTTTGGTCTAGTACTTCTTCACTATGTTCCCTTCCCTGCATTTTGTAACAATAATGTATATCCTGTGCCTTTATACATTGGAAGTATGTGATCTACTCTTTGATTTTGATTTTTATAAGTGATTACAGTTAAAAGATTGCCATGAGTCTCAAAAGAGACTTTTGACTTTGAACCATGTTTGGGACTGTTATAAACAGTCCAGCTTCAAAAGTCAGACTGAATGCATTTTTTGCATTGTGATATGGCTATAATCTTTACTATCCAGGGAGTAGAATGTGGTTTGAAAGAAAATGGCTCCCAAAGAAGTGGCATTCTTAGGAGGTGTGGCCTTGTTGGAGGAAATGTGTCACTGTTGACGTGGGATTTGAGGTCTTTCTCAAGGTTCACTCACTATTACTGTCAGTCGACGCTAGATGCCTTCTGGTCAAGAAGTAGCCAGCACCACATCTGCCTGCACACTGTCATGCTCCCCATCATGATGATAATGGTCTGATCCTCTGAAACTATAAGCGATCACATCAATAATGTTTTATTTGTAAGAGTTGCCATGGTCATGTTCTCTTCAATAAAACATCCTAATTAAGACAATATGCTAGCAAGGCGGACCTTTTAGCATAGCAAGTCCCTAGGAGACTTTATTTCCTGGGAGATCTGGAAAGAGAAAATGTTCATTGTCCTATGTTATGTTTTTCTTTCTGACTTTAAGGACTATGGATGTGTTCCTTCTCAACCATTCTCAAAACCTATCCTCTCCTTATATTGGATAGAAAAACTGATCTCTAAATGCTAAGAAATGATCCTTCCATTTCTTCATTCTTCTGCCATAGAATCTGACCTAGTAACTATCTGCAAGTATTTTTTTAATATATTTATAAATTAAAGGTAAATTAAGAAGATCAAAAATGTAAGCAACATCCTGATAAGATATAAGAATTGTTTGGGCTATATGCAGCCATGGGCCAGGGTAGGCACTACTTTTTGCTTCTTTTCGCAATTTATGCAGTTTGAACAATCAATGAAGAATGGGTTCCTTAAAGGACTAACAGCTTCCCTAGAGAAGCAAGCTAAACAAAGTATGATGGAGGTTTGCAGAAAAGCTGATGAGGCTAAAAAGAAAATGGACTCCTTTCTGGAATGAATAGGAAAAAAAAGATGGAGAGAGTAAATTGTTTATTGGGGGGAAGTAATAGCATTGGGGCAATATAAGCCTCAGGTGGAATGCTGACAACTATAGCCAATAAACGTATTAACTCAAGCTGGCTTCCATAAGAAGACAATGTGTTTTCTGTAATAACTCACGGTCCAGGATAGGCAGACATCTAAATCGGGTAATTCAGAGACTTAGAACTTTACTACTCCAATTCACTGTTCCTCCTTTGGCCCTGTGGATCCCTCAGACAGAATGGATGACCTCTAAGCGGTAGCACAGTGAATGAATCAGTAGTCACAACTTGACAATAATGCCCAGAGAGATGATCGCTCCCTGTGGTTCTCTCCCTATTTAATTTATGCACATGTTGTTCATCTACTTTGGAAGAAAGCATGCTCTTTATTACTATTAATGAGCCTTGTAATCCCCTGACTATAATATTCTCTCTGAACCTGAGCAAACATATTGTTTATAGCCAGAGTCTGCAGCTCTACTTCAGCAGCAAGAAAATGATGCAAAGAGTATCAGAATCTTCCCTCCCCCATCTCACTGACCAAAGTCAAATCCTGTGTCTGTTCCTAACACATTACTCGCAAGCAAACTGTTGACTTGCCATGCTAACCATATAGCAGCTATACTAAGTGTCTATTGAGGCATGTGCCTACACAGGAAAGAGAGGTCACCTAAAGTGTTAGGTTGGGTAGAGGAAGAAGAAGAATATGTCACATGGGCAGTGATCAGTTCTCTAGAGGGAAAAGACCAATGACAAATCAGCAACCTTAATTAGCTCTGTGGCACGTGAAGATTTTAGGAGGAATTCTTTATTCATTTTTTTGCAGTAAGAAACCTGGGATTCTACTGACTGAGGTGCCCCTAACTGACTAAGGATCAAGAGTATGTGGAAAGTCAAGCATTTAGTGAATATTTGTCTAGGTATCTTAAAAGAACAGTGCAAGTTACATACCAACTAAAGAGGTTTCATACCAGCGCTCTGGAGGTAGTTACAAGAGGATCCTGAGTCCTATTCATGCTCAGACCACACAGTGAGACCTTAACTAAAAACAGCATCAGCAATCAATTCCAAGTTACAAGGTTTCCAAAGAAAAGGTCCAAGCAAACATTGAATATCTTAGAAAGTTACATATTAAACAAACTTCTCTCATCATAACCAAATCCTTTCCACATACTTCTTCCTTCATTTCCTTGCTTACATGTTTATTCAATAGGTTCTTATGTGCATCAATAAAATGTACCCAGGTGGATTTGGATTCAAAAGATTAGCATCTTCTCAGGGGTGTGAAGAAGCCAGATTAAACCAGGCCCCACCCAACACATTCCCCACATTCAGGAAGCACTATCGGGAAGTCAGGAATATTCTGAGTGCATAAATAAAGAGGCGTGGAGGTAATCAGGGGATGCGATGCCTGTAAAACACTCTTCTGTGGAGTGGACACTAAAGACTCAACTGTGCCTAGGAGAAAACAAGAAGCCATATGCATTCAGAGGCATGAATGCAGTGGAATGCTGCTGAGCAGAGGGATGGGAGGCCTGTGTGCATCCCAGGATATAAACCACAGTTCCAACCTAGGGTCCCAAGTGAGAAATTAGCCTAATGCAGGTAAGAGGCATGGGTCAGGCCCTGCCAATTCCCATATCTTATTACAACTAGCCTTGACCAATGTTGGCATTGTAGACCAGCCTAGAGATAACAACCAAAAAAGAAGCCTGTGGAAACTAAGGTGCAATGGACTCAGTAATTATATTGCTCCAGATCTGTGTTTTGCAATCCTGAACTCCAAGGTTAGGAAGTTGGGTATGTGGGAGGCAAGCAGATCCTGAGATGATGCCTTTATCAAAGTGATTGGTGGCCTAATAAGGAGGTCCACAGAGCTCCCTCACCCTCTTCCTTCTGTGTAACACCACAGTAAAAACACAGAAACTAGGTAAAAACACCATATCTTCCAATGCCTTGACCGTGCACTTCCAGCCTCCATAACGGTAAAAGCAAACACGCAGGTTAGGGGACTCTGTTACAGAACACCAAACAAAGGTGGAAGAAAAAGCTCAAGGTATACAAACCAAGTATGGGGAACAGAAGTGATATCAACCTGTTCATCAGAAAGTTCACCCAAACTTGCAGGGCTGGAATACCAGATGCAGAAAAGTAAATCTTTGTACCATTCCTAGAATATACTTCTAAAGTGTTTTCACATTTTTTTCTTTTTCCTTTGTTCCTCACACCAATGCACTCAGGCCTCTACATTTCACAAATAAGGAAACTGAGGCCCTGAAATTAAAACTGATTCTGGCTACCTGAGAGGCTCTTCTTCTCCATCAAAGAATTAAAAGAGAAGACTATGTCTACTGTGCTAAGTGTGTGTGTTTATTGGCAAATGCTGCAGACTCAAGTAGAGATAGGAGCCCTCAGACCCGGAGAGACCATTGACTCTAAGAGGGGTTTGGCTTGTTCCAGCTGATAAGCCTTCTCCGTCCTGTTCTCTGCTGGTCTAAGTGTGACTGTGTTTCTTTCTGGGATTGAGCATCTATCTTTGTCCAGGAGAAAGTGAGTTGTTGATTGGCTAGAATAAGACAGGAAGCCTCAATCTCCCCTACATGCTAGACTCACTACATTCAAGGCTGGATGGCCTACAGTTCAAAGAAATGGAAACTCATCTTTGAGGGGAAAAGAAGCCATGAAGAAATGAAAATTAGCTGACTATTTCTGGGAACAGAAAACAATAAAATATACTCAAATGGGAATTATGGTGGGCCATACCTTCTCCCAGTTTAAGGACCCAAAGGCCTCAAAACTCTCTTCATGGGTTTTACTACCCTCAGCCCAGACCCATGGCTTTAAATCTTATTCAACATCCCTTACAGACCACCATATCATAGAATCAAGAAGCAAATGAGAATTTTTGGGATTGCCTAGAGCAATCCTTAATGAATTGATTTTACTAATGTGCGCATACCAATTTTCATAAAACAGTATTCAATTTAATTAAATAACACTAAAATCTATAAGTGGCAAGGTTATGTGAGTGACAGTTCACCCAACCACTTTCTGCCAAGGTTGAGGTCTGGTTGTTAAGGAAACTGTAGTAGCTGAAGGGTAAAGGTTACCAAGGACACTTTTTGGCTCACATTTAGGGCACTGAGCATCTATCCTATGTGTACCTTTCTTTCTGATGGAATGCACTGTGTATTTTAAAATGTCTCCGTGGTTAAGTAGTGCCTAGCAACATTATCCTCCAGACAGTCTTCTCTTACAGCCACAATTAGCCTTTTTCAAGGATTCTGCTCAGCTCCGATTTTACTGTTTTTTAATTACGTATTTTACGATATTTTAATTTTATGTTTATTCATTATTAATCATCTTTATTATATTTTAATTGTCAATGCAGCATTCCAAGCAGCAAGAGGGAGCACTTCACAAATAAGAATATTAATTTATATGCCTTAAAATAATAATTAGGATTTTAATAAAAATTACTTCCCTTAATAGGTCTCTGTGGAATGTAAATCCCCACCCTGTAATGAACTAGTGAGCTCTAGTTGAATAACATTAAGCACTTTGCTCACTCCCAACTGAAAGATTTTAAGCAAAAATGGTAAACTTCCAAAATGATTACCCAGAAGCAAGTTGTAGCTTTCCTATTAAGAGCTGTGCACATACTCAGAGTCCTCTGATTTCACTGTCTTCACATCTCGCCCATTCTGACACCTGTGGGAAGATGAAGACTAGCTGTTTCCAAGACTAGTTTGACTTTGATTCTGTCCAGTAGTAGTGCTGTGTAGACGTTTCCTGGGGAAAGGTGAGCAAATGTCTGTTGACCACAAATAGGGTGACAAGGACAGGGCAAAGAAAATACTCCCACTGGAGTCTTGCTTAGTGGGCCAGTGGGCTTATGGTATGAATATGGGGTTAGTCACAGGACCATGTATGACCCAGAGGCAGCTATGTCACCAAGAGGTCCACACTGCATGGGTGCTGACTTTCAAAAGCTACATCTCTTAAGTTATCTGTAGAAATTTCAGGTAGCTCAGCCACTTGGCAAGTTCCCTCTCTCCAGAAACTGTTACTGTTAGAGAACTTAAGAAAGTGAATCCTGTACATTTCAGGAGCTTTCTGGGCCTTTTAACATTCATTCACTTCCTGCATCTGATGAAGCTCCTTCCTCCATCCAGAAAGGAAGGAAGGTCTGTTTCCATACAGAGGAAACAACTAGACAGCAATTAGAACCCATCAAAACACAGCTCTGAAGAGCTTTCTGGGAGCCACTCAGTTTATACACCTGTTATCCACTATGATGATCAGAAGCAATGCCACCTTCCATCCAAGGATACCACAGTATTCTGGAAACACCAGGTTTCCCTTGCAAGGTCCCTGAACAAGGGTGGGAGTGCTGGTCTACCCCTTTAGATTGAGGCATTGAAGAGCAGAGATAGGAAGTAACTTATGGGTCTTTGTTGTTTTTATTTTGTGTTTCTTTGTTTTGTCACCTGGAGGCTGAGCATACCTGATCTCTTTGAAACACAGACTACCCTAGAGACTCCTAAATTTGGCCCTGAGTTTTCATATGAGCACAGGAAGGAGACTGTATGTGTTTATTCTGATGAACCTGCTCTTCTGAATTGCTGACAGTGTTCACATAGAGAACATCCACTGATGTACAACTTCCTTATCACTTGACACTTTTAATAATCTGCTCCCACTTTGCAATCTGAGAAAGTAATTCTTAGTTCTGGCATGTCTTCTTCTAAGCAAAGGATGCTTACAGCCATTCCAGTATTAACCTCATATTCTACCAGCATAATTTCAAAATAGTGTTATTATAATGGATTTGAGGTATGTCTGTTACCAGTAGGTTTTCAGTGTATTCCTGTAAGGAACATTAATTTTCTGAATGCAAAATGTGGCTTTTAATCCCACAAAAGAAAAACAGAAAAGAAACACAAAAGGGTATGCATGTGCACATATGTGTGTGTGCATGTGTGTATGGATATGTGTGTGTATACATATGGAGGTGAAACATTTTAGGGTTGCTTGTCATTTATTGTTGGTTAGCTTATTGTTTATTAACCTTTAAAATAATTTCTTTCATTTTACTTGGATGCTGTCCTTCAGGCTCAGAAACTAAACCAATTCAGTACACCAAAATCATTGCTATCTATCCTGTCTACCAGAAAAAAAGTTCTGTGGATTATCTCATTATCAGTAAAATCAGCTAGCCAGATAACATGAAGAGTCATTCTCGTAAACTCAGTTGGTGGAATGTCTGATATCTCCTACTTCTTAAACTCATAAGCATTTCTTGTAACACAACCCTGGACATTTTTCAAGGAAGTGCTTGATAAATAATCATAAGAACATACCCCTCTTGTTTTTTTACATGCCCCATTATTTTTTCTGAAAACTTCTTTATAATAAATTCAACTCCTAGAATGTCATAAATCTCAGCCCAGTGAGGACTACAGAGTCATCTCAGGATTACTTCATAGGACTCCTGTGGCTCAAAAGAATCAAAATATATTTATAAAGATACCTGCAAATCTGTCATTGCATTATTAAATATAGCCAATTATCAAACCAGGGGACTACCATAGGTGACCAAATATTGAAATCATGGTATACATGCACAATTTACTCATAGAGAAGATTGAAATTATACTATTTTCATGAAAAAATAGAATGGCTGAAGTTTATGAAACCACATGAACTAATTTACACAAACACAGTTATCCCATATTTTCTCTCATACATGGACTCCAGGGAGGGTGGGGAAAGGGATATGAAAGTAAAAAAGAGAATATTAGAGATGTGAAAGAGGGAAGAGGGATCAAAGAAGAAGTAAATATGATCAGATTAGAACAGATGTTTGTGTGGAAATGTCATAATATCTCCCTGACTTTATACTGTTATTGGCTGCTAGTAGAGAGAAATTAAAAAAAAATAAAACAAATTAACACCACCTGTGTGGCACAATCCTTTAATCCCAGCACTCAGGTGGCAGAGGCAGACAGATTTCTAAGGTCAACCTGGTCTACAGAATAAGTTACAAAACAACCAAGCCTTTAACACAGAGAAACCCTGTTGATGTGGGATGTACTTCTGTATATGTGTTGCTTTTATTGGTTGATGAATAAAGCTGTTTTGACTAATCGCTTAGCAGAGTACAGCCAAGCAGGAAATCTGAACAGAGATACAAAGAGAGAGTAGATGGAGTCAGGGAGTTGCCATGTAGCTGCCAAAGGAGAAGGATGCCAGAAACGTACCCGTAAGCCAGAGCCTCGTGGCAATACACCCATCAATAGAAATGGGTTAATTTGAGATATAAGAGTTAGCTAGGATTATGCCTAAACTATTGGCCAAACGGTTTCTGTATGATTATTTGGGTTTGAGCAGCCAGGAAATGATGTGCACAATAAGAGTTCCAGGAAATGTAAGCACAGTCTCTGTTAATACCCTATCAATAATAATAATAATAATACCACCAAAGGAAATGTCTCAAGCCCTGAGCTTCAGGCTTTTACTTTGTCGATCAAGGGGCAAGGTCTCCCAAGTACCTTGGGAGTTCCAGCTTGTCTAAGGAACAGGAAGACCAAGGAAGAGGTGCTGAAGCAGTGCCTTGCCACTGAGGAAAACAAAGGTCACAGCCTCTGCTAGAGTCAGCCCAAATGTCCATCAACAGATAAGGGGTCATGAAGAAATTATGATATATAAAAACAATTGAATTTTATTCTTCCATAAGAAAAATAAAGTTTAGAAGTTTGCAGGACAACAGAGGGAAGTGGAGAACATAATATTAAGCAAAGTGATCCAGGCTCAAAAAGACAAATATTGAATGCTCTGTATCCTGCAGATCCTAGCTTCTAATTGTTAAATTGTGTATGTGAGGATAAATATTAGGAAAGGCCCAGAAAGGATGAGAGTAAGAGAGTCCTAAAGAGGAGTGGGTGAAGGTAATACAACACATGAAACATAAAAGTAGAAGAGAAAACAGATAGAAAGGGGAAGGGGGACAGCTAAATGGGGAAATAGAGGCAGGAACTGGGGAAAGGAACGCTAAAAATATCTAGTAAGATAGTCTGCCTTAAAGCTAACTCCCTTTCTTCTCATTCTGTGCTCACTGGGGAGTCATCTAAATTCAATGTGCTTCCAGAATAGATTTATCAGCATTCTAGTCTGATTATATTGGTAGTTAACATTATCTTGGATAATTATTCACATTGGTATTCTCGTTGGTACTTCTTTGCTTGTGGGTTTGCCTCCTGTAATTTACTGCATCTCAATCTAGCTTATAGGAAGTACTGAAAAATATGAACTCTATCTACACAGTTTACTCCTAAAGCCACATAGAGTCATATTCAATTTTTCTCCTGCCTCTACTTAGCATCCTTGCTTTCTCACTGGATCCCTACATCTCTTACCCTTGGTTACTGACTCATTAGCTTTCATTATTCTCTGCTTTGGTCATCAATCCTAACATCCTTAACATCTAAACTCCATCCAAGGCAGTTGTCCACTATGTCTTAGTTGGGCAGGAAATGTTAGTCATAGCCTCTGAAAAGGAGAATACCAAGGAGAATGTAACAGCAAGAATCAATGCCTCACCCCTACACTTTCTTTACCAACACCCCTCTCTTAGACTTATCCCAAAATTTTCTATCAACCAGAGAAAGTTCCAAACTTTATTTTCATCTACCAACCATCCTATAATCTTAACTGAAAATAATGTCTGTCTGTGCCTTCTATTAGACTGGGCATCAGAATCTGAGGTCTTGTTTTCAATACTTCGATTAGCTGGATTTATTGTTGTAATCTTGTAATCCCAGAACTGGAGGGCTTGCCTAGGCTCCATAAGAAAAAACTGTCTCAAAAAGAAACAGCTACAATCTCCTAGGACAGTCAGCTAGAAGAGCTTCAAGATTCAGAAAACACCAATGTCCTTATGAGCACTCTGTTCTGCTAGGACCCCATTTATAGAACTAGACTTTTCATATATTAAATTATACACATATGAAGTGATATCAGTACCAATATGAACCCCCCCCCAGTACAGGACTTTTTCCTTTCCTCAATCCTCTCCTTGAAGTCTTACTTTCATCAACAGCTAATGAAGGCAGTTGATCTTAAAGGGACTAATGAACTCACAAGGTACAATACAACTGCAGGCCTCTGAGTAGCCATTTTCTTTCACTATTATGGTTGAAGTAGTACATAAAAGGAACTAATAGACAAATTTAAATTCCAGAACATTCCATTTGCACTGCTCAGCTGGTAGACTATAGAGTTGTCTGCCACTCTATGAACAGCATCCTGAAAATGAAGCCAACACAGGGAGAGGTCTAGGACCTGGAAATAATTTCCTGATTGTGCCTGAGGGACACCAGGCCACAGGTAAGTCTGAAACTGAGCACAGTTCTGCATGTAAGAATTTTGGTTACACAAGTAGAAAGGCATTTTATTTAGAATAGGTAGAAGTCTACTTTCCCCTGAAACCACAAAAGGGCCTGATGCAGTCAGTGATTAAGTCCCTGCACTGTTCATGGGGCAATGATGGCCACTGTGAGGTTCAGAAGCAAAAGCTACATAGCAAAGTGTCAGCAGCAGAGGTTCTAAGCCAAGGCTAGGATGGGAAGACAGCAAGTGTCTGCTCAGTGTCCGAATTATAAAATAAAGTTTCTTCTTCTAAGAGCTATATTAGTTTAAGAATGCAAAACTATTTGAAGAGTGTCTATAACACTGTGTTCTCTGATATTAGACACTGACTAGAAATGAGTATTTAAAATATAATTTACAGACCTAAAGTACAAGTTTTATTTGAGCCACGGCATCCTTTCTCAGAGACCTCATTCCTGACAGCCAGCTACACCGAGGAGTCTGAAGGACACCATCAGCTGGCGGTGGATGGTGATTTTCAACTGCACTGCCCTGAGAGTCACACACAGAAACACTTCCAGGAGAGGGGAAGATTTGTTAACATGTGTGCTTTGTGTCTACATTTGAGGTCCACTCTTTAGATTCTAGAAAATTCAGTATATGTCAGGCTACCACAGCTCCAATAATAACAGTGACAATTTAATGATAGGAATGTGTCTCCTTCCTAATTTCTAGGACAATCATCCTGCCTATTTTAAGGAAATTCCTTCTCCAGGGAGAGAATACAAGTCAGAAAGACTAATAAAAATGTTTCTTCTCTAGGAAAAGTACTCAGGTATGGCAATGTGTTCCCAAGATTGTTTTGAACTCCATCTCTTCTTTGTTTGTGATATGCATAGACTTTGCAATTGATTTCCAACATAAATAATCTATGATCCCAGGAAGTAAGTCAGAAGTTCCAAAAGGTTTTATCTTCTATTCCCACTATTCCCAGGTTCACACGTGGCTCTTCGTGCAAACAACTTCCCATCTTCTGCATGTCAGCATATGTGGAGATGGAAAGGCTTGGTCCTGGCCTTCTTGCAGTTGCCTCATTAATGCACAGCTTGTGCAATCAATACATGGCTGACCATGAGACCGGGAATTTCTTATCTCTGCCTTCGAATGCGCAAACTATCTTGGAAATATTGATGAGTCTCTCTCTCTCCCTGCCTCCCTCCCTTCTTCCCTTTCCTTCTACCTCCCTGCCTATGTCTTTTCTCTCCTCCCTCCCCTGAGTGTCACAATAATTAGTTAGAATGGAGAAGAGTTTGGCCGGCATGTGATACTCTCTTAAGCCCAAATGTGGCTTCTGGTTCCTGGCCTTTCTGTCTCATGTCACCCTCAGCTAAAGGTTCTCATTTAAGTGACAGGCCGTTTTCGTAATGGGCTGAGGCTTTGCAGCAATTTGAAGATTTCAGGTAGGATGTCCAATACCGTAAGACATGATAAATGTCCAGTTAAGGATAGAGTTCGAAGTTCCGTAAGGTAAATGGATAGGGTTGAAACAACGGACATTCTTTGTGACAGCATTTTGGCTCTGTTTAAAATGGTGATGCTCACTTTTTATGGCATGCTTATGAGATCTCCAATTTTTTTCTATTTTTTTCTCATTAATGATTGAGGAAGCATGGTGGCAGGTCGCATGCTCAGGCTAATTTGGCAGACCAACTGAATCAAATAGGCTGTTAGTGAATTATTAGGCCTGCAGGTATGAGTGAATAATTTTGGCTGATATTCATAACTTTCTGATCCGTGCTCTTGCTAGTCTGTGTGGTATGCAGGCAGAAGGAACATAATGACTTCCTCTTTGGGCATTTTAGCTCACTACACTCCTGGAGCAGGCAACACAGTGTGTCAGGGAGCTGCCTACTCCCAGCCTCATAGAAATAGGTGGGGGAAGCCACTGCATGCTGTTGATTGTTTGGCAAAGGAAAAGTTAGGAAAACTATAGCTCTCCCCTATCTCTAGGGAAAATCTTATAAATCAATGGTCCCTGGAAGCAGAGATCTCGGTATAGGTCCCATCTTCACCACATGCTTGCTCTGTAGACATTAGCAAAATACTTCGATTCTGTAAAACTTGCTTTTTCATCTGAACGTTGGATTTAATGAAGACTATCTCGCATAATCTCTGGAAGAATTTTATGTTAAGTGACTGAAATACATAGGAACCTAAAAAAGGCTTAATTTATTTTTCAGAGGAAGTTCTTGTCACATAAGTATGAGGACCTGAGTTCAGATCCCCAGAACCCACATAAAACCTGGTGTATGTCTGTAACCCTAGCACTGGGGGTCTAGGATGAATGGAGACAGGAGGATCCCTGGAGCTGCTACCCGGTGAGTGTAGCTGAATGGGTGAGTTCCAGGTTCAGCAAGAGACCCTGTCTCAAAAAATGAGATGGAGAGTGAAGATACCTGACCTCTGCCTTCACAATCAGTGTACAGATGTGCAAGAGCGCGTGCACACATGTGCGCATGCACACAAGTATATGTGGGGACACGAGCATGCACACACATAAAACGAAAACCCAATGAACAGAAGAACTGAAGAAGAACAGTGAAGTAACAGAGCAACAGCACAGCTCTGGTCATTCCCGTGTGTTAAATGTGACAGCTGGAACTTTACATGATACTGGAAGGACTGTCTGAAATGAACTTCGGGGTTCTTTCGCCTGAGAGGTGAGCTAGCTGCACTTGGCTCCTGCTAACTCAGTGAGAGAAAAGTTTCCACCACCCAGCTGCCCACAGGGCCAGGGGCTTCTCTCTCTAACAGAAGGGCTGTAATTCCCCTAGACTGCAAAGTCCCCAGGTACTGGAGACCCCATGAACAGCCACCCCAAAGCCAGAGCGCTTGCTGCTCCATGGTATGATTGTTCTCTCCCAAGCAGCACACACACACACACACACACACACACACACACACACACACACACACACACACACACCTATCTATTGTACCCAGGGGCAGAGAGCACTGTAGCAGAGGCATGCTTTCTGTCCTGAGGTGGTTAGTCCAGGAGTGTGCCCTGGTTCTGGATCATCTCTCCTCAGGGATAGTGAGAGGCTTCTGAACTCTTCAGCTTCCTTTCTCCCTGACTCCAGTTTTGTAGCTTTCCCAAAAGGCACCTGCCCCTTTGCCTGGACCCTGTGACTCTGGGAAACTGGTCTGTAGTCTATTACACAACTGTTTAACTCTCTAGGTTTGTTCCTCCATCAATCTCATACTGTGTCCTTGAGTTTGACTCCTATCGTTTATCATTAAATGTTCTCTGCTCAGAGCTCTACTAACCTCAGGCAGGCAAATTAATTAAACACTGTCCCTACCCTGGAGGGCTCTGACTTGTCTCATCCTGACACTGTTATTCTATATCTCTAGCAGAAAGGAGTGTGAGCACAATGTATTCAGTAGAACAGAACATAAATTTATTCTCAATAGTCTCTGTGTCACCCATGGATTGAGGATAAATTATGAACTAGACTAGCCACTTTATAAACAATGTTTCAGACAATCTCACGCTAACTTCTGATAAGAGAACTTGAAGTTCAGAGAGGTTAAATCACTTGCCCGAGGTCACACAGCTAGTGAGTGATGAAGAAGAGTTTTGAACCGGGTACGGATCTTGGATTAATAAGTTATCCTGATTTTTAAGCAACTTAAATAGCCAAGGGGAAATGCAAAGCAGATGAATTGGGCTGGACAGAACACCAGAACAGTCAGACAATTTTTCTCCAGTCGCAAAAACAGTACCCAGGGGCCTGAAAGTCTGTCTGTGCCTCCACAAACGATTCGTTTATTTTCCAGGAGCGACTTAGTCATTAAGGGAGAAAACAAACTGTACAGTGGCAGAGACACAAATCTCTTTTGTAAGTGTCCTTTTCTGCTGGCCATCAAGCATGACACACTAAAGCTCGGTCACATTCAGGATGCTGAAGGTGTGGCTCTGTACAAAGAAGCATAAAAGGCAGTTTCTGAAGCCTTATCAAAGTCCGCAAAATATGCGAAGGGAGGGGGAGGGCTTGTTTCAAGTTCCATGTGAACATCTTCCCATACTCTCTCACATATTTAGCGTTTTCAGAAATTCATGTTGCAATTCCCCTAAAACAGCCCAAAGAAGAAAAAACAAGTGATTGTTAATTGTCCTTTGAATGTGCTTTCAAATTCCATTAATGATGTTGCTGTGGTCTAAAGGCTTGTGTTGCCCAAAATCAGCATGTGAAAACAAAATGCTCCCCTTGCAAGCATTCTGAGCTGGGCCCTTGGAAGACAATCCCATCAGGAGCCCTGAGTCTCCACTGTGGGATTAGTGCCCTTAAAAAGGAGACCACAGACAACTGTCCTTCCCCTTCTATCTACAAATAAGAATGCAAGAACACTGCCCTCACCACCCACCAAATTAGCTGGTACTTTGAACTTGGACTTTCCATATTACAGGATTGCAAATACCAAGGTTCCATTGTTCGTCAAGCATCTAGGTTCCGATGCTGTATTACAGTAGATCAACCTGATTAGGGCAACTAGCATGTCACAGTAAAGACGCAGATGCAAGGACAAGTTAGATGTAATGAACAGTGTGTTGGGTTTCATTTGGAAATATGATTTCGTGGAATCTTGTGAGAGTAAACATGTATGCTTAGCTTGGGTTTCTATCATCTGAGTCCACACTGTGGGGTTAGTAATTTTCCCCATGATGAGTCTTCCTGAGAATTTCTATGGGTTTGGACATTGATGCTGCTGTGTTGAAAGTCTTTCTCTACAGTCTCCTGCTCAGGACCTGCCACAGAGTTCAACCCCAGGAAAAGCCAGGAACTCCTTCTGAACTTCAGTTCTAATGTCACCAGAGATCTGTGGGTAAGGAGCTGAAAGGAGTGTCTGTTTTCATGGGCTCAATAAGTAAGGTGTTAAAATGAACTGCCTCTCTGAATTGGAGGAGGGCACCACAGGTCTTTGTCCTTGAACATGGTGATCAAGTCTCCCCTTAAGATATTAACCCAGGTTATGCTCTGTGTCTGGAATGTTCTTTTCCAGCTGTCTACATAGTAATAACCCCTTTATACCTGAGTCTCACCTAGTTAAAGGTCCGTTTTCTCAGAAAGTAATCCCTGACCACTACATACACACACACACACACACACACACACACACACACACACACACACCACACACACACACACACACACACACACAAGCACACATACAACACACTAGCTGCCCTTAATCCTGTATTACTTTCTGAAGTCCAGTGACTATAAATTTCTCTCATTTATTTTGTGTTTACTCTTTCCCATTGTCTCCCACTGGAACATAAACTCCTCAAAAACAAGAGGGATTTAACTCATTTGCCCAAGAGCTAGAAAAGTGCCTGCCACTTAGTGGGAACACCAGAATTATTTACTTGGTAAATAAAAGAATAAGCTAAATCCTGTTGAGTCTGGTGTGGTGCCAGTAAGCCACACGACTGAAATCTTCTTATTCATTTAGTGTCAAAGACTTAGAAATGTCAAGTTCTGTCAAGGTCACTCATGGACAGTGGTTTATATGGTATGCTTTCTGGCCTTGCTTTTGAAGGCAGACGGTGTCCAATTATGGATTCATTGAACCCTCAGGGAGACTGGCCATATCATCCAACATACAAGAATATCCTTAGGTTACCCTGGATTCTAAACAAATGCTATCACTTTCTATACATGATGCAATGAGAGAAATTTTGAGAGAGACATTGCTCAATGGAGCAGAATGATCCCAGAAGAGAGCTTCTGGGGCCAAAGCTCTGAGGACTCCAGACCCTGACTCCCACATCTTCCAAATTCCACTGCTGACAGAGTGCACACACTTCTTGATTTATTTTTTACACATTGCTGCTACATATTGTGAAGTGAGGAAAGCCTCGCTGCAGACAAAGAAGCTCTGAGTGATTTACGCAGAGCCAGACTGTGTCCTTAGGAGGACCATTACCGACCCTACAGATACACACGTGCGTCAGTGCCTTCCTCTCTACCTCAAGCTCACTTCATGAGGTTGTTCACTGATTACATATCTATAGATAGGTAGATAGATAGATAGATAGATAGATAGATAGATAGATAGATAGATGATAGATAGATAGATATAGAGATAGATAGATAGATGATAGATAGATAGATAGATAGATAGATAGATAGATAGATAGATAGATAGAGATAGATAGACAGACAGACAGACAGACGATAGATAGATAGATAGATAGATAGATAGATAGATAGATAGATAGATAGATAGGTAGGTAGGTAGGTAGGTAGGTAGGTAGGTAGATAGATAGATAGACAGACAGACAGACAGACAGACAGACAGACAGACAGATAGATAGATGATAGATAGAGATAGATAGATAGATAGATAGATAGATAGATAGATAGATAGATAGATAGATAGATAGATAGGTAGGTAGGTAGGTAGGTAGGTAGATAGATAGATAGATAGATAGATAGATAGATAGATAGATAGATAGATAGGTAGGTAGGTAGGTAGATAGATAGATAGATAGATAGATAGATAGATAGATAGATAGATAGATAGACAGACAGATAGATAGATAGACCATAAATTACCCTGAACAAACTAATACCTGAGTCTGAGACACATTAGAAAAAGTCAGTTCATTAGCTCACCTTCTTCAGGACGTCAGAGGAGTTGTGGCTCTAGGCAAGTGACAAGATCCAGAGCAATAACCATGAAATGAACAAAAAAGTTCTCAAAGTGGAAAGAGAAGGGCACTAGAGACCACTGACCTATTCCAATGTCATCCTAAGTTCACAATGGTCATTGGATAACATTGCCCTATGTGACTTCCCCTTGTCCCCAAACAGACCAGTCAGCCCACAGTCATTTATGAGCTGGCAGCCAGCACAGCTCCTCACTGAAGACTTCTGCATGCAGGCTGCCAGTGGAACAGATTTTCAATGGCCTCTGTCTGTGGGATATTGCTATCTATTCAGGGATAAATTTCCAAGCAGGGCAAGGTAATGATTCCCATTAATGTTGATATTATTCATGCAGCTAAAATCCACATGCCCCCAGCTAAAACATCCCCCCGTAGAGGCTGCAGCCCTTATCTGCACAGAAATCCTTCATTACAGGTAGGTAATGTGTTTGCTCTGTACAGGAGCCTGGTGCACTGTAATAGTTTCCTTTCTTGTGCCTGTGAATCCTCTGCAACACCAGGGGACTCTTATGCGTCTGTTTAATCACTAAGCCCAGACTCCCACCTTGGAGCATCCTGCTCCTGGGGCAGATGTCAGGAATGGGTACTCTCAAGTGCAATTCAAAGAAAGTATAATCCCTTGCAAATAATATCCCACATAAAACAGCACTTTGCCCACTCAACACTGCTGCCATTTTGAACCAGATAACAGTTATGCATAGGAGAGAGGGCTTTCTTGTATATTGAGTTGTTTAGCAACATAACTGGATTCTGCCCATAGAGACAAGTAGCTTATCCTGCTAGTTCTTATAATTGAAAATGTCTACACACCTTTTCAAATGTCCCAGAGCAGGCTGGGACCACAGGATGCAGCTGAACTGAGAGCCAGATACATGAAACAAGGAAAGAAAAAAGAAAAACATTCTCTTGTTTCCAAAAATTTAAAATGTTAAGCAGAATCTAACCATAAACAAACCCACATAGATAACAAGATATTATCGGAAGGATAGCCGACATGGTCTCTAATTACTGACAAGTCAGGGAATGAGTTCAGGTTTTACCACTTCCAATTTGAATAATTTAAGAATTCTTCAGTTAGAAGGACCGCTATAGATTAGCTGAGACAGCTTCTCCTGCCCAGTAAGACAGATGAAGTTCAGAACCAAATATGAAAACTTATTTCTGAAAGATCTCACATAAAAACAACAGGCCCTGAATTAGAATTCAGGTTGCCATAGCCCAAACTGTGAATATGTTATTGTTTTCAAAAATTTACTTAAACATATGTATGTTTACAATTCATTTATTATAGATAGATAATTGTATTTGACCCAATATAAAATGCTAATCTCAAGCCTGAGAAAACCATACCCACATTAAAAAGAAAGAAATTTTATTTCTCAATATTTATGAATAATACAATAGAGAGCACTTGCTGAGTTCCTTCTGTGCATGCCTGACTGAGCATTAAAATCTATCCTGTCATGAAATTTCTATAATTAGCTATGAGGGGAGCACTGTTACCTCACTGGTAATGTTGGTAGATGTAATTATGTACTGTGGCCCACAGGATTGTTATGGAGGCAAAGCTTAGTATGTTAACTAGAAAAATGTCAGGAGTATTCCAGAAATGCATGTTTCCTAGAGTAAACAGTCGCCAGTCCTTGAGAAACACCTCTCATTGGCCAAGACACATATTAGGTGGTCAAAGATAGATAGCTACTGTCGCCTCCTCAGAAAGCCTCCCAATCACATACCAAAAGTCGTATTCCCTCCTTTTCAATTTGTCGTGTCACTTATTGGTCTGAATATTACTTACTAGCATCTGAAATGCCTTACCTGCTTGCTAGTTTATGAGCTGTCTCCCTGCTATGGAATGCTAAGCCATGAGGCTTGGTTTGCCAGTATAAATGCCCTGAAGAGTAGCTTCTCATTATTCAACTCCTATAGAGTAAAATTTGTAGAACCAGTACAAGAATGAGTAAGTTTGATTTTAGATTCCTATGTTCTACTTTACAACTCTCCATGTATGCTTATCCCATCACTCCTAAACACTGGTGTAGTTGTTTAAATAAGGATGGACCCTAAAGACTCATGTGTTTGAATATTCTGCTGGAACTGTTTGGGAAAGGTTAGGATGGGCAGCCATGATGGAGGAGGTGTATCTCTGAGGATGGCCTTTGAGTTTTTAAAAGAGTCACATCATTCCCAGTGTGCCTGTCTGCCTCTTTTGGGGGGGGTTAATATGTGAGCTCTCAGCTGTTCCTATGACTATACCTTTGCTCTGCTATCATTGACCCAATACTCTGAAACCATAAGCCCAAATCCAACACTTTATTCTAAAGCAGTCTTTTTCTGCTTTAGAAACTTTTTTTTAAGTGGCTCATGAAAGCGATAGAAAAGTAACTAAAACATATAGCAATGCTCAGGAATTCAATAGCACCCCAGAGTCTTGGGACTGTGGATCATGGAAGCCTTGGAATCTGATTCTTGAGCCCAATATGCCCAGTACAAAAATCAAAACCTAGGAGTTATGCACCTTGTCAAGTCTTTGATGATCAGCAGATCGAATTCCTACCATTGTAATTTGATTCCTTGCTGTTTTTCTTTTCTGTTGCCTTAAAAAATACTTTAAATTAGAACTGAATAAAGAAAAAAAATAACTTAGATGAAACTACAAGTCTAAGAGCATGGAAATGGTATCTGCTTAGTTTCTAATAAGGATCTTATGTGGAAGGTGGCATACTCTGGCAATAAAGAAAATAAGGGAAGTTGAGAAAGGAAACTTGCTTTTGTAACAATCAACTCTGCAAAATAACAAACATGCTCTAAAGAAACTGCCATTAGATAACTAGATCTCAACATGTAGTAGAATGAAAATAGACCCATATCTATGACCATGCACAGATCAAGTCCAAATGGATCAAAGACCTCAACATAAAGCCAGCCACACTGAACCTTATACAAGAGAAAGTGGGAAGTACACTTGAATGCATTGGCACAGGAGACTGTTTCCTAAATAGAACCCCAGTAACACAGACACTGAGAAAAACAATTAATAAATGGGACCTCCTGAAACTGAAAAGCTTGGGTAAAACAAAGGACACGGTCAACAAGACAAAACGACAGCCTACACAATGGGAAAAGATCTTCACTAACCCCGCATCACACAGCTCTCCAAAATATACAAAATATACAAGAAATTGGTCACCAAAAGAATACATAATCCAATAAAACATGGAGTACAGACCTAAACAGAGAACTCTGAACAGAGGAATCTAAAATGGCTGAAAGACACTTAAGGAAATGTTCAACATCCTTATTCATCAGAGAAATGCAAATCAAAACAACTCTGAGGTTCCATCTTACACCTGTAAGAATGGCCAAGATCAAAAACACTGATGACAACTTATGCTGGAGAGGTTGTGGGGAAAAGGGAACACTTCTGCATTGCTGGTGGGAATGCAAGCTGGTACAACCCCTTTGGATGTCAGTGTGGCGATTTCTCAGAAAATTAGTTAACAACCTTCCTCAAGACCCAGTAATGCCACTTTTGGGTATATATCCAAAGGATGCTCAATCATGACACAAGGACATGTGCTCAACTGTGTTCATAGCAGCATTGTTTGTCATAGCCAGAACCTGGAAACAACCTAAATGCCCCTCAACCAAAGAATGGATAAGGAAAATGTGGTACATTTACACAATGGAGTACTACACAGCAGAAAAAAATAACATCTTGAGTTTTGCAGAAAAATGGATGGAGCTAGAAAACATTATATTGAGTGACAAAGTGGGAAGCACACTTGAACGCATTGAACGCATTGAACCCAGACACAGAAAGACAATTATCACATGTACTTACTCATAAGTGGTTTTTAAACATAAAGCAAAGAAAACCAGCCTACAAACCACAATCCCAGAGAACTTAGAAAACAATGAGAACACTAAGAGAGACTTACATAAATCTAATCTACATGGGAAGTAGAAAAAGACAAGATCTCCTGAGTAAACTGGGAGCATGGGGACCTTGGGGGAGGGTTGAAAGGGGGAGGAGAGAGGCAGGGAGGGGAGCAGAGAAAAATGTAGAGCTCAATAAAAATCAATAAAAAACACTGCCATTAGTTCTTTAAGGGGTTCCCATGTCATTTTAAGGGTATTAGTACTTCTACTCATAGCACCATAATGTTGGAAGACCTGTCCTTAACTTTAGTTTTGCAGGGATAATCTGCACCGAAACTACAGCATGTGCAACCCAAACTACAGCATTCTTTCTAAGACAGGATTGCATCAGAAACAGTTTAATAAACACTTACAGAATGCCAGTGGTGGCTGAATCATTGTATAAGCAAAATAGACACTGCAATAGACAGGGCTCTTGAACAAACAGAATTCAATAGGCTAGCTGTAGATATAAGAAATTTCTCATGGGAACTGGATTCTGAAACTATAGAAAGAATGGATACTCAACACTTGATCTTCATGGTCTGGAGAACTAATAATACTGCTGGTGAAATTTTATTCAACTCCCAAGTCTTGGGAGTCAGTGGGGAGAAGAGGGACGCAATGAAACTCTAACTGAGTACCAAAACCAGAGGTATCCAAGCTGGAAAGCAAAGAATGCCTCAGCTCACACAAAGAAAGAGCTCAACGCCCTCTCTCCCACCTTTTCAGCCTACTCAGACCCTCATTGGGTTGGGTGACACATGATCACATTGCTAAGAACCATCTGTTTTGATTGGGTCACTCCGTCAAATACAGACTTTTTCTGGAAAGATCCTCACAGTCACACCCAGAGATAACATAGATGTCTAGCAATACCCTAGTCCAGTCAAGTCAATATGTAAATCTCACCACTGCACAGATACTGTGACACATATAAAATGGGATGTTTGACAAAGTTACCTGTCCATGGTTATCCTGCTTCTTATATGACTAAAAACTGTCTTTAGCTCAGAAAACATCCACTCCAACTAGTTGCCCACCTAAGTGACACATTTGAACTTGAGTCTCAACCTGGCTCAATGCCCAAGTGCTGTACAAAGCCCTATATTCTACATGACCCCACAGCTAATTTTCTTCATCTATACTAAAACAATAATATTATATACCTCATAGATTTCCTCTCATGAATGAAACGGTGCCCGAGTGAATGAAAGGATTGGTGGATGTAAAATGCTCGGTAAGCATTAAGTTTGACTCAGTAAAAAAAAAATGTCTTGTTACTGTGCTTATTCTTATTGCCTGGTTAGGAATAGCTCTCCAGAGGATCTGGAGGACCTGGGTACCCTTCACCAATACCTCTTTGAAGGATAAGGAAAATGTCCTGGACTGGTCTCCATAAAGGTCTCTTTCTCTGTGCCTGACAGTTAAAGCTGCTTTCTCGAAGTGCCCTGGTCCCCGCGGACCCCTTACTTATCAGCAGAATCTGCTGCCCCCCTCCTGTGCTCTCGTCCCGCCCACTTCCATCTGCACCTATTAGCAGGGAGCAGATTGCTGGAGACCCAGGAGAGCACCTTGAGGCTGGGAGTGCCATGCCAGGAATAGGGAGCCTTCACAGACTGTGCAGGTAATGGGGTCGAAAATGAAGATGTATTAGGGAAAGAGGAATTACAGGTCTGCTGATTAAGTGATGAAGTGAATGGAAATGAACAGCGTGGCATAAATTATTAAGGAAACGTTATCTGCTCCAGGAAAAGGCAGCCAATGGAGGAGGCAGGACTCAGCAAAGGTTAGACAATGAACCAGCACCCATTACTTCAGGTCCTGCTATGACACAAAGATAAGGAATTTCACTCTGCTTTCCATGTTCGTTAAGGGTTTCTATATTTCCAAGGATGTCTTTAGTTCCTTAGCTATATGGCTCTGCTCACTGAATAAACACTATAAGAAATGACTTGAGATTAACATAAAAATGCACATGCGCCTCTAATCAGAAAAATTGAGCTGAAATATTCAGATATGCTATTTGGATTCTAGATAGTAAATTTCAAATAGTAATTCAGAAAGCTGACCTCGGAACGCTTTCCTAAGCAGCTTGCTTTGCAGGATGCGGTTCTCTGAGAACACTGCCGTAAAACAAGCCGGTTCAGAGAAGAGAAAGGGGTGAAGGAGGTGGTGGGAAACAGATCCTGGTGTGAAATTTTGCCCCTGCAGAACAGCCTTGAGGAAGTTTTGAGCATGTTCACCAATCGATACAGTTTTCATTAAGGTGCTGTAATAGTGAATGCCAGTCTTCTGTGCCCATTCACAGGCACATGATTGAACTGAATCCTCTGTCTTTTCCCTCCTCCCCCAACTCACCTAGGAACAGTCTCTCGTTACTTACCAGAGGAAAGATTTTCTGGCGTAGAGGGAGGCAGGGTTAGCAAACATCATGTAAGATATAGTTACAAAGAAAAGTAGAGAATGGAGAGACCTCTCCACCCTGAGAGTTAGTAACTTCCATGCTTGGGGCATCATGGCCAGTTGCCTTGGGTCCAGTTCCCAATAAATTGAACTGTTTCCTCTTCTGTTCAACGATTACAAGAGCAATCCTGTCAATCAATTCCTTTGTCCTTGAACTAAGCAAGGGTTCCAAATTCCACAAGATAACAAGCTAGTACTTGAGTTTTGACATCTCCATTGGCCTCCTGATACATAGCCAAACACACCTTATTTGAATATCTCTGGAGACTGCAAACTCACTGCCCAGCCTGCCATTTCTGAACAACTCTTTCTAGTTATGTACACAGGTAGAGGTGGCAATTCATGGAAATGAGCCATCATGTACCAAAGCAATTAATGTTATTAAGTCAAGGCTGAGGATTCCTAATGAGCCAGAACACTAAAGAACACTCAAAGCACTGCTATACAGCCTTCCCCAAACCTTCTTGCATGCAGGGCTAGAAGCTATTTGTTCAAAGAAGGATCAGTAGAATGGAAGAGAATTCAGCTCCTTCCTGTCTGTCCAGATTTGGACCAATAAACAGTAGCAAAAGAAAGATAAAAATTATTCATAAAACAAAAGAAAGTCTTGTGTCTGCCTACATTAGATTATGGTTGGGAATCTGAAACTTGCCTTTGTGGTTTTTGTTTGTGTTTCCTTGGATAAATACCATATTTTTTTTATCCTAGTGACAGAGGTAATACATTTTCACTATAGAAAATCCCCAAAACATGATAAAGCACACAAAAGGAAATAAAAATCAGCCACAAGCTCACAACCTAAAGATGCTCATGTCGTTTTGGCATACGTCCTCCCAAGAACTTGCAGTTTTTTGATTGTTTTTTTTTCCATAATTGGATTATAATTTTCCAAGTGTTTTATAATTTTGTTTTATATAGCAATCTATAATTTTTACAAGTCATTAAATATCTTCATCGTATTCTTTAATAGATACTATGTGCATTGCATAAATGCAATCAGAATAATTTATTCTACCATGGATAAGCTCTGTGATGGTCAGCTTTAATTGTCTCCTTTACACAATTTAGAATCACATGAGAAAAGAGACCCAGTGAGGGATCTTCAGTGAGGCGGGTTTGTGTGTGGTTGTGTTAGTTAAGTTAACTGATTTGGGCAAACACAGCACACTGTGAGATGTACCATTCCCTAGGGAGGAAGTCCAGAACAGCATTGAGTGGAGAAACAAAGCTGAGCACAAGAAAGCAAGCAAGCAGTAAGCAAGCATGCATGCATTCCCTTCTCTCTGCTCTTGACTGTGAACCAAGCTCCTCTCATGATCACATTCCCACAACGATTGACTATAACTTGGAATTATGTGCTAACAAAAACCCTATTTTCTAGAAGTTGTGTTTATCACAATATCTTTACCACAACCATAGAAATGGAACTTAGGACAGACACTTGGGCTATCCACAGCACCACATCATTGACATGCAATGTTGAAGTGCTGCCTAGCACATTTATTGCATTAACACACTGAAAGTCTTAATGGATTTCAATTTTTGTTTTGCAGGTGAGAAAAAAAATGACTAAAAGAGAAGTACTCAAGCCAGGAAATCCAGAGCTGATATCGGTCAATTTTTCTTCTCTTTGAATTTTAATGTGTTACATTGATATGAAAGGTCAAGTGGTTTAATTACACTATTGAGGAACATGTTGGTGAATGGCTGCCTCCTCTATGGCTTCTTCAACTAGGAAATAGAACTAATGACCTACAGGTTCATTGTGAAGGTTAAGTGAGCTAGAAAATGAAAAGTATTTGTTCCTGGCACAGGCGGACCTCTGCTCTTAACAAGCTGTTCTTTGCTAAATGTGGAAAAGCACTGGTCTGAGAGTCGGGAAAGACTGGTAACAAATTGATCACGTGCAGATTGATTGACCCTGGTAATGAACTTATACACTATCTAAACGTTTACATAGCAGACACAAAGGTAAAGTTCTCCTTGGTCCTTTGGTACACAGATTTTATGATGACCTTTGAAGGTTTTGGACCAATTGTCATTCCGTCAAACATGGATTGAAAGGATGCTTTGAAGGAATTTTGTCCTAAAGCATCGAACAAAATGCAGTGATTTTCTAGATGGGCTAATGGAATCATATATGCCCTGTATTGATTGATTGATTGATTCTCTCTCTCTCTCTCTCTCTCTCTCTCTCTCTCTCTCTCTCTCTCTCTCTCTCTCATGCACTACCATATGGACACACAGGAATGCCAGATGTTGAAGACATGATGTCTTCCTTAATCAATCTCCTACCTTTTTTAATTTTCACTAGCCTCCAAACTGTTTTTTTTCTTTTATTTTATGGAGAATTTCATGAATACTTATAATGTGTTCTGACCAAATCCACTACTCCATTCACTCTCCTCTAATTATTCCTCTCCCCACTATACTTTTGACTGAGTCCTCTTAGTGTCTCCTGTATGTGCATGTGTACATGATCATCTACTAGAGTACAGGTAGCCTTTCAGAGCCCAAATCCCTGAAAAAAAAAAACTGGCTCTTCTGCAATCATCAATTTCCAATGGCTCCTCCACCAGGGACTTCATAAGCATCTTCCCCAGCCATGCCGGGATTCAGGGTGGCTTGGGCAGGTCTTGCACATGTAGTCACAGCCGCTGTGAGTTCCTGTGTGCACCTGAGCTGTCACATCCAGCAAGTACTATCTCTCTGTAGACAGTCACTACTGCTCGTTCTTACAGCTGTTCTCCCTCTTCTTCTGTGACGACCGCTAAACTTTGCAAAGAGAGAATGTAACATAAATGCCCCCATTTTCTTCTCTCTGTAATAATTCAAAGACCCACAACTGGTCACCTTCTATTTTTGAGACATGGTCTCAAAACTAGAAACAAGACCTTTCAGCTAGAGTGCTTATCTCCATCTCCCAGTAGTGGTAGAGCACATATGCACTGCTACGCCTGGCCTTTACATGGACGCTAAAAATCTCAACTGAGGCCCCAGAATAACACTTTACCCACTGAGTTGTCTCCCTAGCCCCATGCATGCCCCTTAAAAGCAGGAAGGCTTTGCTGGTTGATTCCAGGAGTCATAGTCAAAGAGATTCCAGATAAGAGAGTTCAGCACAGCTGATGCATTTGAAGATGGAGAAGGCTACATGTAAAGAACCTAGGAGCAGCTGGCAGGAGCTGACAGTCAGTCCTGCTCAAAGTCCAACACAGAACTTATTCCTATGCCTCAAGGAGACTGCCCCCTAGCAAGTCAGAGTCTTCGACCTGAGTCAACTTAAAGTGGATTCTTTACCACACAAACCAGCAGTACTTTGCGCTGAGATTTATAAAACTCCAAACAAAGAAGCTAACAGGCTCATTCCAATTTCTGACCTACACAATTGTGAGGTGTACAGCCATTGCACTGGTGGTAATTTGTTATACATCGATAGAAAACTTAGACAGACCTTTTATGATACATACGGGTATTGTTTTACCTCATCTTCCCTCACTGTAAATCATAAACCAATGTCAGATACACAAACAACTACACAACTCACTTCTTTCTTGTGTCCACACACTCTAGCCCAAAGTCAATGCGTGACATCATCCCCAAAGGACCCCCTGGCTGGCTACCTAGAAAGTCATGCTGGTTAAAAGTCTAAGAGGCTCAAGAGCCCCTCTGAAAACAGACTTGCTTTTCAGGCCTCAGCACCAATACACTGAAGAGATCAGGCTCCTTTTTTTTTTTGAAATTGAGAAAAGTAGGCAAGTCCATTTGGACCTTTTTATTGACATTTCTGACCTTGCTGGAAAAGTGTTATGCTTTGCTATAAAAATTATTGGAGAGAGCAGCTTGCTGAGTGATGTTTTCTATTACAGGGCAGAGCACTCCAAGCCACTCTCCTCGGAGAAGTGTGGCAGCCCTGTAAAATCGGCAGGATCTCAATGAGATTTTATTCTTCTAGCACCAGGTCTACCATGCTAACCTGCCCTCAGTGTTAACAAGAGATCCTGTTGGTGGAACTACTGTGAGGCATGTCCTTGATCAAATCACTCACTCCAACATCAGGTTCACTTAGCTTGAACCAAATACCAAAAGTAAGCTTAAAATTTTAGGCAACGTGTATCCCCATATATACATATATGCACAAAACATACACATACATACTTATGCTTATACATACAACTTTTAAAAGCATTTGGTTACTATTGGAATTACCTGTGAATGTTGTTAGTTTGGAGACTGTTTGGATAAATGTTTGTTTGACTAGTGATTCTTTGACAAATTTTTTAAACAACAATAAAAGCAAAATTCAAATCAAGAACCAATATATAAATAAACCTCTAAGCTCCATGTTATTTATTTTAAGAGTCCTATCCTCAAAGAGAAAGCTTTTACAACACATAGAAATTCAGCTACTCAATCATATGCATTAGGGACAAGGGCAGGTCCCCAGATAAAAATGAAGGAGTCACGTCAATGTAGTTAAATATGAAGGGTGTTTTCTAAGCTGTGAGTAAGAAACCATAACTTCCCTTATGCCCTTTCCGACACTTGGGTCAGAACTGATAAGATAATTGGACAGTTCGTGATCAGTGTCTACTCCTGTACTGCCAAGTGTATACCCTTGGACAAGTATTATGAAATTTTTAAACCCCACTTTCATCTTGTATAAAGTGGGAAAAATAATGAGAATATTATGCAGATTAAAGAATTCTGCTCAGGCTGTAATAAAGTACCATAAACTGAGTAATTTCTAAGTGACAGCAATGTATTTGATACAGTTCTGGAGGCTAAGAGGTTCGGGGTTAAAACACAGGCAAAATTAGTGCCCACTTCTTAGATAAGAAACAGACTTTTTCCATCAGAGTCCTCCTAAGAGCAAAAGGACAAGGAAGATCCCAGGGCCGCTTTCATAATCATTTCATGAGAGCTATGTCCTCACGACCTAATCTGCAAATGGTCTACCTCAATATGCCATCTCACTGAGGTTACCTTTCAACCCAATACTTTTGGGGGAGAGACCCAAATGTTATTCTATAAAAGCAACCAAGGCAATCCTTTTTTCTTTGTCTTTGTTGTTTAGTGAAACTTGGCTTACTGATTTTTGTCCTTAAAAGATACAGCAAGTGTAACATTTGCATTTAATTATAAGTAAAGGAGCGTGGTCTCCAAATAACATATATGTATGGCAAGAATTAAAATTGACAAAAATCAGAATGATTTACTCAGGTTAATTTTTCAATCCTGACAGTGTAGGATTTCTTTTTAAAGTTGTGTTTCTGAATTTCAAAGCATGACATTATTTCAAAATGTCAATGAATACTAAAATGTGGGTTTGCTTTTGAATCAAAATGTGTTCAGTGTGGTGAAGATGGGTTTTTGCTGTTGTTTTCTGTTCTTAAGAATATATAATAGAGCAAACCCTGCTTGGTTACATTACCAACTCCGGAAGATTAACCACTACTTTCAATACCACGCTATGTCTGGGTTCTGGAAAAAAAAAAACCTGTTTTGGTTTTTTGTTTGTTTGTTTGTTTTTTAACATAAGGCCTCTAGCTGGCATTCTGATGTGTGCTCACCAATTTATTTTATATTTAAAAATGTATTTCTTCATTTGTATGTGGACATATGCGTGCATGGTGTGTGTGGCAGGCATGAGTGCAATGGCAATGGTGCATGTATAGAGGTCAAAGGACAATTCTGTAGCATCTAATCTCTCCTTCCACTGGGTTTGAGGGATCAAACTTGGGCTGCTAAGTTTGCCTTGACCTGCTGAGTCATCCTGTCGGCTCCCTTTCTCATTTTGTATCCTCATCTACTGGATAAAAAGATTTACACACTGTGACTAAAAGTGGTTTTAATGTCTTTCATTATATTATAATCACGATACAGCAACAGCAACCTCAATAAAGCATGGATCCATTATTTAAAGTTAACTTGAAAATAAAAGCCAAATTAAGGAACGTAGCTACTGAAATAAAGACATGATGTTCTTTAGAATGCCAACTAAATTGTGTACCACCCAAGGCAATATCTACATCCTGTCATTTTTACCACCGCATTTTAGCATATGGCTATAGACTCAATGAGCCCTTCCATACATTTCTGTCAAACAATTTCTTGTCTAAATTCATGGCAACAATTTACCATTCATGTCTCAGGCCCACCTACATCTATTGAATATGCAACCCTGAACCAGGAAAGAACCCCAGCCACTGTTGCTCTAACATACAGCACAATAGCCCAAGCTCTGGGTATAATTTGACCACCTAAGAGACACGCCCCTAACATCAATTCCTGCACCGTGTTCTTTGGACTTGAAAATATTGTTTCCTTCATGAAAAAGATTTTACAACAAGATTTTTCCATGCAACTATGCTGTTTTACGTTAAAATTGGGGGGGGTCATGGTTCATAGAACTTTCAGTCAAATGTTTAAATACATGGAAACTTTGAAGGAGGGCAATCAGTTTTCTCACCTACAAAGTGCTTCAAATAACTGTAGGTAACTGTTAACAAGACTATACTATCCCTGCCCTTTCTTTTATTTTTCTCCAGGAAATAATCCATTCCCTACTTGTGCAAACATTCCCAAGGTATCTCATGCCAGACTGGCATTGGGCAGGATGTGAAAGTAAGGAATACATTCAGTCCCTAAGCTCCAGTGACCCACAGCCAAGTAAAGAAAAATCATTACCTGCTCTGACTTTAATTTTTGTGGCTCCGCTTGCCTGTTGATAGGACCTACTTCCTTCTGTCACTATGAGATGAAGCCCAAATGAGAAAAATGCATGTCTAAGGATAAGTATAAAACCCAGGAAATTGTGCATTCCACCAGAGACAGTGTGTCAGTCCCTCACAGAATTGGTACTCAGTACTCAGAGAAGCAACTTTCCCAAAACATCAATGAGTGACTGAATATATGACAAAATATGGCAGGAAAGGCTGTTATTTTCATTATGGAGATCCGAGGAAATTAATGCAAGAACCAAAATAAATTCCCTTTCAGAAAACCAGATTCTTAACCATTTTCTACTCCAAACATCAGTTCCCCTTGTAAATATTCTTCTCTTAAAGGTCTCATCAGCCTCTTGGGTAGCTCTTTAACCCTTCCTTGTTGAGAGTCTTCGAGTTGCTATGCACTCTGGTGGCAAGAGGCAGTGCTGAGACAAGTGTAGAAGGTAGAACTGCTCTCCTCTGGTAGACATGACAGCCCTCCCCTAGACAGCTCATATGGTTGTCAATCCAGGCCCATAGTTCTGTAGCAAGGAAAACACAAATCCTCCAGGTCTATGCAAATCCTTCTAGGTCTACTCTTTCATGATGTGGGAGTCCTCTCTGTGTGTTGCTTGTATTGGTTAATGAATAAAGAAACTGCCTTGGCCTGATAGGGCAGAACTTAGGTAGGTGGAGAAGACAGACCTGAATTCGGTTATGCAGCTGGAGATAGACATGCTTTGCCGGTAAGCCACTGCCACATCGCTGTACAAAGATTAATAGAAAGGGTTAAATTAATATGTAAGACTTAGCCAGTAATTAGTTAGAGCTAATGGGGCAAGTAGTGTTTTAATTAGTACAATTTCTGTGTGGATATTCCGGGGCTAAGCTAGCCAGGCGGCCAGGACAAACAAGCGGGACCTCCTTCTACACTTTCATGAGACCCCCTCTGTCTCATCAACAGCCAAGTAAAGATTCACATTCTTGTCTTTTTTTCCCTTCCTTTTTTCAGTCAGGGTCTCAAATACTCCAGCACAGGCTGATCCTGAATACATAATAGCTAAGGATGACAGTGAACGTCTAATAGTTTGACCTGCTCTTATATACTTGGTGCTGAGAGTACAGGCATGTACCACCATCCTCAGCTTACAAGGAGTAGGGTATTAAACCCACGTGCTGAGCAAGAAATCTACCAACCGGTCTACATCCCCAGCCTTAAAGATTCACTTTCTGAATATTTGTAAAAACACCCCACCTCTCTGTTCTGTATGAGGCTGGACTTAAGCTATACCTTCATGCTTATATGTTTCTAGACTTTCCAGGAGGCTGCCCCTCACCCTTACCACCACTGGATATAGCTCAATCACACCTAAGTTCTTAGGAAGCTGAGCTATTTCCTGCAAAACTATAAGCTTAACATCAATATCTATGATATTTTAAATGCTCCATAAATATCCATCAACTACTGATAATATTATTATATTGTGATTGGCATTAATATCAGCAATTTTACTTAAAGGTGCTCATCTTTATGTCAAGGGCTTTCTAGGCCAAGGGACATCAGCAATATTTTTCTAGAGCCATTTGGCCTCTGAAAATCTGTAGCAGCCATTTGATAATCCACTACTCTTCATTAAGCCTTGTATCTTTTGGTTACCTTATAAATGCTAGGCCACTAGGAAGAAAGAAACAGAGGGTCTGTTCCCTTGACCACATTTATACTCAGGGTTAAGTATTAGAAAATGCGGTGTTATCCATCATCAGGAGATGATAAACTATAATGAAATACAATTTCACTTTGTACTCAACCATGCATTTTATGAGAACCCTGTAAAGTTTTACCATCAACCTCAAAAAGCAATAGTAAAGCCCTATGATTCCTTATGTTTTACTTTCCTGGGTGCCTTCAACAAAGAAAACTATTGATTTTGAGTTGTCTGAAGTACACTCTATAAAAAATTACCCTCAGTCCATAGCTTTCTTTTTACCAGGCCCAAAGTGGGAGAAAATAGGAGATCCCACAGAAATGCACATGAAAGGAAGTTATGTGAAGTCTTGAGCTAATGACAACCTCCATTTTAACTACACTCAAACTTGACTGTAAGAGCTAAAATTTTGGGTGAGCCTGTTTCACAAAAATTCTATATTCCTTATAATAGCATGCCGAGGCAAACAGAGACAAAGATATTTCAAGTGAACAGAGAACTTCACTCTACATGTTTTTAAATGATATTATTGTGTTTGATCCTTACAATACTCTTGGACTATTAGCCCTATTTTACAGATAAGCAAGCAAAGGTTTCAAAACCTGCATAGGCAGTCCGACATGATGAGGGTTTGTTATAGCAGTGAATGAACCCCCATTCTTCAGTGAGACTCTTAGAAATGTATTGATCCCCAAGGGCCAGTTCTTCGGTATGTAGTATCAAACCCAGGATGTGACAGAACTGAAGGGCATACCCTGAAGAAGCCAGGATGGGAAAGCTACAGGATGGAGGACAGAGACAGACGTTCATGGGCTTGAAAAAAATACATCACAACTACAACTTAATCAAAAATCAGTGACAGAGTATAAATCTGGGAAGGCTGACACTTTTAAAAACAAGGAGAATTGATTTCTGTAAAATCCAGGTTTGATGCTTTATTCTGGCTAGGCTGCTGTGATAGGCATCCATAGACAATGTAGCTTAAATAGCAGAAATTCGTTTCTCCTAGTTTGAAAGGTTAGGCTTAAGATCAAAATGCCACCAAAAGCAGACCAGCTGTAGACTCACTTCCTAGTTTGAGTCAGTATTCTTGCTATGTCATCATGTGACAGAAGGAGCAAAGTTGGTTTTTGTGGCCTCTTTTAGAAAGCCACTAATGTCATGTGTTAAGTCCTCCATCCTCATACCCTAACCAAACATCCCATTCCATAATCACTACCACATTGCAAATAAGTTGTAATATATGAATGAAGGATAGACATTAGCATTAAGCTAATGTTCATTCAGGTGTGAGTGTCACAAACATCCCATTAGATCCAAAGGTCAAATCACCTAGACTAGGTCATACACATCAACAGCCACTAGCCAATAAGTGTTTGAGCCTTGTGGTATGTCATTATAGAAGCTTAAAAGGGAATGATAACCCTCCTACAAGTAAGACGGCTAAAGTAAACTTCAGGTAGAAGTTCCAAATACTATTTCCCCTCCTGCTTGCAGCCTGCCTGAGGGATGAAGCCCTGTAGAAGATAGCATGCATGAAATAGAGTGTTTTAAACAGTGGGGTTCATTTCATTTCCTCCTTTATTTCCCTAAAATGTCTGCAACAGAAAAAGAAAATTACCATCCGAACAGCTGTGGACAATTCACAGGGAGACACTTAGCTCTTCTTAGCTGATGGGAATTTATTTTCAGGTTTTAATTTCAGACACAGAGCTGACCCCAAACCCGTCATTACAGTCACTTGCTAATCCTCCTAAGATGTTGTATTTTCATCATTGCTACTTACAGCCTTTTTTCTTTTGGATTTTCCCTTCACTCATTGCTATAAGTTGATGTAGGGTTAGGGTGGGTGTTAGTGGGTGCACATAGATACATATGCATCACACCTCTCTCACCTATAGCACCCGCACCTCCAAGCCTATAGCCAGATGCAGAGACAGTAAAGCATCCCCAGGAGCACAGGAACTGCCTAACTTTCCTGGAATCACTCATGACTACTATTGCCTGTGCACTTATGCACAGTAGCTTGGCTCATTTGGAGCCTACCTGCTAACCCAGGTTCATTCTTAATCTTCTACTCCAAATTGTCCCTCGAAAAGACATGCTCCTCCTGAGCATGCATTACCCAAAGAATAAATGCTGTCGTCTGTACAGACATGTTTGTACCAAAGACAATAATAAGAAATGACGAGAAGGAGCCCGTAGCAAGTCAAAAGCAGCAGATAGCTTTTGTACAGCCTGTCTCGGGCAATTTGGTAACAGTGGCTTCAACCCACACGTGGGAGACACCCAGCTGTTTAATAGTCTGTCCCAACCTGCATCAGATCTTTCTGGCAATGGCCTCCTCCCCAAGTCATGCAATTGAAAAAGCAACTTCCCACACCTTTGTCATTAGACCCTAACTGCCGTGAAGTCTGGCCTCAGTTCCTGAACTCGTTGATTTCAAGCCCAGTGTTAGCATCAAAGGTAAAAGGCTGCTTCCCCTTTTCATTTAGCAGGTTATTTATTGGAAGAAAACCCTTTTATCTTCCCCAAAGCCCTCAGTGTTCTTGGAAACTATGACTTGTGAACTGGCTGGGACGTCACTGCAGTCATCGCTGCTGTGGTGCTGATACTTCATTACCAGTTCCCAGTCAGCAGGGATGCATGTTATACCAAAATGTATTCATCCCACACAGAGTCTATAGGACACAAAGAATGTTTATACAATTGGATCAAATAAAATGGACTTCTTATTGAAATGACAAAAGGATGACTTTGTTCCCAAACGGGCCTCCTTCTGGCCATTTTCATTTTCTCCTTTGGCTTTTCCTATCATTTTTTTCCAAGTATTCTGACAGGAGGACTTATTACCTCCATAATCATTTATTTCAAAATAAGTTGCTTAAAAATGAAGTCTCCTCCAAAGATCCTGGGAAGCTGTCCACAAGAGGGGAAATTTTTATTCTGAAAAATGCAGGCTTCCTCATGATCACTATAAATTTAGTTTTATAAAATTATTATTGGAATGGGTGAAGAGAGACACAGGGAACAAGTATCACTTGACTTTGCAGGCTCCAAGATAATGAATGGCATGTAGGTGATGTATCTAGACAGTGTACCTTATCTATTGGAGGTATTTATGTAGGTTCTGAAAAGCTTTGACTGTAGCTCCAGGGTGTTCATGCAAGCATTTAAGCTCCATTTGATACCTAGATAAAAAAGCAATCTAAATCTAAATTCTAAAGATGTGTGTAACCTTGACAAGACCCCCATTGGCATAATTGCTGAAGCCCAAGTTTTTCCCAAGAACCAAGGATTTTTACTTACTGGCAAAGTAGAGATGGCTTTTGAGCTCCTACTGCTGCAATGGCCTCTAGCAATTACCCTGTGCCATCACTGAGAAAATCATTGCTAATGCTCTACCTTCCCACCTCTCCTTGCTGCACTGAATGTTTCTCCCAGGAGTTGTTACCCCTTGTAAGTAATGTTCCTACACACACACACACACACACACACACACACACACACACACACACACACACGCACACCACTACAACCGCTGCCACTGTCTTAAAGACTCAGTGGTCCAGTAAAGCAAGCACTTGCTTCACGCCTGCCCTGCATTATACTTCTTCCAAACATCTATCTATTCTAAGGACAAGAACAGCTAGTACCCCTCAAATTCTGCTGAAACAGAAAGGATTTTGTCTTCCGCCTGGATGGCTGGGCAGTGGCAAGAAGCCCCGGTGTAATGTATGCTTCCTATGGTCTTGCTAATATTTCTCTTCTGTTTCTCTTTTAATTGAAAATACATATGCAGAAAAAAGATTCACTTAGCATCAAAGGTCTTTTCTTCTACTGAATAGCCAGCTCAGCTCTTCACTTTCTGCACTAGTTAAGGACAAATATGGAAGCTCAGAAGGACTCCCAGCTCTAACCAATCTTGGTGGAAAGAGCATTGAAGGCAATAGAGAACACTTAACTCACCGACTCAGTGAATAACAAAAACAGGAAAATAGAAAATGTGGAAGGAAACATGGAGCTCAATACAGGTCACACCCTCTTTCTCAGAGTTCTGATTCTCCATGGGTATTGCCTCAATTTTCCTCTAACTCTCTATTAGGAGAGTTTGATGGCTTTGCCCTAGAAGTTTTAGGATCAACCTTTCAACACCCCAACTGCTTTAGGATGGAAATCTTGGGCAGGCTCCTCACATCCTACCCAAGGTCACTATAAAGTTAGGGTTCCAAAATAAATGGATGGCTTATAGTCTCAAATTGAACTCTACAACAACCTTGTTTGCAAAGATTTTAGCATTGTTCTGAATATGGAGAAAATGAGGTTGTACAGAACTAAATCATTTTATGGTGTCTCAAAGTTGAAAAATGGAGACCAAGGGGATCTGATTTAGAATAGCTAGTGGGTAATGATGAATTAATGCTATTGTCCAAGTCAAGACCCTCTTTCCAAAGGCTCTGCTAAGCACCTTTGATGCTGTCACTCATTCATCCTTCTAGAAACCTAATGGTCTGGGCTTCACCACTGTTGTCACTGCAGAGGAGAAAAATGTTATAGGCCATAGGACAGTAGCCTTCCCAAGGGCACACACACAGAAGAAGATCACTCAGCCAAGCATGGGCTCTAACCTACTAAGTCATGATGTTACCACTGTGCCTAAGGATTTATCAATACTTTTTAAAAATCAACTGCATGAAATAACAATGATAACCAATATGCAACTAAATGACGATTTGTATAGAACAAACCATAAGTTCTATAGGAATTTAGAGTGGGAAGATATTAGCCCTATCAGAACCTTCAGGAAATATTTAAAGGGATATGGAAGTGCTGGGCTCCAAAGGATGCAGAGGAGTTAGTTAAACAAAATGATGAGGTAACATTTATGGAAAGTGCCTAGATAACAGCATTTAAATGTCAACATTAATGACATAATAAACAAAGAAATGCAGTCAAGAATAGTAACCTTGACATTTTAGAGTATGAAAAGAAAGAAATGAATCAGAAAAGAAAGGCCAGGCTTTGAATCTTCCTTGTCTTCCAATCAATTTTTCTTATTATTGTGATCACTATTATCATCATTTAGAATTACTTTTGGCATCCAATGAGGGCTAATGCATTATCTTTCCCTATTAAGACATGCACACATCCAAAATTGTCTTGCCTGCAGTAGACTGCCTATATACAAAGACCTTCTTTTTGATGAAACACATCTATAATCCCTTGGCTCCTAACTCCTATCCAAACATTCACTGAGGATATTTCTAGGCTGCATAGGTACAGCCCTGTGGTCTACCTGGGACTCTATATCCTGGTAATCTCAACTTTAGTCTAAGAGTGCCACACATGTTCTTGAAATACACACTTCTTTTATTTGAAAAATACTGTGCCAGGCAATAAACAGTCTAAGGCCAAGCTGTGCAGAAGCTCAGGCCTCAGTCCTCCTCTGACCGTGTCTCCTTGCCGTTCCCTTTCATGATGTCTCTGCTAATCGTTTGCAGAGCTTCTGTCCTACTCGATGCCTTGACAGTTCCTTCCTGAAGCTAACATACTTAACCTGCCTCATGTGGACCCACTAAATTAATCTTTTAAATGGGAAGTTCACTCACATCTCTAAGTTATCAAACCTACAACTTTATCTTGATATGTGGAAGGTCATAGGGCTTATTGGAAGGCTGGTACCTTTAAAATTAGAAAGCACAAAATGTAACTATTTCCAGGCTCGAAAGTCTTAAAAAATGAAAAACTCTGTGGCCTAAAGTTGTAGATTCAACAAATAGGAAAAACAAATCACAATTTAATATTTCAGAATTGTTGTATTAAAAGAAATAGTTGATACCTAGTGTTTAATTAGTGCTAGTATATATCTAGTTATTTGGAATACTATAATATACTTATTTTCAATTCTTATTAGCATGTGTATTACATTTTAAATGATTCATGAGCAAAATGTACTTGTTTTTTTTTAAATTAAAGTGGGAGAGGTATCTCAAAGATTAGAAATGTATATTGCCCTTGCATATAAACTGAGTTTAAATCTCAGCATAGCACATAACTGCCCCTAACTCTAGCTGTGGGGAGATGGTTCACTGCTTAGCTGATGGGGAAGCCTTGTTAACCAATTATCCTTAAGAGGTGGGACCAAGTTAGGGTATGGCTTTCTGGGACCCAAAGAAAAACAGGAGCATGGCCCAGGTGCTCTCTTTCTGTGGTTCCCTCACTGCACAGCTGAGCTTGGACTTCTTGTTCTGGTTTTGTGAGTTTTCCCCTTATAATCAATAAAAATATCATTGTTTATCTTTAAGCTAGCCTTGTTGTTTCCCAAATAGAGTTAGCTTCTGCACTTAGCAGTGTTTACTACTCTTCCAGAAGACCCAGGTTCAAGTCTTAGCACCCACATCAGGTGGCTCACTACCATTTATAACTGCAACCTTAGAGCATCTGATGTTCTCTCACTCCTCCACAGACACTTTTATGGCCTTTGCAGGCACCTGTACACACGTGGATACACTCACACAGAAACATACATACACATGAATAAAGAATAAAAAATAATTCTTTTAAAAGTAAGCAAGCTGAGAATCCCATTGTTAGTTAGTTCCGGGAAATGAGGTAAGTAGACAAATTTTTATGACCAAAGACTAGTCAATATCTTCATTATGTAGTACAATGTTTAGTATTACACCAGATTTCCACTATTGCCTGAATTCAGTGTTCTACTTCAAATGAGATACATGTCCCAATTATTTGGCTAACCAGGCAATGAGAGACTGTTTTTACTTTAAAACATTACTTATGAGTCCCTGAGTTGCTAGGGATAGATTTCAGTGCCAGGGGACCTTGTTAGATCATTTCTTGTAATCAATTAGCGGGTATGTAGGCAAGGCTATAAATTCTTTAGCTTCTCCTCTGCCTCTTCCTCTGGATAGCTTCCTCTCCTCTTTTCATTGAAGATGAGACACCCAGGAAGCACCTTATGCCATTGTCACTGCACTTCAGATAGTTTTAAAGTTATATCCTCCCCTGGCTCAGCTTTTCAATCTGATGGAACGTAAGGGTCCACCCCAACCTCTCCCTGCCTAATGATGACAGGCAAGCTCACTCTAGGTTCCCTGAGGATTTTCCACAAAGCGCACAATGCCTTGGAAAATTACTGTGGATGCAGAATACCACCATTAAAAGAGCTATTTTAAACTAAATTGATTCTTTGTTCTTTAGCCAATTGGCTAATCCTCCTCTTGAGACATGCTTCCATTAAGGAAAGCTTAAAAACACAGCTCGTGGACTGAGACAGGCAAGGGAGATGCTGACATAGACATTGAGTAGGATCGAGCCAAGAGGGCAGCTGCATTCTGATGAGCTACTTAAGGATTCTCTAGGACCTGCCATCTCCTGTGGCAGGAGCATGGCGATGGATGTGGGAAGGAGACACCAAAGGGAGACACTGAGAGAGCTGGTCTGGGTGTGGGTGTTGGTGATGATGCCAACCCAAAAAGTCTCACTTGCAAGTTAAACACTGTATGCCCGCAGGACCCTTTTTCCTCTGGGCTCTGATATAGCTCACGTTTACCCTACCTTCTTGTGAAAACTCTCTGACGCTGGCCTCTAGCTGTACAATACAGTCCAGCATAGATTCCTAAGGAATGGAGAATAAATGCACTGAACACCCCACTAGGCTCCAATAACAAAACAAACCAGAATTGTAAAGAGCAGAGGGAAATACATAGAACAGGAGAAACAGGAGCCTGAGAAGACAGATACAAATATGGCCTGGGCCTCATAAACATCTCTCTCAAACTTCCTTTTCCCATTTTGAACTTTCACTATCCCATTTTCTAGGTCATCCCGAGCCTCTGGCTCTGCCATCAAACTATTGGTGAACAATTGCTCCATGGGAAGCACAAAAATCACCTCTTCCAGAAAGATCATCTGCCACAACCCTGCTAAGCAGAGCTCAAGGAACAAGAGGGATAAATGGTCCCGCCCCATCCTGGTATATGCTGGTGTCAGAAAGGACCCCTCTTGCAGAACACAGAGGTTAAACCATGAGAGCTCTCACTCTCTGGTGACTGGTTTGAAATAATGTTTAAACATGGCCACTTTAAGATTGATTGGGTTGGGAGCCTGCACCGGGGAAACTGTGAGGTGAGTTGGTGAGTTTAACTCCCTCCAATTAAAAAGTGCCATCCGTAGATATAATAAAAAATTCAGAGGCTTCTCAGGGATGTCAACTGGTTCATAACTGATTTAAATGAATCATTGAAAAAGAGTCCTTTAATCTCCTATATAACAGGTCTCTGAAAAATTGATGCTGGAATCACAGCTTCATTTTTTAAAAGCCCAGCAACTGTTCTAATACCTACAAGTGCTTCCCATTGACAATGGTGGCTTTAGTGACCGCTGCCCCCATCCAGAAGGATGCAGGCTCTATCATATATTCTTACTAAAGCACATCCAGAAAGATATATATGATACTGTCTTTTATGAAAAATGATAGGATTCTTAAATATTTTCATATGGAGAAAAAGTTAATAAACAAAAATCTTTAAATTGCTTGCCTTCAATGTGTCTGCAATGCTTTAATGTACAAGTAGGTCTTCAGAAGAAGACCAAATCTTTGCCTTTAGGAGTTCTAGGTGGCCTAGATTAATCAGTCTTCCCCAGGAGGAACTTCTTCTCTTGGACTGAAAGGCACCATCTGATGGCTATGGTGTGTAACTGCTGTTCCTCTTACCCGTGGACAGTGCGAGCCAGCCAGTGGCGTGGGCTAGAGATTATCAGCAGTCATACATCCACATGAACTCTATCTGAAGATCATTCTCAGCGTGTAACACTTTCAAATCTCCTTTTGTTATTCCTGTCACAGTCATGGTCACTTACTAGTATTTCCTTGCTAAAAGAAGGTTAAGGTATTCTTGTAAGACTAAGCATTAAGGTTCAAAAAGTTCTATCTGTGCTAAGGTGACCTTGGCTCTAGGGTAAATGGAACATTTTGCTTCTATTGTCATAGAGTTCCAGTAATTTCTATGTTAGCATTAGAAATCCCTGGACCAGGTTCCATCACATTGTTAAACAATGCCTTGGATACTGTTTTTATGGCTGATCCTAATCTTACAGCTGTTATGTCTTATTCTACATCCTGGAATCAGTGCTAGCACTGTCCTGTACCAGAGGATGAAAAGTGACCAAGAATATCTCTTTCCAAATCTGTGTTTGCAATGTTTAGATATGTGGGTAAAACTGGTTATAATTTGGGGATTCATACCATAGAAATCAACAAATTTGGTTTGCTTTGCTGTTGTTCTTTGGAAATTTCACACATTTGTATACTGGGTTTTCATTCTCTCATTCACTTTCTTATACTACATTTCCCTCCCACTAAAACCCCTTTTCCTAGAAAGACCCCAATACTCTGATGCTTTTTTCTTTTGACTCATTAGGAATTATTATGGTTTCTTTCATGAGCATGAGTAGATGGCTATGTACCAGAACATGGGCAACTTGCCAGTGGCAACACCTCTAAAGAATGTGATAACCCTCCCCTAGCAGCTCACGGTCCCTCGGTGAGAAGTGGGGCCTCATGATCTGCTCCTCTATGCATGATAAAATGGTGAGGGGTTCTATTTTGCATGGGTCTTGTACGGTCAATCACAGGTGCACTGAATGTTTAAGCACAGCGGCCCTGTCATGTCCAGAAAACAGTTTCACAGTAGTCCTTTCCAAACGTCCAATTCTATTAATCAGAGCCATTCTCTGCTCAACCTTTTTTGGTCAGGACCAGTTGGCATCATTTATCATCATCTGCCAGCTTTACAATCCGGCCAACACCCCAATAATTCACCTCTTTTATCTAGCATGGTGAAGGAAAGAGGTCAGCCTCTGACCACACACATATATACTCTTGGGAATATTAAAGAAATCTTTCTTTACTAATTAATAAAGACTAATCTTAGACCTGTGAATGATAGGCATTGTCTTCTATCCTAAGAAAAGACTGAAATTCTACTTATAATTCTCATTTTTATTGTAATATTCCCAAGACAAATTGACTCCTTGAACTTGCACATAAGTTCAAAGGAGGAATTAAATCAGGAACTCTTGAGAAACTTACTATAAATTGTTCAAACTATTTGTTCAAAACATTTGTCAAACTATTAAGGTTTTCAGAATAATCATGACTCCCGAGTTATGGTTAGTGAGCAAACTATACCAACAAGAATGTCCATGAAGCCTAGCCTGCAGTAAACACTTGGCATCTGCTATATTGACTGGTTTGTATTCTGCAAACCCCATGGTCACATTCTAAGAGAGCTCTTATTCTACACTTGGTATTACTTTCTCTACATGTGAGTGTAGTATATGCCCACTGTTAATTATCACCCAAATGTGGGACTGACAGCGCACAGAGCTGCAGGTGAGGACTTTCGCTTTGTCACATCAGCATCATTTGTTTACTGCCCTATCGAGTTTTCTGGACTAACATAATACAAACTTTAGCTGTGCAAACTTAGACAGATCCCAGCCCATTCTCTACCAGTATGTTTCGCCAAATGATACCTTTCCTTCCTTTCATGGTAAACAAGAATAGAATAAAAGTCAAGATACCAAAGAAATACTTAAAATATCCCAGTAAAGACCAATTATCCACCGAGGCTTTAGGAATGGAATTCCTCTCTGTGACAGCATATTTACAATAGACACTCTAAAACAGAAGGCAGATGATCGGGCTTTAAAAAAAATGAAAAGAAAACACCACTCTCCATTTTTGTTATTCTGAGTTCTTTGCTCATGAGAATATGTCAGTTTCAATAGACTTCTCTCTGCTTGAACTTGTTAAATGGAATGGTATCTAATCACCTACTTCAACAAATTAACAAAACAATGGTAGCAACTAACTACACAGATATGACAGGCTTAACATTCCTCCTCATCAAAATGGCTTGGATTTTGGTGCATTTCAGATTTTGGATTTTCAGATTAGGGATGTTCAACTGATAAAGTCTATGCAAATGTTCCAAAAAGTGAAAAGCTCTGAAACAGGTAATTCTCTGATCCCAAATTTTTTTGATAAGTGATATGATAACCAAACTTTATATTATAAAAATGAAAAATGTATCTCACAGGTCTAAAATCAAGGTATTAATGGAATTATATCCTTCTAGAATCTCATGCACTAAGATCTCTTCATCCGTTTTCAAATACATCAGTGAATCCACCTCCACCTTCCTCTCTCCCTCCATCCCCCCACTCTCCCCTTTCTCCTATTACTCCCTTTTAAATGCCTTCATAATTACATTGGTTGCACTGTATAATCTAGGATAATTTCTCCAACTCAAAATCCTCAGCTATTTGCAATGGCCTGGTCTTTCATGCCATGTAAGGTAAGATGGCCACAGTTTTCAAAATGATAAGAATATGGACCTGGAAAGATGATAGTTAGAGATTTCTGATAAAAATCAGTTGGTGAAACTATTGCCTAACTAGTATGAAAGAAAGTGGATTTGTTCCTCTAAGGAGACTTCCAGGCAGAGTATTTCATGTGCCACTGGCTGTCTTTCCTCTTGCAGAAGAGGGAGAGTATCTTCAGAGAGAAAGGTTAAATTTGTAACCAGAACTTCAAGAAATTTTCTTTTAATTTAGTACTTTTACTGTTTTACTTTTATGTGCTGGGTTGAAAAATAAAACTATTTCAGATCTTCAATATCTTTAGTCTGTAAAAGATTTTAAAAATAAGAAGTAGCCTCAGGATTGAGATCAAGTCAATGGTTTGTCTATAGGACTTTTTGTTAAGACTTCAGAAAGACTCAGCAGCGCACTTAGTTAGAGCCTTCCAACTAGACGAAAGGGTTACTTAAAAATCTTACAGGCAGTGTCCCACAGCACCTGCACTCAGACCAAAATAGACAGAGGGCTGTCTTAAAAGGAATTATGGAATGGCTTTAGGAGCACAAAATGAACCCAGACAAATTTATAAAATCCCCACTGAGTAAGACATATAAAATTTGGTACCATCCTGAAGTTCATGAAACAAAGAAAGTTTAAGTGAAAAGAGGTGCATGCTGGACCCCCGATATTCCACAATCAGAAAGCAGATTGAGAATGGAAAGCAGATTGAGAAAGGAAGTTGCCTGAAAAAGCAAGCCATAAGTTCTGTAGGCAAAAGGAGAACTAAGGGTCATGGAGAACAATGGAAGTAATATGGGATCCTTACCAAGAGACATCTTTTCCTCCAGAATGAAAAGCCCCAAGAACATTGCCCTGTGAATTTCAAAATTTCTATGAGCCTGTAATTGTCATGTAACTCCTTTTATAATAGCCGTATTTATGTTCTTAACCTGAATTAACTTCTATCTCATCACTGTCTGTTAGACAGAAGGCATTGGATACTTATCATTTTAGTTCAGAGTACTCAAGATCAAGACAAATTACAATGAAAGTCCTCATATCAGAGAATCCATAAAGTCCAAATAAAGTTAAGCAAAACTTTGCACATCACAGACATAAACACAGGCTTATGGGAGAAAACAAGATAATTGCACACTGTTAAGTAACTTACAATAAACTATATCCCAATAACCACACTTGTGAGTTGTTCTGCCACACTGACTCTGAGACTGAATTTCTCTTACTAATGAAACATCAGTCAAAAACGACATGTGTGACTTTTCCTTGGACAATGTGAATGAACATCTGTTAACCTCAGACAAGGCACTAACAACATCCAAAAAAGTGATCTCACCCAAGTTTAGTTTAATTAACCAGTGAATTTAGGGAGCATTTCTTTGTATGTCTGGGTGAGTAATTATAAGAGCATGGGTAATTCAAAGACAGTTTCAGCACCAAAAATCCCACACAGCAGCATGGGTAACAGCTCAAAAATCTGTGTCTCTAGAGCTCCCAAACAAATTCATAGCAAGCTCCACCTAAAGGAGTCTCATTCCTGCCACATCTGTTTACTGGTTTTATAACTTTGGAAAATGACCTTTTAAATTTTGTTGAATTTCAGGAAATTCCTGGGCCATGTGTTTTAATTATATCCTGAGTCTTATGAGCTTTCTTCCTCTAAAGGAGAATGCTTCAATTTAGAGGAAATACCTAGTTATACAACATACCACATAGTTCTGTGGAGCTTACATTTTTTACGTTCTCTCTTTTTAGATGTTTTCAAGACCTTGAAGAGAGTGATATAGATGTCTGCTGATTTTCCTCCTGTCTTTCCAGCAGTCACAGACTTTTTCCCTGTTACATAGTACTAGATATCAATTTCTCCCTGTGGAATAGGCCACAAATCTAATAAGAAAGCAGTTGGTTGAACCCATGATATGCATGCCACTATTGCACTAAAGTAAACAATTTCCTGAAATGTTGATTACTATCATGTGGATGCTCCACAGCCAAATATGATGGTTTGTGACAGTTACCCTCAGCAGCAAGCATGGTGCCTTTCAGAACTACAAAAACCTACTAACAGAAAGAGAGCTTTCAGGGCCCTCATAGCCTTATTTCTGCCATGACCTACAGTCAATGTGTGGTGTCTTCAACAAGATGGGCTTCCCATTTGATATGCAACCAAGAGTCATAGCAATAGCTTTATGGGGGAGGCTATAGGGATCTTCCCAGCCAACAACTCACAAAGAGGTAGGTCACTCTGCATCTGGGGTTTTCATCCAGCAACCTTATGACTCATGGGAGTGTCCTTTCCCATTAATGCCATTAAATTCCTTAACTACTGTCTTTACTTGTCTTCGCCATTCTTTCAGATGTTGTTGAAAACCTGTAAGATACTCAAGACTTTGCATTATATAAGAAAATTTCTTATGCAGCAGATGTAAAGAATTACAGAAAGGCCCACAACCAGACATTATACAGAAAGTGAAACCTTAAAACACACATCTCTAAATGGGATGTCTCCATCAAATCCCTCCCCTCAGATCTCGGGGAACTCCAAGGAAGAGGAGGTAAAAAGAGTATTAGATCCAGAGGGGATAGTGAACAGCAAGAGAACAAGGGTTCCCAATCAACTAAGCAAAGCTCATAGAAACTTACAGAGCTTAAAGATGCAAGGACAGAGCCGACAGAGGTCTGCACCAGTTCCTCTACTTATATATTATCGATTTTGTTTTAATATTTTTGTGGGCCTCTTGAATGTGTGAACAAGTGAATCTCTGAATCTTGGGCCTTCTCTTGGACTTTTCTGTTGCTTTACTTTCTCCAACTTGGACATGATGTTTTTTGCTATACCTTATTATATTTTATTGTGTTATGTTCGGTTGTTACATCTTAGAAGCCTGTTCTCTTCTTATGATAAGACAGAAAAGGAATGGATCTGGAACAGAGAGGAGGCTGGAAGGAACATGGAGAAGTATGGGGATGGAAAACTGTAGTCAGAATATATTGCATAAGAAAAGGATTTATTTTTAATAAAAGGGGAGGGGAAACTGATTAAATGGTAGGGTCTAAATGTCAAAAAGAGAGGAAGGAAGGAAGGAAGGAAAAAAGGAAGGAAGGGAGGGAGGGAGGGAGGGAGGAAGAAAGAAAGAAATCCTTTCACAGAGTATAAGCTGGATACTACAACAGAAATGTTAATAAGATTCAAATATCACCCACATCAGTTGTTTCATTAAAAAACAATGTTGATACCGTTTTGTGGATGGAGGACACTATCCCATGTAGTGCTCCATAATCCATAGTCATTTTTCATGAGACATATGATTTCTCATCCTGGGGTGATGCCACTCTGAAAGCATTTTATGTATCCTCACCCTGACAGACTTGCTGGGGCTGGTCTGTGCTGCTTACTGTGGCTCAGACCCTATGGAAAACATAATCATGCTCTTCCCTATTTTGTGTATGAATGGAACCAACTCCCCAATTCTGACAGCCTCCATGACAGTATGAGGGCCCTTATAATTCCATTTAGAATACTTGACTACTAGAGGAATGCCAAACTGGGAAAATAATCCCCATTCCAATATCTTTTACAATTCATGCTATGGACAGATGACTGCTGACCTTTAAGACAAGCTTAAGATTGCCATCTATGAACTGTTGCTTAGGCTTTAAGACCTTCCAGGAACTCACTAACAAGGAATTCAAATTTCTATCTCTTCTCTATAAGTTCTTGCTTGACACAAATCTTGCCACATTTGTTTCTATGTGCTGCAGACTGTAGGCAGAGACCGCTCATTTGTTTCTCAACTGCTTAGATGTGAATAATAACACAGAAACTATATTAATTACAATGCTGTCTTGCCAATAGCTTAGGCATATTTCTAGTCAACTCTTACATCTTAAATTAACAAATTTCTATTAATCTGTGTATTGACACAAGGCTGTGGCCTACTGGTAAGGTTCTGGATGGTGGCTGGCATCTTTCTCCTTTGGCAGCTACATGGCATCTCCTTGACTCCACCTACTCTCTATATATATCCCTTCCAGCCTGGCTATATTCTGCACTGCCATAGGACAAAGAAGCTTTATTCATTAACCAATAAAAGCAACACATATATAGAAGGACATGCCACATCATCTCCTCTTTTTTGTCTAATAAAAAGGAAGGCTTTAACTTTAACATAGTAAAATTACATATAATAAAACAGGTATCAAGTAAGAATTACAGTTACAATATTTATATCTATTTTATCTTTTATCATAACTTAGGAAAACTATAATTATAACTATCTATTCTTCAACTCCATCAAAGACCTCAGAAGGTTATATTACCTTAGTTAACAGAAAGTGCATTGCAAGCAACTTCCAAAACTCTAGAATTGACAGAAACATCTTGATGTCTGGACAGTCACCCAAAGGTTTTCTATAACATTGGGGCATCTATCATCAGCCTATAGGTCCATAGTCCCTGGCAGACTTTTCCATGAAGTAGGAAATTTCAAAAACAATTCCACCTATATTAGCAGTTTGTCAGTCAATTTCTTCTATATCCTGCAGAATGTCTGGCAGACTCTTTCATGAAGCAGGAACCCTGAAGGACTGTCTCATCTTTAGGCAAGTTCATCAATCATTTTTCTGTGCGTTCTACATGTCCAGTTCATACAGCATACCATCAAGCAGCCAGGCAAGAGAAATTTCTTTTCCAAATGGCTAACCTACTCCGTAAGAAGCCTCTTCAATGCCCATCATCTTCTTGAAGTAGACTGGTGCTGCCAGGAGCATATGTGTCTCATTGTTGAGAAAAGTCTAACTTCTTAAAACATTTAAATGGAATAGTCTGTAAGTCTTTGAAAGGTTTGAAGTATACCTATCCCTCTGAAATATATCTCTGTATATCAAGAAAACCTAACTAACACGACTACAAACTTGACTATTATTATAGATGACTGCCTATTAACCTGTATTTATTTCCTAATTATACATTACACTTTTAAATGAACTGCACAAACACAATACCTTAATCAAGAGCAGAAATATATATACACAGTGTAACAAAATTGACCTTAAATCTGTATCAATAAACCAAGATCTATACCAATGCAAAGTATTCATCTCTATAGCGTATCCCCCTTTAAATGTAAACAAACATTTATAAACAACCATTTAGGGAATTTGGGCCTTGTTCTCTAGACTACTTCCTGCTGATTGGGGGTACTGTTAATCAGGTCTTTCATAGGGTATCCTGTGTGGTAGGTCTGTCTCAGTAGCAGTCCTGAAGCTGTCATGGATGTTGGACCATTTTGGGCCATTGTTTCAAGGGGTCTTGTTTGATCAAACCATATTACCCAGCAACAAATCCACAGCTTTCTATCCTCTGTGGAAACAAAAGCATAACTTCTTTTCCAAAGCAACATATCCTCAGACCCAAATTTTGAAGTCAAGATACTGTGAAAACATATATGTTGGTTTAGCTTAACAGCCTGTACAATGAAATGTGTTAGAGAAGAGAGGTCACTTGTTGGTTCTTGGCCACTTGGCTAGCTTAGACCCGAAATAGTCACACAGAAACTATATTAATTAAATCACTGCTTTGCCTACTAGCTCTAGCTTTTTATTGGCTAACTCTTACATATTAATTTAACCCATTTCTATTAATCTATGTATAGCCATGTGACTGTGGTTTATTGGCTAAAGTTCCGGTGTCTGTCTCTAGCAGGGCTACATAGTGTCTTCCATACTCTGCCTCCTTTCTCCCAGCATTCCATTTAGTTTTCCCTGCCTACCTAAGTTCTGCCCTATCAACAGGCCAAGGCAGTTTATTTATTCACCAATAGTATTCACAGCATACAGAGGGGAATCCCACATCAGAAATGTCTCTCTGTACTTAGCTCCTTCACAGTCAAAATATTCAAAGAAAACATAATAATACCAGATCTCTGTGTATTTTCCATCTTGTGTGGCTTTATTTTCTATATTACTTTTTAATATTTATTTTATTATCTTTACTCCTTTATTATTGTCTGTACTCTCAAATTACTTTTACTGTCTTTTTAAAGACTTTGTTTTATTTTTAAAACAATTTTTTATAATTGTCTATACTCTTTTTCTTCTTTCTCTCAAGCCTATGTACATTTTTTAAACACACTGTGACCTCTTCAGAGGGTTTTTTCCCATGGAATTGGTCTTTATTGTGCATCATTATCTGACCAGGAGCTCCTTTTTTTATTTAAATGTTAAGCAGGTGTGTCTAGGACTAAGGCGCCTTTGACTTTTGGCTCTGCCTAGTCCGACATGGCAGAGGTCTGTTTACCACCAGCTCTATGAGTTATGCTCTCCACCCCAGCTTTGGGGACTGATGTTGCTCATATTGCCTCAGGTTATGCAGCCTTTAGCTCAAAGAGAAATGATTTTCTCACTCTTTCTGAAGAATCCAGGGATAATCCAGTAGCTAACATTTGCATGTCTTTTGTTGTTTAATTTTTTCCTTGTGTTGTCATGGGTCATGTTCTTTCTAGAAATCTGAACCTCAGTTTCAGGTTTTATCACATCCCCCAAAAGCAATAAACCTGACATTAGAACCTTCTAATTATCCCATCCCATGTGTGCTACTTTCAAGACTTTATTATATTCTCTAATCTACCATCTATTTTGAGACATCCTCATATTCATGTGTAGAACAAATTCATCAAAAAAAGCCATTCTATCATGTACCAAGTGGATAAAGGTAGCCATACTGAGGTTCCTATTAAGGGGTGTCTTGGACATAGTTCCATGTTTGATTACCCACTGCAGATATCAGACAATCCTTAGTTTAGTAAAAGCATGTTTCAAGAAGTTACTGAAGCCAGGTGTTGGTGGCACTTGCCTTTAATCCCAGTGCTTGGGAGGCAGAGGCAGGCAGATCTGTCTGAGTTAGAGGCCAGCCTGGTCTACAGAGTGAGTTCCAGGACAGGCTCCAAAGCTACAGATGAAACCCTGTCTCAAAAATATCAAAAAAAAAAAAGTTACTGAAAACAGTTAAGTTAAATGCCAGCTGAACTGCTTTTTTCCCAGTACCTGAAGCCAGTCTACCTCCCCACTCACTGTAAACCAGGCTCTCGCTGTAGGTTCATTTCTATCATTGCCAACTTTCCTCTCATAAATCCAATTCCTCATTGCCCCGCCCTTGCTTGCCAACAGAACAAGACTCACGGATTAGTATGCATGGGTTGTGGAAGATGAATGATGATACCTGTTCAAAGTGGAATGAGTTTTTAAAATATCATCAGCCTACCCATGATGAGTCCTCACTTCTTCTGTATCACACAAACCAAATGTATAAGACTGCATGTTTGCCATGGGAATAAAACTTCATCAAAATAGTGTGGTGTCTTATTTTAACAGACACTTCTCTTCCTCAAAATAGCTTTTTTGTGAAAAAAAAAACCCTGGTGTTATTTGAAGCATCTTTAGTTTTCCCTCCAGGTTCTTGCTGAGCCTGGACTCCTGAGCAAAGTCTCAAGAAAATTAGACACTCTCTGCTTCATAGATTGATGAGGCAGATCCAAGTACTTCAGTGCCTGAATTTCTCCTGGGAAGTCACTTCTATGCATAAAGAAGGACAGTAACTCTTCCAAGGTAGCAGTTCACTGTATTGACTCCTTGAAAATGAAAGAAGGCAATGAGCCAAAAAGGCTCCCTTACACACTGCCAAGGACACTGGGGAGAATCATGTTTCTTCCTGTGTTATGAGGCTGCTTCCACTCCCCAGACCTGTGAGTGGACAGGACTGTACACAGAAGGAAACTGAGGCTCCTGAAACATGAATGCCTGATATGCAGTCACATAATTTGTACAGAACATGACTTAGAGTTTAAACTTGGGTCATTCTTTGGCATAATATTCTAAGGACTAATGCCTTTTAGAGAAGCCTGGACTTAAATCATTTCCATCTTCCTTTGCATTGTCAGGTGGTTATTTTGTGACTTGTCTGTGGTCTGTGGATGACAGTAGTTGTAGTGCAGAATTATGAGAACCAAATGGCAAGGTGGAGGAGAAAGCAGGCAGGAACTGAGCTAGGTCAACCCATTCTGATTCCAAGCACTTTGAAGCTGGATGGCCAAAGGAAAGGAGATTCATTTCCCTTTGTCTTGCCTGACATGCTAACAAGAGCCTTTCCTCAAAGAATCTGGGAGACAAGATACTAAGCTCTCATAGTTAGTAAGACTTACAGTTGGTATTAGCTCTTATGTTAGCTGATGTTCAAATGGCTACAAGTCCAGAACACTTATACAGGATCACAATGCTCTAAAACTTTAGAACTCACAAGTTCCCTCTACTGTCCAGTTCTGAACTCCTTCCAATTGGCATGGTTAAAAGGGAGAAAAACTCCAGTAAAATGGATGAGGAATTTGTCTTTGCTTTGATGAGGCACAAATGAATTTTTTTTTTTTTTGGTCATAGCTGTCTGCACTAAATAAATAATTTACTGTGACAGAGGAAAAGACCAAACATTTAAAAAAGAGAGAGACAGCCTCAAACCCCCTTCAGAAAGCTCCATAGTCCCCTGTGTAATTCAGTAGACACCAGAGGGATCAATGTCTCAGGGTACCCAGACAGTACGTCAGCTGTTCAGCACACTTGTGTCAGCATCTGTGACTCAGAGCTTTGAGGATAAAAGGGAATCAATCAAAAAAATATGAATTAAACCCTGAGTCTGAAGACAATGCAATTCAGAAATACAGACAGAAGTCCACAGCATATTCCAGGGAGATCCATGATACACATGTTTAACTCTTTAGGCTTGAAATATATATTCTCCAGTGAAAGAGATGCAGAGAGTATCAAAAAGGCAGAAATAACTGCACACACAGTACAGTGATGGATATTCCCCTCCTGATAGTATGCCTGGGAATGAGAATAGCAGAAGCTTGCCTCTGCACCTACTCAGTATGTCCCCACAGGTTCCTGGTACAAAACGCAGTGTAAACAAAAGCCAAGCATAGCTGCTTTTTATATATCTGGCTCCCAATCCTTGTCAAGTCCTCCCCTGGTGCTCAAGCAAAGAAAAGGACATGGATTTCAGCAATGGAGCAAAAATGGGACCCAGTGACTTTCCAGTGCAAGCATGCAGTTAAGTTGCTTTCCCCAAAGTTTCCAAGTGTAACTTCAATGACAGGCATTGTCATGTCAGCTGCAACCTGCAACCTGTGACCCTCAGAGTTGACTTAAAAGCATTTCCTCTCCACAACATTAATATAAGCTGGGGAAAAGACATTCTAGTCCTTCTACAATGTAAGAGATCAGGCCTTTTATTTCCATACTATATTTCATTAGACTGAATTTTGATGATCTACAGGATTTTCATATTATAAAAGAAAAGAAAAACTGCACCTCTCCTAGCAATGATTATTATAGTTCTATGCCATGCAACCTACTAACTTAGAGCATTCTTTCTACAACCACTGGACTTCAGTTGTGATGCCAAGAAGGGGAGGTGTTTACAATAAGCCCAGAAGATGGAACATCTTCAAGAAAAATTTGGAATAACTATGGCAATGTGCTTTCATCTTCTGATATGCAGAGAAAACTATCTTCTTACATAGTATTGTCAGTATTTGTTTTTTGGTTTATCTGGAACTCACTTATATGGAGTGAGTTAAGGTGTTGTTTTTTTCCAGGAATCCAGACATTGTATGTGAAGAAAGGGGTTCACATAAAAAGACCCATTAAGACAGAACTTTTTAACACATGAAAAATGTAGGCATACAAAACAATTTTAAATTAAACTAAACTTTCTTATACTTGAAATTTTTCTTTATATATAAAAAAACAAAATATTGTGTCCCCTTTATTCATGTGGTTATCGTACATATTTTATCATAATTTTGACAGATTCACACATCTCAAACATTCTAGTGTGTACATCACCGCCCCTTCTAGGGCAACCAACCTTTGCTTCCTGACAGCTGCCGCACAGAGATGCCACATCCTAACCAAAGTCTCAGCAAAGATTTCAAAGACCCATAAGCCAACAAAACTAAATCGAGAAGTGTAGAAATGAAAAGCTATGTCACCGTGAGAGAGGCTTTAGGAGGCCAAGAATTTTGATGCACAGTCAGCATGCAGAAAGGGTGGCTCTATGCTCAGTCTATCAAATTTTCAGGAGTATCATGTGTTCCGAAGAGCAGCAGCCTCCACCCCCTCTCAGCCTCAGAGAACCAACAACCAAAAAGTGCTGGCGACAGTAGGGCAAAAAGGCCTGAGTAAGTGAAGATTAGCTTTTTGTCCCTCCAGCAGAAATATGCAGAGTGGGCAAAAGGCAAAAAATTAGAGATTCCACACTGCTTCCTTACAATATTTCCCCCAGATTCTCTAAGTCTACTATGCAGTGTACAATAGCAGTGTTTTTGTCCCTAACCACAGGGGAACGACTTTCTCAGCAAATACTCTGTTTTTCACACACCTTGAGTTTCTCCCATATTTTTCAATTTTCTAATCCATTTCTTCCAATCGCTTCCAAGGGAAAGAGGGGAAGCTTTCAAACTCTAACAGTAACACTACACAAACGAATAAGCATAGGCATGTGCACTCCTGTGCGCATTTCACTGAACATTTCAATTTCGTTGACAAAGCACAAAAGGAACTAGATTCCAGAAAATAAATTCATTCCTCGGGCATAATTCAGGCCTTCCAATATCAAGCAGAAGTTCAAATTATTTGATTATGTGAACTTGATAAAAAGGTAACCATGCATTGGTGGTCAATTACATGCAGGAGTGCCTGCACTTCTGTGTGGACTCTTGTCATCTACAATGCAACACTTAGCTAGTGAGTTTAGAACAGGTTGTTGTGTGTTTACAACAGTCCAAAATACTGAATTCCCTGGTGTCTAGTTGATTTGTTTGCATGATAATTGGATTTAAACAATCTCTAATATTCTTTTCAGCTAAAGGAACTGTGAATTCTTACTTAAAGCAAATGTTAGTCAATAATTTAATGAGATAAAGTTTTGGTCAAAATCAAGGGAAGTTGGTTCTAATTCCAGTGTTTTGACTGTGAGTTCTGATCATATATTTATGCATAAATAACTACATTTAGTGGTATAATGACAGGAATCACTTGGTATTATTCCATCTCTTGGGACTCTATAGATGAGTGAGTCAAAATCAAGCTTTCTAATGTGACTGCAATCACAAGGTGGCTAGGACTAGAGTTACCTCTAAAATGTTTTTATTCGTAAGAGTGAGCCTTGAGAGTGGCTCTCAGCTGGGACTTCATGGGGTATTGTCGTTGGCCAATCTCCTTTATGTGACTGAATCCTAACAATGTGTTCAAAGGCTGAACACTGTCTGCTATGCTGGCTTTTATGACCTAGTCAGGGACTCCACAGCTCCGTTTCAGTCAGTACAAGCAGGAACTGAGGTGTGTCCATATTCAGCCAGAAAAAAATTAAATCCCACCACACTTCTTAATAGGAAGAATATTATAGAATTTACATTTTTTTAAACCATCACAGTTGCTTTGCTCAAATTATTTAAGATATGGGAGTTATATAGTAAATATCTTAACCAAGATATGGGGGCTATATAGTTAATATCTTAGCAAAACTTTACTTTTCCTCTCTGAAAGTCCTCAGTTGAATTCACCTGCATTTCTCCAAATACTGTTGTTATTGAGATGGAGTCTCATATATCGCTCCATAATTGGCTTCATGCTATGGTTGCTTGCTATGTAACCGAGGTTGTTAGCCTAGTTAACGTTAACTGCTAACTTGACACAGCCTAGACCCACTGAAAAATAGTGTCAATTGAATAGTAGTCTTTCTAGTGGCAACTGAGCTGTGTGCTGTGGACATGCCAATGGGAGTGTCTCTGTTGATGTGGAAGGGCCCAGTCCGAGTGAGGCCATCTCCTAAGGCAAGTGGTACAGACCGCCTGAGAGCTAGCCCGAGTGAGCCAGAGAGTGAGTCAGCAAGCAGCATCCCTCCACAGTTTCTGTGTTGAGTTCCCTCCTTGGTTTCCCTCGATGACCCAGAAATGTAAGATGAACTAAACCCTTCCCTCTCCACATTTATTTTAGTCAGAGTGTTTTATTACCTCAACAGAATGGAACATTTACCTTAATTATCTGATGGCTCTGCCTCCACTACTCAAGTGCTGGTTATAGACATGCACCACTATACTGTTGTGTACAGCACTGAGGATCAAACCCAGGGCTGTCTGCGTAACAGGCAACAACTCTACCAGCTGAGCTTTATCCCAAGCCATCAGATCCTTGAATTTTCAGGAGAGCAACAGTAACAATAATGATCACCATTCACTTGCAACTGCCATGTTAACTGCTTTAATTATCCTCAGTAGGACTTATGTGATAGATGCATTTACCATTGCCTCCAATGTCTATGGATAAATTTTAAACTCCAAATAATAGTTTTCTTGAGCTAACAAAATCCATGTTTGTGCTTCCCCACATAAAGAAAGGTCACAAGCTTTTCTTCAGTTTGGTGATAGTAATATTTTATTCTGGCTTAAGATTATCTTCAGTACTCTGGTCATTATCAAGGAAAGTTTTTTATTTTTTATATGGAGATCAAACATCCTCAAATCCCTTTCTCAAGCATGAATTATATGCAAAGGATTATCCTTTAATCAGAGGACAAATACATGTTGCGGTTTGGACTACAGATCCTTTAAGACACAATCTCAAAGCCACACATGAGGGAACCATCATCAAAAGAAAACACATCCCCCAGCCAAGGCACTCCAGCACTCAGAACAGGCAGGATGCAGTTAAAGTCTGAAAGTAGAACTTTATAAAAATACCAGAGGCCAAGCCCAAGAACTGCTGATCACTGAAGAAGCCCAAGCTCTCTGCAGAGCACTCTGCCCTGGCTGGTCTCATTATTTTAGAGCACGGTCACAGCTGTAACAAGAGGTACATGTGGAAGCTAAGCCCAGCGTGATCAGGACCTCAACTGAAGAGTACGTCCGAAGGCCAGGGGTGAACGGAGACGAGCAAGCACCCCCACTGATTATTGACATATTGACCGAGGCAGAAGAGCCAGAAAGTCAGGCCGTCCCTGAGTCTTCCAAATACACACTACTTTATCATAATGGAAAAGAGCTTTACAAGGAAGCCAAAGAGCACGATGTGATGGAATCGGACAAGTGTGGGCCCAGGTGCTGCTTATTGGTCGTCGTTTCCAAAAGACCAGAATGGCAATTTGGGAGAGGTCAGACTTGAGTCAATACAGTCCCCGACACAGAGCCTAGACCTTGTTCTACATTATTACCCGTGGGTTTTAAAAGAAAGGGAAGGAAGAAATAATGGGAAGTTAAAATAGAATATCTTAAAGAAAGGAAGGCAAAGAACATATACTGCTTATCTTTCCCTCAGAATGCATTCTGTTAAATTTTTCCTGTGCACCATCAGCACTCAGGGACCTGAGCTCCTACTGCACATCACTACAGCAATAAGGGCATGCAATAAATTAGTCTAAAACTGGGGTTGCCTCGTTGAAAATATGCCTGAAAGGAAATAATCAAACTGTCCTCCCAAAAATACAGAGAAGTCCAGAGTGACTTAATAACAGGGATTATTGAAATGGCTTCTATGCCGTTAGATTTTGCCAGTTTGATACAGGCAGTGAGTAGTCACTGCTATGTTGTTGAGTTTCTGTGCAGTAATTAGTCCTGACTGCTGCTGTTATGCGTTCAAAAGGTAGCTGCTTGTCAGACTTGGGAGTTAGCTTACTTCCCTGGGAAAACAAGGGAATGGCTAGGGGGTCTGGGTTACAGAAGTGTCCATCCGGGGGAACTAGATCACAATAAAACACAACAGAAGGATCTTGGAGCTAGAGAAATGCCTCAATAGTTACAAGTGTTTACTCCTCTAGCAGAGGACCTGCAATGGGACCATCCTGCTCCCAGTGATAACGACTGAAGTGAAAACGTGAGGAAAATATGTCGTTACAGAGATGGATGAGTACCGAGCTATTCTGCGATTGCTGGTCTTTAAACTTGCCTTTTTTGTGGGTACAGTATGAACTTTCAATGCCAGGCTTATAATCAAAAGCAGTGTGAACCTGTGATGCCTGGCTCCATACCTGCTGGCTCAGGCATCCCTTCGGCCCTGGGAAAGGTTTCCCCCAGCATAAGAAAAGTCAACCTCCTCAGAGAAGCTAGAAGGATGTAAGTACAAATTTTAACCTCCTGTTTCCTGATGAAATGGATAAGGGCTATAAATGTTTATGAAGTCAGACACGCATGAATTTTTCAGCTAATCTCACATGCAGGAGAGACCACCTGGGGCAATGTAGATAGCAGAAGAAATCAGTATCTTCTAACTGTTATCTGGAGACAGTTGCCCAAGCCTAAGATTCCAGTCATTTCTAATTGATAGCAATGTCTTTCGCCACCAGCAAAACCACTAAAAATTGAAGAAAAAGAATGCATTTGCCTTCATCACCTCCACCCCAAAATTACATTTCCAATAATATTGCTAGTTCAGCATGTGTTGAAGGTGTGCAAACTTTGGATAGGAAGTTGAGAGGCTAAAGATTCATTAGTCATTCCCTTTATATGAAAACCAAACAGAACTTTGGAAAGAATTTTTTAAAAGTTGTCATGACCTTATATACCAAGATAAACATTCCTAGAAGACAAAAATGTGGAGAAAGAGTAGGCAACGGAATTTGGGGACTGGATGAAGCTCCTGGTAAGAAGAGCATAAAGGGACAGAGACTCGGCTTCTCTTCATCGCAGTTCAGAATAATGGATTTTGTTTTGCTGTTTTGTTTTATATTGGTAAAACCCCAGACCCCAGTATTTGTCCCATGTTCTGGGGCAGGAGGGATTGCGACCTGAGGGAGTCAGTCGTCTAAGTGTTATAACTACTGAAGCAGAGAAACCTAGGAAGGACAGACACAGCAGAGCACAGACACCAGATGAGATTAAAGGGAGAACCCTGGGAAGAGAAGCAGCTAGGAGTGAAACAAAAGCTCCAAGGGGTGGGGGAAGCAAAAAATAGCAGAAGAAATGTTTTTCACCAGAAAGGTAGGAAAATGCTAGTTCAAGCCCCCTTTCCTCTACTGCGTAGGGTCTTAGCTGGATTCCTGGGAATTTCTCTAGCAACATAACCTGAAATATGCCTGTGTAAATATATAATTATCATGTTTTTTACAGTTGTTCTCTAGCATATGTATTACACTAAAACTTACTTTTCCTTTAATGTGATCTTTAATATGTCCTTCATTTCTCTTATTCTATTCACATGTTTGTCATATTCTATAAATATCATAAAGCAGAAGTCAGTGGGCTATAGTACTCTGGACAAATTCAGCTTGTTCTTGTTTCTAAAAAGTTTTATTGGTACTTAGAAATTCTCATTTTAGAATGTACTTTGTGTATCCCATAACAGAATGTTTGCTACAAAGACTATAAGACCTTAATCCTAAACAATATTTTCCTAATTTTTCATTTGTCTTTTTATAAAAATGAATCATCTTTCCATATGTCTGTTGCCATTGCATTTTACCAGCTGAGTTACTAGTTCAATTTCTCTGAACATTTTTAATATGTTGTTAGAAGTGAAGGCACACAGACACTAAAGATATGATTAATCATGATTTGCTCCGGATACAAGTGAAATTAGAGAATCCTGGTTTCACAAAACTTATTAGCTGCGCTATTGGATCTGACACTTTCTTTTTCTGTGTATCAGCTTTTGACTTCATTAAACTGAGTACTAATACTATTTTTACCTCTTAGAATTATTAGAAAGACACAACCAGGATTGTGATGACAGATACGTGTGTTATTTATTTTTCTTCATAAAATTTTTGAAGCATCTGTCTCATCAAACAGTAAGAGCTTTTCTCAAATCTTTACCTCACAATCATTAGGATTTTCTAAAACTATCACTATGTGGCAGCCTCCAGGGGAAGTCAAGGTAGCACACAGCTAGTTGGAACAAAATATGCTGGTGGTAAGACTATGGGTGGTGCCAGAATAAATATCGTATTTTCTTTCTTGTCTTACAAACCTCTATATGTCAGTTGAGTGAGCTATATGTGGATCTTGATGTAATAAGTGAAGTTTCTGAAATGCTTCAAGAATAAGGTTTCTTTACATCAGCCTCACTGTACAAAATAGAAGAGACAGAATCCAAAAGCTGCTGAGTCGGGAACATACAAGGTTGATCAATGGGTACTAAGTCATTGTCAGTGTGGTGGTTTGAATGAAAATGACCCCAAAACATCACAGGGAGCAGCACTGTTAGGAGGTTTGGCCTTGTCAGAGTAAGTGTGGTCTTGTTGGAGGAAATGTGTCACTATGATGGCCTATGCCCCAGTTGTATAGTCCCAGAAACAACACGTTCCTCTCAACCCTGCAGAGACATTGGCCAGCATTGCCTGCCAGGAGCAAACTATTAACAGGAAGGCCTGAGTTCTTATACCAGAGTTAGATTCAAGAAGCCTAAGTTCACATACTGGATTTACAATGATCTACAGGGAAAATATCAATCCAGCAATCTCTTCAAAAACTTCAATGTTCCTCATGGATAAAATGGAGCTTCCTTGTGTCAATGAACCATTTCTACACTGTTACAAATATGTGAGAGAGCAACTTTAAAAGCAGCAAGCTTTGTTTTTGCTCGGTTTGTCCAAGTTTCAATCCATTATCAGTTTCCTCTTTCACTGTGGACTCTGGCAAAGTAGAACATTGTGGTCCAAAAAAAAAAAATGCATCTCATGACAGACTTCCTGAGTGTAGCAGGGAGCGCCTAAGGGCTAGTATATTTCTTTCAAAGGAGTGACTTTGGTGGCACACATCTAACCTTGCCTCACCCTCTGCAGGCCTGCCACCCTCTAATAGTCTACTCAGATTTTTATTCATCAGTGGGTGGAAACCACTGATTGTAGCAGCACCTCCATGACCTAATCTTCTCACAGACCCATCCAAGGATGTAACTTATTAGTCTCTCAACCAAATCTCAATCCAATCAAACTGATAGACAAAATTAACTATCATAGTTTCCTACATTAGAATGAGATCATAGATAGTCCCAGAACTTTTTTTGCTATAGAGCAAACCATTGTAATCATGAGGCCAAACATACCAGAATTGTGTTGCCACCTTGGGTGAGGTGGAAAGGTATATGAAGCATGAAGGTAGCCTTAGGAGTACTCACTGACCTACAAAATGTAGGTTCCTGTGGAAGATGGAAAGGCATTCAGAATAATTTGTGCTCTTAAATCTATGCACTCCAGATGATTCAGGCCTTCCAGACTGGGCAGTCTCACAGCACAGCCCTTCAGTTATCCTCATTTCACTGCAGTGATGTTTCAAGGATTAGGGGCGGCGTAATAAAATAAGATTAGTTGTAATAGTCAATTTCGCCAGAACGTCTAAAAATAGTTTTAAGTGTTTTATCAGAACCCTACAAGATTTTAAATATCTTTAGACTAGAGTATATATAAAATTACCTTCTAAAATTAAGATAGTCTACATCTGTGTGGTGTGAGGTAGCAAAAGATGAAATTGAAATTGTCTATAGTTGAGTGAGAGGGTAAAACTCTATGGCTAATTTCTGCTGGAAATCCTAAACCTTTGCCCAATCTCATCGCTTCATCGAAATCCCCTTTCCTACACCACTTACAAAATGTGAACCTAAATCCCACTTTCTCCTTCAAGCACATGTCCCCACAGAATTTCTCTTCTCTGAAAACTCCTCTGTTTACTGTATTTATCCAAATGACTACAGGGAATGACTAAGCTCTCATAGTAAAAGACACAGAAACATTATGGCTTTAAAGAGAAGACGAAAGCTTATGATCCCTGTGTAAGCAATTCACCAAGTTGGTGAACAAGTCCTCTCTACCCAGTTATTTGCAGAATCATATTGCTTCAAAATTTTGACTCTGCTGCTCTCTGGGGAACTATCCTCCACATGGTTGTAACTTGAACATAGAAACATCTACAAAAGTATTTTGGTAAGGAAAGATAGCATAAGTCTGGTGGGTAACTGCTTTCTTTTAAGCAATGGGGCAAAACTTGAACTCACTGTTTTTCTTCATAATGCACTAAGCAGGACTGTCCTGTGACCACATTTAAACAGCTGGAAAGCATGGATGTGTCATCACTTCTCATGGAGAGGAGGGGAAAGCAGGGTTTTAAGCAACCCATTTCCCTACATTCAAGATTCTCATGCTACTTATGGCTGAGCTCTTTTCTCAGGTCTTTCATTTTTCCATCCTGGGGCCATGCTGTTCAAAGAATTCTTTGGGGCATTATTTTAAATAAAGATGAAGTAAATATAATCAAGATAATGAACAAAAGAGCTGGTGAAATAGTTCAGTTGAAAGAGAGCTGGCATGGCATATTCAAGGCTCTGGGTTCTGTCCCTAGGACTGCATAGTAGAACATGTCTGTTGTCTCCACACTCAGGAGGTAGACTGGAGGATCAGAAGTTCAAAATCACCCTCAAGTACTTAGAGAATTTAAGGCAAAAATGGGTTATGTGAGACCATGTCTCAAAACAAACAATAATCAAACAAGAAAAACCCATAAAAAACAATTATAAATAAAAATTGAATTCTCAAAAGTTCCCTTTACAATCTACTCCTTCCTTGTTCCACTGATTTCCTTCAGAAAAATACTGATCAATGGGCCACTACTGATTTGATTTTTGTCAGTATATAATGAGTGGTACTTCCTATATTTGTATATAGATGTTACCACGCCATGTACACTATCTTTGTATAGTTTCTATCATTTGTCATAATTATCTTTATATTAGTTCACATGTGAAAGAGAATTAGCCAGACTTGGATGATAACTCCTGGATTGTTAATGACGTGCTTTGAGTAATAAGATAGGTAGAGTATCTTAAATAAGGATCAGAATTTGGAAAGCAGATCTGTAGGAAGTAAAAGCAAATTTATATCAGGATACCTGCAGTTAAGGTATTTCTATATGTAAAATGGAAGGCATTTAAATGTAAGCTTTGATTCATTCATTCAAATGAAATATATTAGTCAGTACCCATATGCAAGGTATGGAAGGACTCAGAGTGTTGTGGTGTCAAACACAGACTAGGGTCAGAGCTAGATAAATTGTTCTGTTACTAGTCAATTAATTGAGCAGCTAGCTTTATTTATCTTAGCTCTCATCAATGCCTTGCTCACTCTTCTGTAATATGGATGTAATAATATCATCCTTAAACATGTATAATATAGGAAAAATGATATTACATGGGAATATAAGGTGTCACAAAGAAATAATTAACTATATAATAGAAGAGAATGTTTATTCCCACTGTGCCCAATCCACCTGTAAACAATGGTGATGACAGTCATGAGGGAATGATCCCATCATGCACTCTGGTGGGTTAAAGGGAAAGTCATGCCATAGTGTGCCAGTCATAGTTCATGAAGCAGAAGAGTTAGAAAATGTGTTCCTTCCACTGAGAGGCTAGTGCTCAAGACTGACTCAGAATTGCTCAGTATCACTGTACGACTCTGAACAATTGTCACGTGCCTCAAGTATAAGAACACTTGTCTCAATGGGAAGGCAATTTTCTCGGAATAAGAGGTCCAGAAAGCCAGGCTAAGCACCACCACTTGCTAGCGAGGTGACCTTGGGCAAATCACTTTTCATCGCTGGTTCCCTTTTTTTCTCTGTCTGTAGAGGAGGGGTTTCACTGACATGGGTCAAGCCTGCCATTTCTCCCAATGGCAGCCTTTGGGGGCACAATGGACCATAAAAGGCAAGCTCTTTCTTTTTGTTGGTAAATATAGTCTGTTTGCTCAGCAAGATTAAGGAACATAATAAATATTCAAGGCGTGCAGTATTTGGACTGTGACACAGTTTAACAATGCTAATCTTCCTCATAGCAGTCAATGCTTACATCAGCTTCACGTATTTATAAAAATGTCCTTATCACCCAGTGCTGGGTCAATTTTAAACTCACATTTTCATTGGTAGCTCCATATAGCCCCCCCACCCCACACCCCCACACACTGGTTAGTGTGCTGGATCTTCAGCCCTTAGCAGAGGTCATTCAGGCAGACAGAGACTAAATCTCTGCATGTATTATGAGACTCAAGAGACTATTTTAAGACTACAACAAGGTGGCCAAGGTGGCATTTTACGGATCTGGATTTTCTGAGAACAGTGTAATTGCTTTTCTGATCTTGGCTAATTTTGCTGATTTTTTTTTTCAGTTCAGCACCCTGGACAGTCATACCACCCCATGTAAGTTAGTAAGTGACTGTGAGATGCTCAAAATCTACCACCCCGTGTGTTGGAGAAAACTGCTTTAAAACTTAAATCGGGCAGAAGATCCTTTCAGGCAGTCCAGTGAAAAAGTACCACCGTGAAATGTGCATGCATGGCAAACAGGAGGTTGCTGTTTCCCAAAGATGTGCTCATAAGGTGAGAGGAGTGGGAAGAAAGAGCTCAGACAACTCTCACCACTATCTATTACTGTAAAATGCCAGAAGCAATTATGATGTCATGTGTTGTCTAAAATTGGAGCAGTGAGACAGCTTGAGATGCAGGGAGAACTAATAAACCAGACAGAATCCACCGAGTTTGACTGCTCTGCATTGTTTCTTCGAGCAATTATAGACAGCGAGAAAGGCATATGCCGCATTATTCTCGATTTATTCCTCCTTTATTGCCTCTCTTCCTTTTCCTACCTTTGTTAAAAAGAAAGTATGTCAGGTTGGGTTGGTTGAGAATAAAGAAAAGAAATGCCATTCTGGATAAAGCTAACGTAGCCTACTGCTGCAAGCCTTAAAAATATCCCCTGATTAAAATAAGCTCCCTTGCCTTGTTTCTACTCCAACATTAAGCATCCAACAAAAGAGCAAAGAATTCCATCATTAAGTGAACAAGGTAAAATAAAAAGGATACTCACTATTTGGAATCCTTCTGATCAATTGTACCTTAGAAAATCAATTTCTAACAGATTTCCTTATACAGATTTCTAAATCCATGCCAATGATTCTTTAATTTTTTGGACTGATGACATTAAGTAGGGAAAAGTGTAGTGACATTTATTTATTAAAATACAAATGAAATGCCACTACAGAAAAGTCAGCAGCTTTTTGGTTTTTTCATTTCAAATATCATGAAATAATTCTACCCTACTTTTAATTTTCAGATATGATCAATTGTTTTATTTCTCTCAGAGGGTAATGAGAGTTGAGTTAGAGGATTTAGAATTTTAGGACCCAGAGAGCACAAATATTACCGATAGTATACAGACAGCCATATTTGATAAAATATAAGAGTGTCCAAATAAGCCATTTTTCCAAAACAGTCTAAAAAATTTATCCAGAGAAACATGTGTGTGCCTGTGTATGTGAATACATGTGTATGTGTGTGTGCTATATAGCTCTGTGGATGTGTGTGATTATGTATGTGTTATGTATATATGTGTGTTTGCTTGTGTGTATTACTATATGTGTGTATGTATGTGAATGTACATGTATATGTATGCGTTTGTGTGTGTGCTGATTCTTTCCTTCCATAAGCTGTAGAACCTTCTCATTTCACCAGTCAAAAGAAGAGTAGATTCAATAACATCCAAATACAACCAATGATTTCAACAAGACCCAAGCAGCCATCCAAGATCACTGTTTCCTTCTGCTTTGGAGTTCTATACTTTCATCCATCTCCCTGCAGCCCTATACATGGTGAAGAAAATCTTCATGCAAGAAGCAAATATCATGTTATTTATGTGAACCACATCTGCACACAGACTGCAGAAGCTCTCAGACCACATCTGTTGAGTGTCAAGGTCAAAAACAGTCAACTCCACAGAGATGTTATTTGCTGTGCCCTTTTGGTCATCTGTAGATTGATTTTCATGTTCCAGCTAAACAAACAGTTAGCAAGGCTGAGCATTCTTTCTTGCTTTGCACTGAAGACCCAATTAGCAAACCCGGTCAGAAACCAGGTCGAAAGTGGAGGCTCAGATGGGATGCTAGAGGCCAAGCAACTCTGTCTGAACAGCTTTGCAATGGCCTTTCCCTCATCGCAGGTGATCCTCCATAAAACAGCACCAAACTCCATGCTCCAAGCCAGAGAATACAAAGCACAGTTTATCTAAATAGCATATGTCACTCAATCAAATCAAAGGGCCCAAGAAATATCACTCCCGATAAAAAAAATAAGCAGCTGGCAGAGAAATATAGAGATATTGTTCATGAAAGGCTCTGAGCTACAGAGGCAAATAAATACACAGTAACTATTTAGACAGCTTTGGTTAAAGGCAAGTTGCACAGGATCTCTTAACTTGTGGCAGGCCAGCTCTTTGGTTCTCAATAAGTTGGTGTCTTCTCACTAAGTGATAGGGATAGCTCGTCATTGACAACACTTTTGTCTGCCACCATAAATTCCCATCAGATTTATGATTTGCTGAGTCTTCCTGGCATAGTTACATGTCAATAACACATCAGAAGTGACAATCTGGCTAGTTCTTTTACCCGTCATTCATTTGGCAGATTTTGGTCTTAAGTTGCCAAGGAGCTGTGAGATCCATGTAATAAATCCACTAGGGATGAGAGCTGTGGGACCCTTGTTTGACATCTCACTCATAAAACATGTTTATACAGATGAGGTCTGGTACAGTTGGACAGAAGACCCCGACATATAAAAACCACCCACAAACAAAAAATAACAAACCTCAAGTGCATCCAACCAGTTATTTTCAAGGTCAATATCAGCAGGTGTGCTACAAGGTCTCTGCCCAGTAGTTGCAGCTGGAGTGGTCACCAATATGACTGCCTTGGCAGAACGCTGGTGGAATTCCACCAAAGCAAGGAGACTTTGCCCTCTCTAGGGTCGCTACTGTTTCTAATAGCCACTATCTTCCAAATCCGATCCTTCTCAGGAACTGCCACAGAAAGATGAGGATTCAAGAAGTCACATTAGGGGTTAAAGGGAGGGCTCAGTGGATAAGAACACTTACCACACAACCAAGAGTACTAGAGTTTTGTCTCAGCACCAACGTGACAACCAGACATCCTGTGCACTCCTGGAACTCCATCCACAAGAAGGACAGAGACAGATGGACCATGGAAGCAGAGACAGAGGCTCTCCAGGGCCACCTGGAGTTCAGGCTAGCCAAGAAGACACAAATCCCAGGTTCAGCGAGAAACTTTGTCTCAATGAAATAGTTGGAGTGGTAGAAGAAGACCCCAGTGGAATCTTCTAGCCTCTACATCCAGGCACAGGTATTTGTGCACCATCACGCATGCTTGTTTATGTACTCACACACATAGACCCAACACACGTGCACACACAATAAATAAGCTAATTAAATAAATAAAGTCCATCAATCTTTTTTTAAAAGTCAGGTGAGTGGTCCCACATGGGACCCCTTCATTTAAAGGTAAATATTTACCAAAAGCTGGACTCACTCAATCAAAAATGTTTATCACCAGTTCTAAGCATTGCAGGTAGAAAAAAAGAAAGAAAGGAAGGAAGGAAGGAAGGAAGGAAGGAAGGAAGGAAGGAAGGAAGGAAGGAAGGAAGGAAGGAAGAAATACTAACAGTCAGCCCTAACCTTCTCTACTCAAAATTTAGTCAGGCAGATAAACAGAATAGGTGACCAGTGACACTACCACCTAACCAATGGTCTGAGACAGACCCCTGAGCCCCTACTGGAATGTTAATGGCTGTTGAGTTGAACTCTAACTTTTGAAAACCAGTATTCTCCTGATTTCTCACCATCAGTAATTTCCATGTTCCAGGCCCCCGAATGTTCCTTCCTGCTATGCTAATGAAGCGAGCAAGATGAAGCCAAATAATTGTCTGAATTTGATACAAAGCAAAGACCTAGTCCTCTTCCCATGTGTAACAGGAACTTGGTTTACTGAGAATCTCTCCGTGGCTCCCTACCTTCATAGCAAGAAAAGACTACCATGGCTCTGCTCACGTGGCCTTTCTCCCACCTGTAATGCATGCTTCACTGCCTATAGTGTGTACCTGTGAAAGCTAAACTTCCAAGGGACTGCTTAGGATACTGATTGATTGATCTCATTACCTACCCATTCCCACCCTCCAAGCTGAATGTCATCATTCCCCACAATGACTCATCTTCCTTCCTCCCTTCCCCTGGGATTACCATCCTCTTCCCTCCTTTCTCCCATGCAGGAAACTGTGGTGTACTGGGGATGGAAGAAACCTGTTTCCCTGCTCCTTACTCCTTCCTATTTGCAGCTTTCTTGTAATGGCCCTTAGGACCAACTATGAAAATCAGAAAAGCAGACTGGGCTGTTCTTTGTCATCCCTAAATGTAATGCAAATAACCTCTGATAAACAGGGAAGTGACCATACAAGTGGAAGTGAGACAAAGTTACTAGACACCCGTTCTTTTCAACAGACTCCCAGACCTTAGCACAACTGATGCCTCCTGTAGGCATACTTTCTCCTCCTTAGTCCTAGAAAGAAAACCAACACAACCTACCTGTGCTTTTGGGAAATGCAATCCCATATTTATAAAGGTTAGGGCCTGGCAGGAAACTGAAAATTGTTATTTGGAAACTGGTAGAACCTGGGAAGTCAGGTTATATGTAAATGATCAAGACTCAGGCTGCAAATATACTATCCAAAAGAAACCTCCAACTAGAATCATCCAGCTCACGAGCCCCAACCTCCATATTTTGTTGGGATTGGAATTAATTAAACAATAATCTCCACTTTCAATCCTGACAAATGTAAGCGGGACAAACCTAAGTTCACCTCGGAGGATTTCCAAGGAAAGGGTGCCTGCTTAGTGTCCCCCAAAATAACCCTAGATAGTTCCCCTATACAGACGCCTGTAGCCATAAATGTCATGTTAACTTCAGAAACGGTGGTCAAGTCTATTTCCAGGACCCAACAACTTGACTTGTTTGCACTAATGGCTTAACCAAGTGTGCATTTTCTCAAGCGCTTGCACTTAAGGAGACCACTCCTTTGCATTCTCATGTATGTTATACCATAAGTGTTTATACACAATGGAGAAGAGGGCAAGGCTACCTAAACCTTGGGCTTCCGAGTGCTTGCTTCTCATTCCCCCTGTTGGTGTGGGCAGGCATCCCAAGCTCTGCTTCAGTTGGAACTTCAGCCCTAATTATGGGGTACAAGAAACTTAAGGAACTCAGTGTTCATGTAGACATAGCCTAGACCATCTAGAAATTGTATTTCCTGTCTAAAAGACCAGGTAGACTCCTTAGCAGAGGGTGTTCTTCAGAATTGCGGAAGACTTGGCCTCCTCTTCATGAAATAAAGAAGTTTCTGTGTGACACTGGGCCAAACCTGCTGCTTTCATGTCAATCAGTCAGGGGCCATTAGAGAACATCAGGACATGGTCAGAAATAACCTTAAAGAAAACTAAAAGAGACACCAAGAATCTGACAACTGATATCAAGATATGTACTTCTTCCCAGTCACCCTGGTTAACTTCTTTACTTACAGCCATTGCTGAGCCATTGATCTTTTTGTTCCTACCCTCATGATAGGACCCTGCTTGTTCAACAGCCTACTTGACAATGAAAACAGAGAGTAAATTCTGTTAAATTGTTAGTGCTGACGGGTCAACAAACCCCGTGTCAGGGACCAGCCCAGACATAAACCATTTCTCGTACCAGAGTAGAGGTGTGGGAATCATTGAGACACAATTCACACAATAATATCAGGAGGGAGTCTCAGGGTTCATTCAAATCCTGAAGACCACCTGCATTTATTATCCAAACAGCTTTTATATCAAAACATAAACTGAGGGGGAAGTTCATTAGCATTCTGTTTCTTAGGTAGCAGGGAGAATGACTTAGGTCACGTCCACACCTATTCCCACTCTGTCACATAGACTGAAAATCACCTCTTCCTAAATTACAATAGAAGGAGCAGAATGACATTAGTATATCCTGACCACTTGCTTTGGATGGCTTCAGGTTGTCTCACTATCACTATCAAAGGCTAGGCAACCACCTTCTGTGTGGAAGGTACAAATTGCGCCTTGCCAGATTGCTCAGATATGGCCTGTATAATCCGGCCTCTACACCCCTGCCCCTAGATAAGTCCATGATTTGACTCATGCCCATAGAACCAATGGGGAATATAACAGGCCCCCAGACCTTTGTGCAACTGATACCATGCTAGAGGCACCATTTTAACCTTAAAAGTTAGTACATAGATTTCCAAAACTGCCAAAAATGGTAACAAAGGCCTAGTCCATAGTGTAAGAAAACTCTCCAAGTCAAAAGTCCCTAAATGTGCTAACATTGCTGCTTCTGGTTAACTGAAGTGTACCAACCAGTATGCTGTTTCCATGCATAAAAGAACTGCATGATTTGGGCAAGTTCCCTGTACAGTCACTGGCTGGCAATCAAGACTTTCTTTTGGGCATTAAGAGTATCCGTGTGGTGGTCTCTGGTGGGCTTACCTTGCAACAGTTTCAAAATGACATCTTATTTCTTTAACTTTAAAATAGAAATCTTACTGGAAATCAAAGGGCTGTGGATTGACTGTTAAATCCCAGAGTATTACCAACCTCATGGGGCTTTGGCGGAACTAAGATAATGTCTGTGAAGAATTGAACATAGCACCTACCACATAGTAACTGTGTGGTAAACATTAACCATTATTAATATTATCAGAAAAGGGGAAACTGAGTTTTAAGTCAATTGGGAGAGACATGTTTTAAAAACTGAAAAATTCTACCAAGTGTTCAGTCTTTCACAGGCCCAAAATATCAGACCCCTCTTTCCTGCTTCCCCCTGCCCCTGCCTGACTCTTCTTTGACTCAGCTTTTCTCACACAGTGACTGGGATTCTTTATTCTATCCACCTACCACAAATTATCATTCTCTGAGAAAGCCCACTTATCTGTACTCAAACTCTGATTTAATTTTTGGCCCATTCTTTGAAAATTTCCAGCAGGGATTTTTTTTTGCTGTCTCTATAATTATATACAAACACACTTACAAAAATTCAACATCAGCCTGATATTGTTGTGGATAATGCCCCTTCAGAGTGGCACTATTATACTTCCAATGACAGGACGCTGGGTGAAGTGGTCCTCTCCAAATCGCAAACAGAGACCCTTTGACTACAAGTAAACACTACACAACTATTCATTAGAACCTGAATATAGCATACCATCACCACAGGGAAAGTCAGCTTAAAATCATAAATGTCAAGACATAATTAGCTTAAAGGTCAGGTTTAATTACAATTGTTGAACTGAACTATGGTAATTACTGAAATCATGTTGGAAAATTATTTTAATGGTTTGAAATGTTTTGTTGGTGCCTTTGTTTCTATGAAACAGTGGTCCTTGATGCTTGGTGGAAAAAAAATAAATAAATGTGAAGGAGTTTACTTCCCTACATGGACATAGTGCAGAGAATAAAACAGAGCTGATGAAAAAGTTCACAACCGCAAACAGCTCCACAGAACAGTTGTTCTGTGTTTTGTGTTCCTAGTCATTTTCTGATTATCATACTTTAGATATAATTTTAATGAAGCTTGCAGGGAAGCACAGTGTAGTGCACTGTAACAGCAACAGGCAAGCATGCTCATCATCTGGGCTGTTGGCTTAAATGGCAAAACAAATCAATAAACAAATAACTAGTGAGAAAAAATAACTCAATAAATAGAAATGGTTGTTTTACCTGTAGGATTTCTATTGGAACTATTTATTGGCTCACCTACCTATTTTTCTTGTGTTTTTTATTAAACCTCTCTCTCCTCTGGGCTTCCAAGGACTAGAAGCTTTGAACAATCTTTCATTTAATTTCATATTTATATCCTTTTTTGTTTCAGAATAAGCCATAATAACTTTCAAAGTTTGGCTCAGTCTTAAAAACAAAAGACAAATAAAAACTCCTAAGAAATCTAAGTGATGTGGCGATAAGCAACACAGTTATCACAATCTCCTCAGCCCTGGTTGGAAACACAAGTCCTTGGGAAGATTTCTTCTGAATACTGATGCATCCCCAGGGGGAAGAAAGGGAGCCTTATCCAGTGTAGCGCTCAGATGGAGATTAGCACTCCTGAAGAGAACTAAAACATCAATTGCTAGAGGGGGAAAAAAATGTTAAAATGAGGCAGAAACCTACAGAACGTGTTTTGTCAAAATGGAGAACAAAGAGCTAAGGAAACAGGGTATTCATATCTGAAATACACACCGAGGAAGACAGTTCTCCTTAAAAGAAGAGAAACCGCGTGACACCAAAGCATTCAAATAGCTCTGAAAAAGCCCACCGGTGACAAGAGCCAGAGCAGAGCCTTCACCACAGACAATGAAGGGAACGTCTGCACTCTGCTTCAGCTCAATAATGGAAAAAAGAAAATGACATTTAATTAAGAGTTGCCTGCCTTCCAGGTACTTATGACATTGGAATCAGTGTGGACAGAAGGCTCTAACGCTGGCACCAACATAGGTCACCAAGAAGTCATTTCCTTAAGATTTACAGCCCACTGTAAGAGAAACGTGAAAATTCATGACAACCTTCCATCTGGCAGGCTACATCATTAGTATTCATATTGATAGCAGAAATGATTTAAATTTCATAATCTAAGTGAAGATATGCATCAAAAAATCCATCTAAAATAGGTCTAATAGCTCTAACTGACTTCTTTATTAGACTCTGCCTATGAGAAAAAAATGTCAGAAAGCAATGAAGAAATCATCAAATGTTAATTTGGGTCTATTCCATAGATAGAAATTCATAATATAAAGTGGCACCATTGTGGCTGAAAGCCCACTCAAGCTCTCGGAAAGAGACACAGTAAACTAACTAGACTTCATTGCTTTCTAAAATAAAAGCTGATTGCCTTGTTTGATCTGGTTACAGCAGGCATTTCCAGTCATAACGATGATTATTTATTAAGTACCAATCGCTATTTTGGGGCAATGGAGGAAGGAGAAAGTGCAGCCGTTGGCATGTGTTTTTCAGGGCTGATGAATAAATCCTGTTAACAGAGAGGAAGAAATAAGTGTAAATCTCCCGCACAGGAGAATGACTGTGCCATCCATTTTTCTGAATTAAAGTGCACTGTCACCGCAAAGTGCCCTCGTGTTGTTGGAACAAAACTGTATATGAAGATAAACCCTTGAAAGCCGAGAGAGAGAAATGTTTTAAACAAAAAGAAATGTGGCTTGCGTAACAGAAAACAAGCCTAGGAACTGAACTACCCTCATACACTAGTGGGTACCACTTAAAGATGTGTTTAATTTTAACAGAGGTTAGTACAACCCCAGAGGTTCTTGCACAAAGCAGCAGAAATAAAGGAAAGAGCAAGAGCTACTGATTCAGAGGATGGGCTGGGATGAAATTTAGCTGTGCCACAGTGTCACTCTGTGACCTTGAGCAAGCTATTTATCCTCTCTAGTATGCTATTTCCCCATCTGGAAAATACCCAGCTCACGAGGTTATTAAGACTTGAAATAGTATGTTATATATGAAGCTCCCAACACAAAGAATTCTTAGGTATGCAAATATTATGGAGTTTCTACCAAACTGAAAATAGAGAGTACTTTGTGCTGCTTCTGGACCCCCCGACCCATGAACTTACCTGTAGGAACTGAAGGAACAAGATATGATTAAAAAAAAAAAAAGCAGTGCCCAACATCAACCTATCCCTTCTTTACCAAGGAACAGCAAATTGTGAAGACTGGTTAGATCAAGTGTGTCCAGTTAAATAGAGCATTAGGTAATTCCAGATCAATAACTAAAATTGGTTTTCCATTGGGTCTATGTGATCCTAAAAAGTTCTATATATTTCTAGTCCTCTGTCTTCTGTTCATAGGTTATTCTGCATGTCTAGGCTTTCCTGGGTTTCAGTGGGAACATGTTATCAGCTATAATTAATGCATCGGGAACATGAGTGACATTGGGATGGAACAAACGATGTGGCCAATCACCAAGAATGCTCAAGATACTGGCTGCTTTCTCACCCTGAGCATGTAGAGAAAGGCCTGAGCTGATTATCAGTAGACGAGGAACGTGGCAATCAGAAGACTTGGCTGTTGTAAGCCTCACATGTGGAAACAGTTGGTTCTCACAGCAGGCATTGAACTATCCTGGTGAATGCATTAGGCACCTTCTATGGTGACACAGTGAAATGAATAAGAGACAAAGAGGGAGATGCCTCCATTATTCCAAATGTTTGTGCAATAGTGTGAGCACTCACTTCTACCTGAGGTAGAACAGGTTATCAAAGCAGACTTCATAGAAGACTTGATGCTTTAGCTGAGTCCTTAAAATATTTCAGAGGCTTATTGAACCAATGGGGAGGGGAGGCTATAAAAAAAAACATTTTTAATAGAGAGAAGATCGAAAAGGCAGACAGTGACAAGAGGTTAGTATCCATGGACTCTTCTCGAGAGGCAAGCAAATGAGACCAAAGATGCTTATGTGAAGTTCGGATGCTATGTGGAGGGACAGAGGCTTTTCCATGTAAACCTGTGTTTCGGTAGTGACATGCAGGACACTCTGGCCACTCCCAAGTCTCGAAAATACTGATACCATTGAAATCATTGATGGCAATTGACTAAGAGTAGTATTCCATGACATAGGAGAAACTGGCTGCTGATGGCATGTTACTCACAGGAATCCAGGGAAATACCTCTGTGAAAATCACACATGCAAAATGAATCACTACCCATCTTCAACATTTAAATTCAGTTAGTGTCACATACTTCCCAAGCCATTCTGAGGCACTGAGAGGTTCTAACAGAGATTCACTGTGGCACAAGGGCTTTGCTAGAGATGTTCATTTTAGTAAAAATGTGTCTAGGAAGTAAAGCAAATAAAACAAGATGGCCATGAGGACATCACTTAGGAGACTGTCATAGTCAGAAGTTCTTACAATTACCAAAGATAAAAAAGGGTGGATGTAACTACCAAATTCCAAAAATAAAAAAAAAATTTCAAGAAAAGTCTGTCACCTTAGGTCTCAGTTTTTGAAGACTATCTCCAAAGCCAGGGATAGTGGTACACACTTTTACTGTACAGCACTCAGAATGCAGAAACAGGCAGAGCTCTGTGAGTTGGAGACCAGACTGGTCTACATAGGGAGTTCTAGGCCAGCCAGGGTTATATAGTAGAAGATTGTCTCAAAAGAATGTGAAACCTCTGTCCAAATTAAAAAAAAATCTTCTTTTATCTTACTGGCAATATTTGTCTATCTGCTTTGCCATTCATTCCCGTCTTTTTGTATTCTTGTCATTTGCCATCAACACATCTCTCCCTTGGGAGAGTACATAAATAAGTTTTAAGAATGTCAGTTGGTGAGATGAAGTGTTTCTCTTTTCCCACAAAGCTGGGGATGCTGAAGTCTGGAGGTGAAATAGCATTGAGAAATGAAGGGAGACAGAGAACAAGATGGTGAGCTTGTATCTTGTCTGCAAAATTTTATTTTCCTAGTTGGGTAACCAGTTTGCTAATATATGTGCTGAATAAGTTAAAAATTTGGGAAACAAAATGAAAAGCCACCCACAAATGTATTTCAGGATAAGTCAAGATGAGTCAATCACAACATTTTTCACAAAAGTGTTTCCTTCGTTGCAGTCTGCCCAAACCTTAAGGCATCGCTGAAGCACTCAGAACAAGTACTTTCACCTCACCTGTGCTCCTGATCCTAGATCAATCATTTTAAATAATCCACTGGATGTTGTCCTGTTAACCATGGCACATTGTACTGCCTTCAGAAGAAAATAAGCCAGGAAACCATTGCCAGTTGATCAGAGTTGTCAAAAGCAATGGCACCTGGCCCCTGTTGCCCGGGCTTACCAATACGTTGTGTCAGTTTGAAAGTACTCAACAGCAAATAAAGAGCAGGAAGAAAAATTCCCATACTTTATTACTATCTTCTTTTTAGATTATGCCTAATGGGGACTCTTTCTGTAAAAAAAATTGGGCTTGCAGGGTCAGTAGATGTTGCTTGAGATGTCAGGTTCTCTCGAGAACAATACTGAAAGAGGAGAGAAAGGACAGGAAGGAGAGAGTGAGGGGTTGGCCTCTTCAGGGTGCTTACTCTGAAAGAAACATCATGAACTTGTCTACTTGTTTTGCCAAAATACAATCTACAAGGGTGCCTCCTCCAGGCTCTTCATGGGCTCTAAAAATTACCTTTGACTATAAAGCAAGCTGTAGAACACACAGTCTCACTCACACAATTAACTCACAGACAGTTCAGAGAGGCATCATCAGTTTTCCTACTAGTACATAGGCTAGAGTAGCTCAGTGATGGCACAGAGCACTTACTGGAAGTTCAGTGTGTTCTAAATAACATTCAAAGTACTTTGTGTGTATTGTATAGGGCAAAAATATGATGATATATAACTGGGAAGGTTTAAAGGCATTCCCTTCGCTTGATTTAATTTCATTCATATTACTTCTTCTTTATTTATCACTTAGATTTGTTTGTATTCTTTTATCATTTATTCCACTGGATATATGACAGAAACCAAGGTTCAGTAAGATTAAGGAACACGTGCTCATTTCATGTAAGAAACAAATGATGGAATTCAACTCATCTGTCTGGTCCGAAAACAAGTGTTAGGAACTGCCATGTCATATAGAAGCTCCCATCTCTCATTGGTGAAATTACTAGCAGCAACTCTAACTGAGTGGGGCTTTGTAAAATGGAACATGCCCCGTGTGTCGCAGCAACACTTCTGTTTAGGGACATAACACCGACAAGGTTCTGACAGTGAGCACCATTCAGCCAGGCCCCATTTAACAGCTACCAGTGTCTTGCTATGTGCTAGCTGACACGAGCATATAAAGGACTTTATGAGGTCTTTATTGACCTGTTAACGTCAGTCTGAGCACTAATGGGGTAGTACAGTCTCCTCAGTGAACCGTCGGAAAACTGAATCCAGTGGCAATCACCTGGACGAACTCAGAAACATAGTTAGCCTGGGATGGCTCCCATCAGACGAATGAGGGCTTTGGCTGGTTCATCTTCCTAGGGAAGCAACACAGATTTAGCATGGTTCTAGGGAACTGACTTGTTCCCTTTTGCACGAAGCAGACAACTCTCTTAGTGCTTGAAATTTCGACGAAAGGTAGAGACCAATCTTCAAATGTGCTTTCTCAACACTTGGCGCTTTAAACCGAGGGGAAGAAAAAGTCTAGCAAAATTATTTGGAAGAATGAAAGATGTTGTAGCCTTACAAGTCACTCCTATGGTAGATAACCAAGCTTTTATTGGCTGAATGTGATTAGAGACAGCTTGGGTACAGCTGTTTCTGTCCTCCTGGCTTCCAACTGTTGCTGGACCCTTCTGCAGCCATTGGCAGTTTAAGCAATCAGTTCTGCCTCGGCGCCCCCAGCTGACCTCCTTCTTCTCTGAGATGATGGGCCTGCCCAGGAAGACAGCTCAAAATTCCAAATGAGGTCCCAAGTCTCAAAGGCACCTTCAAGTGTACACTTACAGTGATGTAGCTCTCAGACGCTGCCTTACATTTGTATTGTTCTCACTCTCTGTGTGTGTGTGTGTGAGAGAGAGAGAGTGCATGCATGTGCGTGTGCGTGTGTGTGTGGGTGTGTGTGTGTGTTTAGGAGGCTCTTTAGAAAACATTCCCAAATTAAGCATGGTGCTTCCCTGTTACTGACAGGGAATGGGGTTTTGCTTCTGCTAGGGATTAAGAAAACACTCAAGGGTAGTTCCCATTTTCATTTTTTCCTGAAGGAAAGTATACAGAGACCTGCACATAACATTGAAAGAGACTTTCTCGCCAGGCACAGAAAGACAACTGTTAGATAATTTTACTTTCATGTATAATCTTAAAAATCATAAACCTATGAAAGCAGGGACTAGAATGGAGGTCACTACAGCTTGGGGACACAAAATGGGAACTGGGAAGATGATAAATACATTTATCTATATACATATATATAAATGAAACTTGAAACAAAAAAGGATCATGTGTAGCTACTCAAAGTCCTTATTTTTATTTTAAGCCAGGCTTGTTTATTTTATGAAATATGTGAAACTAGGAAAATGTAAAATTATGAAAATCTAAACTTGCTTCCAATATCATAAATCTACGTGCATGGAGATCATAGTGGATCCAGAGTTTCAGTGCCTTTAGGGGGGCAGCCAATGTGTTAAGACCATCTCTGAGCAAAGCTTGGCATTGGTGACTCATTACTGAAAACCGCAGCACTCTAGAGGCAGAGTCAAAAGGATCACCACAAGTTTAAGACCAGCCAAATCTGCATGGCGCTCTTCAGGTCAGCCAGAGAAACACAACAAGACCCCACTACCCTGCTTTGCACAACCTTAATAACAACAAAACCCAAAATTCATCTAGGAGACAAATTCTAGAAATGCCTATGAGGGGTTTTCTTAATTAGCTAATTGACATGGGGAGACCGATCCTAAAGTGGATGATACTACTACATGGGCTATGATCTAGTACTAAATCAAAAGGAGAAAATAAAATGAACACCAGCCTCTCTCCCTCTCTCTCTCTTTCTCTCTCTCTCTCTCTCTCTCTCTCTCTCTCTCTCTCTCTCTCTCTCCTCTTCCTGACTGCAAGTGCTTCAAGCTCCCATCACCATAACTTCCGGGACCAAGATGGTCTGTGCTGTTGGACCATGAACCAGAACAAACATCCCCTTCCTTAAGTCGCTTTTTCAAAGTATATGGTTACACCAATAAGAAAAATAACTAATACAGGCCTGAAACAACCCATAGAGTGCACACATTTGTTAGGACACAGAGAGAAATCCCTGTGTTTGTCTCTGGTTCTGCAATGCCAGCAACCTGATCATCATCAACAACTGCACACCATCTGGCCAAGAGAAAGCAGATGGAACGAATTTGGGCAAAGGCTGAAGTAACTCATCTCTACACTGCATTGTAAGTGACAGAGGACAGTAACTGGTACCTTGGCCACAGCCCTTGCTTCACAGCATTGAACACGGAAGTGCTTCTTGCAGTGACTCTACACATGCTGACTAGATTGAACAAAAATAGACATCAGTATGCCAAGTGTCCTTTTCTCCATTTGGAACTGAACAGTGTAACGTTGTTTTATTAAGGATTTAAAAGTAGCCTTGGCCTTGTTTTCAAGACGGCTACAAATAGAATGGCCTCTTGATTCTATTGAACCTACATCTTAGGCTCAAAAAGACTGGAAATAACTATTGTCTGTGGCGAAGACATCAATAGAACGATCACTGAACACCTTTGTCACTAGGTTGCTCAGGCAACCTTCAAGACAATGGTCATAACCAAGGCCTCCCCATTCTTTGGCTCAAGGGGCATTATACCTGAATAAAATTAATTCCTTACTATTGCTACACAAGTGACATCAAATTTAGATGATTACCACATTTATCATGAGGCATAGCTTTTAAGGGCAGAGAATCTGGAAGTGGTGGCTGAGTGGGTATACACCCTCACATGGCAGCCTTCAGACTGTGGCAGGAGCTTCTCTGATCTGGAGGTGGAGAGGAAAAGGAGAACCCATTTCTAAACTCACTTGTAAGACCATTGGTAGGAGGCTACATTTGCTCGCCCCATGTGCCTTCAGGAAATGCTAACAGGATGGCAGCCAGCATATTCACCAGGAAATGATGTGTGTAAGAGAGAGGGAGGAGAGAGCAGAGAAGGTGAGAGAGGAGTGAAGGAGAGAGTTGTCTTTCATAACATAATCTAAGAAGTTACACACCACCATGTGCCATACTTTCATAATGTGTTCACCCAAAGCAACCTTGAGACAATAGGCAGGAGGATCCCAAGCATTACTGCCAAGGGTTATCATCATGTCTTACTGCCGACGTCTCCAATTACTCAGTGCCACTCTCCCTTGTGCCAGCAGTGCTCTCTCTAAACAATGAACACTGTCTTCCCTTCATTGGTTTCTCAGTGGCCCCTTCAATATCTGGGCCATCTCAACATCTCAAACCAGGTGGACCTTCCAAACCTCTCCTTTAAAAAAAATCTCTGTTGACTTCTGACTAGTTCTTCCTTTTATTGTGTATCCTCACTTCTGTTCATCCATATATTCACATTCTTACTGCCTTTATCTAACTGTAGCAATCACTGTAAAGACAGGTGCCCTGCCTTTTAGGGTCCATATTTGTTTGTCTAACCAAAAAGGACACAGTCAACAATTTATCCTCCTTATTCCTTGTATTCCAACAGGTTTGATTCACATATACACAATAGAGTATGGGCTGTTTCCCAAGTTGGGCATCAAGCTTTGCAACATCTGGCCCTACCACATTTACCCATCTGACAGCTCAGACATAAAAAACCAAGCATTTTTAATGCACCCATAAGATTTCCTTCCCACAATAACATCAGGCTCTCTTTGGAATGTCTCTACAGTGATAACCCATAATCTTCTAGTTTATCTAGTTTTTCTTGTTCTTTTATACAGTTTCTGTCCAGTTGCTTCACACTCAGTCTCTACTGCTCAAACTAAAACCTACAGAGCATATTATTGCTGTGCGGACTCTCACACATCAGTCAAGGGTGCTGAATTTTTTTAACCCTGTTGACTCCCTATCCTGCAAGTTTGTGCAAGGCTGACTTCTAAACAGCATCTCTCTAGATTCTCAGAACCCTCTGATGGGCCAGCACTCATGTGTATCTCAACTTTCTAACCCGCCACCACATTCCCAGAAAGCAAAAGGGTTTCTCTGTCGAGTCCCTAGGTATTTCTAGGACCACAATGACAAATGAAGTTAGGAAATTAAAATGTTTTAATCTAAAGGCCAAGTTATGGATAAATTCATGACTTTAACTCATTACTGGAAGACATTTCCAAGGATGTTTGAAAGAACTATTTGAAATATTTTTATGTCTTTTGCTATTCTTATTAACAAATCAGAATTATTGTGTGAGTTTGGAACTTAGGGATTAGTGTCCAAACTATACTCAGAGTTATTAAATGTCTACTGAATAAAAAAGAGATAATATTCTCTACATACTACAGTCTCTGTTCTTACCTGAGTTTCCTCCAATATATGTCAGGAATCCTACAAATCAAAAAAGACCATATTGACTTTACTAGTAAGCAAATTAACCAAATGTCTCCTTGATAGTTTTTAATGTATTTAATGTATTATTAGTATTTAATAGTATTTAATGTATTATTTTAATGTATTAAAATTAGTATTTTAATCTAAATCTTTTCAACTTCTCTCTCTCCCTTTCTCTCCCTCTGTATGTATGTATATATGTATGTCTCACACACACATACACATCTACATATATATATACACACACAGAGAGAAAAACAAATAATATACACATGTTTATACATGCACATATATGCATATATATATATACATATAAACATACACACACACACAAACTCCTTCTAGACCCTTTTCCCAGATAACAGCTCTCATGGCCATTCAAACACAGTATTTTTTTCCACCACAAAACAATGGCAGTCAAAAAAGAGAGAGAGCAATTTTCCTCTGTCTTTAGGTATCTTGGGAACTTTTCCAGTTGTTGGGAGTGATGGGAAGTTAGGCTTCCTCAGTCTATGGCCCAGTTTCTCTACATTCCCTTAAAACACTTGTGTCAGAAAATAGTTCATCCTAATCTTCTTTCTTATATTAAATCCTCACTGATAGTTTTCTATAGAGAAGCCCAAAAACGCAGCTCAGAGTCCCCGGTTAAAGAAGCCCACTCATGCACTCCTATCAGAGGTTTTTAAACTAAGAGGATTTCTTCAAAACACATCCTGAGAGTCTTAACTATGCAACGTAGCAAGGGGGAGAAAACATGCCAGAATTATCTCCTCTCCAGTATGCATTCCTTCTGCTTCCTACCGCACCCTGTAGCTGGGGTACCATCTGTTAATTCACTATTAATTATTTAACTTTTCCTTTGGGGTTGTTAATTGTTGCTAATCTGCCTTCAAAACAGGTTAAAGTTATGCAAGTAAATGAACAACTCAAGGCAGACGATACATCTCACAAACCTGGTTCATTATCATAGCTCTTCCATGTATTTTAATAAAACAATGACTTCAGAACTTGGCTATAAAAGACTAAGTAACATTGGGGAATAAATGAACTCTTCTAGCAGCTCTCTGTGAGAAATGCTCCTCCTTCAACTTCCTTTGTGATATAGATAGATCTATGAACAGAAATAGACTAAGTATCAAGTTTCTAAGCAATATCTATTTACATTAGAGTAAAAATTTAAGCAGGTCACTGTTTTGCTGACTTTTCCTTAGTGAAATGCCAACTGCTTTGCCCTGAAAAGGGGTAACAAGGATCAAAGCGTTAACAATAAAAGGAATGATTAAATAAATGGTGACAAGAGTTAGCCAACTTCTATAAAAATCTGAATTTGTTGGGTCTGTTCCTGTCTTCCCTCCTGACTCTGCTATAAGGCTGAACTAATACATAGTATGTGTTTTGGCATCCTCCAAAAGGCTTTCCTCAAACTCAGGTCTAGATCTTTCTCTCACTCTGTAGGTATGTCTCCATCTGTGTCTATAGTGTTCACTGTGTCTATTCCTTAACTTTACACCCATAAAGTTCAGGGCATCTACTAGAAGGTTCTGCCAGGAATTCATAATAACTTGCCAAAATCCAACATTATCATATTATTTTCCAATGGATTAGTCTTCTACCTTCTCAGCTATGGGCATAGACTTTCTCAACATGCATTTAAAAATAATTTTTCTCTTATTCCTTCCCAGTGCCTATGTATCTTTTTCAAATACTACAGGGTTTCAGAAATATGACTCTTCTTAATTCATTTCTTCTTTTTTGGTTTCTCAGTGAGCAGCACAATTAGATATTATTATAGTAAACCTGATTGCTATGTCTGTTTCAACCAATAATCCCAAAAGTATGCATCTCCATAAGACTTGCCAAATACATGGAAACCATGCACACATCACCCTCTGGGAGATGAGACTGCTTCCTGCTTTCCCCAGATTCCTGACTTCCCTTGCCCAGTCTCATTAAGGTACCACACTGGGTCCTTTTCCAGAAGACACAGTAAATGAATTTTTCAACCCCTGCAGATGCATTGAGGCCTCTTGACCAAATCTAGGCAGAGGACTGGGAATAGGACTTTCATAAGCATCCTCCCTGCCTGGTCCTGACAAACACCTCACATGATACTCCACTCATACTCCACTTTTCTTGTGGTCATACTACAAGCCACCTGCTATAAAGTAGAGTTAAAAATATAGGAAATCCACATGCCTATATTAGACTATTATGAGAGTAAAAAATAAACACACATAGAGAAAGAGATAGAGCGTATTCTAGTTCTGAGCTCAAGATTTGCCTATCCCAACAAGGAGAATTAGGTACTGTCATCTCACTTTACATCCCAATATTCAAGACCTTGGGACGAATATTCAAGACCTTTGGTAAGATAGCCAGACTTTGAAAACACCAAATGAGTAATTATATCTATATTCTTGCTATATAACAGGTAAATATGGAGAAAGTAGCAGGTATTCAAAGTTAACCTGTAACAAGGAATTACAGGGATAGATAATGGAGTAAGATGCCACAATGTGAGATAAGAGACTCCACTGCATCATTTGTACTAAGGCTACATTGGTCTCCATCATTTCATACATGAATCTTTGGTTTATTTGCATAACAGTTGGACAGGCTGTTGATGTCTTATAATGTTGACCATGTCTGCTCTACAAAGACTAAGAAAACATCGACAGAACTTTCTCCATCTTCTAATTGGGATAAAATGCCTGAATCCTAGCCCTTCGCAGTCAGCCCTCTTCCAGTTCCAGGTTGGTTTGGACTTACTGCTGGCTTTGGATTTCAACTTTCTCTGACCTTCAGTTCTTCCAGAGCACTAGGCTCAAGCAATATGTCTCTGTTTAGCTACAGGGCTTATAAACGGTATGGGGACTCCAGCCAGGACTCAACAGTTTTCTCTTGTAAGTATCAAAGAACCTCAATTCCCTAGCACAGCTACGCTTTTGTAAACAGTCTGATCATTAAATCATCTTCAAAACACAGAGCCTGGGTTGTCTGCCAAATGTATGGCCAACAGAAGAAAAAACAATTGAAACTTTATGATCTTTGTAGGTCTGGCCATCATAAATTTGGAGACACAGTTTCATCAGATGATTCTATTTAAGAAACAATAATACGAGTCAAAAATGATTTAAAAAGTAGCTGAGACACATTTGTGGTCTACTCTAATACCAGATACAAATCTGAGAGGAAGGCAAGAGCCACACATGGTGGCTACAGACACAGACTATGTGACATGAGTTCTTCCCTGCCCAGGGAAATTCATCTGCCAGTGAGAGTCTATATGTTTCAAAAGAAAGATTAGTAGCATAAAATTAAAAACTAATATCTTCTTGCTATGATAACTGAAATTGTCTGTTCAAAAGACTAAATACTTGCAGAATATCCACAGAAAGGGATGTTTACTAAACCTGAGTTCTCCAGGTTCTTAAACCAAACACAACTACAGCCATGGCTGGCAAGGACTGTTTCTTCAACCAGAGGTTGCTTAATATTTCTGTTTTTTATTTCCCAGAGTTTCTCAAAGCCCTTCTCCCTGCAGACTCTTCTTTGTGATTGACACCACAGATTGGCCTGAGTATGGTATCTTCCCTGAAAACAAAGCAGGTCTGAACTTCTCAGAACGCATTGCTCTCCACACAGGGCTCAGGACTGTACTTCCAAACACATTGTGCATCTGCCAAGCAGATGCAATGGCGCCATTCCCAGTGACTATTTGCAAGACACAGGGTTAAACTGTCTTATTCATGTAGTTAAAACCAAGCAATGAGTCAGTGGAAAGTACCCCATGAGGTGGCTTTTATATAGACTTGCTCGTTGTTCGTAAAGCATTTATCTTAAAAGGATGTGTTCATCTGTTCCACTCACTAACATTTATCTCTATTCAAACTACAATTAAGTCTTATTGAAATCTTTATTTTCATGGTTATCATGGAACTTAATCATGTTTATGAATGAAGCCAGCTTAGACACTCCAAGTAGGCATATCTTACAGACTGGAATACATCACTCTAGATGGACAACGAAACACCTATGCAAACACCCTCCACAATCTGGCTCCAAAGCAATGTGAAGTCAATATACTGGTAACAAGTAAAAGTAAGTAGAGAGACAAACATCCAAATAGTCTCACCTTAAGAAACAGTGGCGGGAATATTGACATGTGTCATACATATTATATATGTCAAAGGTATATTTATACATATATACCTTTGGGGAAGGGATAGGCAAAGAAAAATTAGACAATATGTATAACAGTAGTAGCTCACATGAGAAATGGTTCCCCATTCAAGGCTACTATTTAAATAAATGACATCCAAAGTTGAAGACTAACCCATTGTCAACTCTCTATTATGAGAACAGATGTTCACTGAACCAGCTCAAGAAAACAAAAACAAAACCAAGTACATTTGTGGGGATCCAAAGGGAAAAAAAAATGAACATAGTTGGGCTTCTCTGAAAATTATGTTTAGATTTGAAAACCTATCTTTTAGTTCTTAAGGGCTGCCTTTCTATCTTGCTTAAATTTTCTGCTTTCACTGTTTCTTTCCCTAAATTTCTGTGTTTATTCCTGTCCCATTCAACCATGATAAGAAACTAACCACTTGTAGTAGTCAAAACTCCTACTATCTGTCTTAGTCTAAATTCCCAAGAGATCTGATTTTGTTTGACTGAAATAATAGGTACCTGGGAGTCAGGGTATGACAGCATGTAAGTTTTCCTTGCAGAGAGTACGCTCTACTCCCTGACCACAACCAAATTCTGGAACCCAAGCAAGAGGCAGCAGTCTAATCTTGATGTTAGGCATAACACTGTTATCAACCCTGTGGTTCAAGAATAAGCAGGACAAAAGGGATAACTGACATTCTTCCAAGCCCTCCACATTTTCCAACCACCAAAGGACAATGGACAAGAAATATCAATGCATAGATTCTCTTAGCCTTCTTGCTTATCCCCTCTTATCCACTCCAATAATCCATTTATACTGTACTTGCTATCTACTTTCTCCCTTAACCAAAGCCTTTTGTAAAGTCCTGCCAAGATGGTAGGAAACTGGGAAATCTTAATTGCATAAGAAAAGAAACAAAACAAAACAACAACAACAAAAAATGTACCATGAGACAAAATATCTGGACTCACTCAGTGTCAGAAAGACTTCTAGAAGTAATTTATTGAAGTGAAAGACAGAAAACGTCTAAAACATCAAGAAAAATAAAGCAGGGTTTTCTACAGTGTCTATAGCTGGTAAGTTTGATTATTTTAAGTGGTTTTCTAAAAACCTCAAACTAAGTTCTTATTTAATTTCTTTGGATGCTGAATTATCTTGGCATAGACATCACTGAGTATAGACACACAGTCCATGAGGGGCTTAGTGTGTCTGGATGCAGTTTACAATCTCTAATTTTATACTAAACTAAGTGAGCTCTTACTTCTTCCTTCGGACACTGTGCAAAATCTTAGACTGCTCCCTGAACTTAGACCACTTTTTTATTTTTTTTTTTACCATTGTTCCAGCCTTCACAGTAATGTGGGCTTATGTATACTTTTTTTATTTCACAGAAACAAAACAAGAGTTGTGGTGTTCTTCTTAAATGGAAAAAATATAGAATTCAACTATCACGTCCCATAGTCTAACTTGGTATGTGTATTCCAGAGGTCATCCTTTGTTTTTGTTTTTGTTTTAAGACAGGTTCATTCCATCCAGGAACCTGAGGAAACTATTTTCCACTTGTCCACTTGTCCCTGCATCCCCAATACTGGAATAACGAATGGGTACCATGGCACTCAGGTTTATTAGAAGGGATCTGGATGTCAGACTGAGGTCTTCGTGATCATACAGTAAGCACATTATATAATACTGATAGAGCTGTAATCCAGCCTCTGGCTCACTTTTAGTGTAGATAGAGTTCTACTGTTGTTGGCAAGTAAACATAAGTGAATAAATAATAAAAACAAGTTAATTTAAAAAACCTTCTGTCTCTTTTAATTCCCAGCCCTCTGGCTGACTGGCCCATTGCCCCTATTCTGATCTCCCCCATTTACTGTCCCTGAAATTTAATGGTATCAAGTTCACTGTCATTTAAGCATCCCTTCATTCAATAGCTGGAGAAATTGTCATTGGTATGCAAACTGGTCTCAGGCAAGGAACATTACTCTTTAATCTCCTAATTTTAATTGGTATGCCATCATGCAGACTGGGCTTGCTAATGGCTTAGTTTGTAGATTAAGACCAACAGACCTGAACTGTGTGTGCCATTAGTTACAAATAAAAGAACAAAAAACACTGAACAATGATAAAAGGAGCCATTCCAATCAGAGGAAAGATGATTCCTCCTCATGTTCTCCAAGGTTCATGACCCTAATTCCATGTCCATTTGTACCATGATTCGGATTAATGCTTTCTGCTTGGTCAGATCATTTCAGAACAGTTGGTAAATTAAAATGATTTTCTGTGCATATACCAGTGTTGTTGCTGGACCAGGGAATGTTCCTAAATGATTTGATCACAAATGACATTGCTTTCACTGATAAAGCTGTTTCTTTCACTAAGAAGCTAATATTTTAAATAAAATAAAAGAATCTGTATAATATTTCTTCAGCAGAATGTATCTACGTGCCTTTCAATGTCTTTTCATTGTCCAGAAAGTTAGGAATCTAAACTATAATAGCTTCCAAAGAGATCACACACATGTCTGATGCCTGTGAAGAAATGTAAATTTAAAGTGAGAAAGAAATCTATGTTTAGAAACAGAGATGGTAGATGGATGATGATAGATGATAGGTAGATAGATGATAGATAGATAGATAGATAGATAGATAGATAGATAGATAGATAGATAGATAGATAGACAGATAGATAGACAGATAGATGATAGGGAAATATCAGGGTAGTCTAATTAAGGTAAGTCTCTTCATTTCTCAGAAGAAGCAATAAGAACCATAGCTAGGGAGAAAAGAGAAAACACAAAGAAGACTCCATTGCCCTTAAAAGAGAATGAATGAAATATAATATTGGTGGCTGCTGTAAGTTCTATGATCCATCAAAAGATATACCAAAGCCTACATAAATGTCTGTAAATGTTGCCTTATATAGAAGTACAATTTTTGCAGATGATCACATTATGATATGGAAATTTTGGTGGCCTGTGATCTGATGTGACAGGTGTCCTTATAATAAGAAGAAATTTGGACTCAGAGACAGATATGAACATTGACAAAGTTATGTGAAGACACATAGAAAGGACATGCCATATGACTATAGTAACATGCCTATGAGCTAAGGAACTCAGAGAATTACTACTGAGCTTTAGAAGCAGGCATTCATTGCTGACATATGGTTTTTGGTCTCCTAGCCTCTAGAACCATGGGACAATTTATTATTTGTTATTCATCTGTCTCATTGTGCTTTGTTAACTGAGGTGGTACCTTCCTGATGCTGAACATACCATGCCACCATTTCATCTTGCACTGCCTCTCCTGCTAAGGAGTATAGTTTTATAGAAGCTTGGCACAAAATCCCAAAGAGTAACTAACAGCTACTGAAGTCCTTCATAAACCATCTTTTTCAATCTTTAAACAACCCCAAAGGCACATGCTATCATCCTTTCTTGCCCAAAGGGAAAACTGGATCTCTGGCACACTGAATATCTTTTCCCCAGAAACATAGCTGGAAATTAATAGACCTGGGATTTGAGCCAACACCAAAGCATGCTACTATAGGAAGCATGCTACTACATCACACTGCCTTTAATAATTTTTCAGAGTAAAACGAGGAGGGAAAAGCCTGAGAAGATTAATGAAGTTTCCACCAAATGACTGCATCATTTTAAAGCTGAAATCACTGCAAACATGAATGGAGAGTTCTGTGAACTGAACAGAACAGGTATGGCAATCTGGTGACGGGGGAGGATGAGATTATTCACTGGGGCCTCTTGCTTCTGCACTGGAGACATAAATGTACAAGGAGGACAGATTGCCTCTATGCTATAAAAATTGTTTGGTTCCTACATCAACTGCAGAGATCCACCTTAATAATGGGAAAAAATAAAATAAAAAGGTCACTCCTCCAGGGATCAGCCTTTAATCAGATATCTGAGCCCTTTGGGGAACTGACATTGTAGATAGCAAAGCAGGATCAGACATTACCCTTATCTGCACAAAGCAATAGAAGATGTCAGGGTGCTGACAAGAGAGAGGGGGAGGTTAAGGGCCAAGAAGCACATTGTTCTCCTCTGTCAAATTAGGAAAGCCTCTAGCTCTGCAGGGGTGACATTCTCCATGTCACAGCAGGGCCTCCAAAGGCCAGCACCACTAGAGAAACTGGGTAATGAAGGAAGTCTCTCTGTATGTTGTAAATGTGTTGTATTACCATTGATTAATAAAAAAAAACTACTTTGGACTATAGCAGGGAAGAATACAGCTAGGTGGGAAATCCAAACAGATACAGGGAGAAAAAGGATGGAGTCAGGGAGATGCCAGAAGCTACCAGAGAAGCAATGGGAGGTAATGTCACAGTCATATGGCAATACATAGATTAATAGAAATGGGTTAATTTGAGATGTAAAAGCTAGTTAGTAATAAGCCTGAGCCATCAGCCAAATAGTCTGTAATTAATATTAAAACTCAGAGTGAATTCATAAACTGGTAGGCGGTAGAAAAACCTCCAGTTACAATAGGGGCTTCTAAGTAGGCCACTCTCCTTTCTATAACCATAATATTGATCACCAGCCTTGACACTGGAGCTTATAAAGATCATTTACATTTTGTTTTGTTTTATTTTGGTCAATGATGATAGTATCAAACCCCTGTGCTTCTGAGATACCTTCCAAAAGAGATGAGTGTAAGAAAAGCAACATTTTATATACATAACACAATAGTAACCTTGTGTCTGTGTGTGTGTGTGTGTGTGTGTGTGTGTGTGTGTGCATGAGATTCACATATGGGTGTTTATGGGGGTGTACACAAAAATGTGGAGTTCAGAAGTCAACTTCAGATATCTCCTCAGGAGTCATCTGCCTTGTTTTTGTGTGACAGGGTGATTCACAGATCCAGAGATCACCAAGTAAGCTACATTGGCTGGTGAAGAAACCCGGGACATCTGTCTCTACTCTCCAGCACAGGGGTTATAATCATGCGCTACTATACTTATATTTCTGTAGGTATTAGGGATCAAATCAACTTCGTGTACTTATACAGCTTGTACAAAGTAATTTGCCAACTGAGCTATCTCCCTAATTCCCCTAATAGTGACTGCTACACACGTGACAGAACCTGACGTGAGTGCTTTCCCAGTGTTATATATTTGGAAAGTATATAGACTTAGCAAGTAAAATCCAGTAAGATAGCTATTATTATCCCCAGTGAGGATACTCAGGCTTGAACTGGAAACTGGACATATTTAAGTCTAACAGCTACAAAATGTCAAAGCCAGGAGACATTATTAGGCTTACTGTATCTCAAAAGCATTCATTTCTTTTTCCCTACAAATTGATGGTCACTTGGTGGGGAAAGCCAATAAAGGTACAGGGTAAAATCACTCCCACAGGAAGCTCCCTATCCCAGTTTGCAGACTCTATGACACTGAACCTGTAGGGACAAGTCAGAGCTAAGTAGATGAGGAGGGGATGCCAATAATGCAAGTAAGTCCTAAGCAGAAGTATCCTCAGACATGGATTTTACACAGAACCAGTGGCTCAGAAGACAGTAATGTGAAAAATAATGGCTCCCCAAAATCAGAGGTATGCATGTAACTAATTGGCTTAAGAGAAAAGCAAGAGATACCCAGATATTTATTATCCCCACTCAAACCATGGTGTCTTTGACAAATACAAGCCTGATTAGTACATCACTGCCTCCTGAAGAAGCATCAATATTGTAAGCATGTGGCTCTCATCCCTTTCTCGCAATTAGCCAAAGAGATGTTTCATGTCCAAGTAGTGACAATTGCTCTCAAAAAGTCATGTGGAGATGGTGAGGTAGGCCACTAGCAGACCAATAAACTTATTAGAGGCAAATGCTGAACCCTAGGTACCCATAAGGGCCCGAGTTTGAGAAAAGAAACTAATATTTAATTAGATTATGAATACAGTTTCAGGCATAAAGAATATGCTTAGCAAACTTTTATTGCAAAGATTCAATTGTGAATAGATAGTGAATGAATCAAAAGAAAACTTGTCAAGTCATCATTGAAATAAAGCAAGAACTAGGGAAGGAGATAAACTATCAACAGGACAGGGATTGTTGGTAAGAAATTCTGAACTTTTACATTAAATACAGTCTGAGCATTGAGGATAGAGAAAAATTCCCTCTGCCCTCCGAAACCAATGCAGAGATAGATAATTGGTCAAATTACTCATAGGAGACTGAGCATTCAGCCCTAAATGGGACATCTTTAAAACTGCTCCACCCCACTGAGGCTCTGGAAACACCGAAGAAGAGGGGGCAAAAAGGACCAGAGGATGGGGAGAATGCAGAGAAATGCTGCTCACTGGGCATGGCATGGCTTTTGCACTCATGAGCTCATGGCATCTGGGTTACCCATACAAGCAACCCAAATTTTGAGAAGAGAGATGCTCTCCATGACCTGCCTCTTAATGAGGAACTGTTAACAGTTGATGGCTACTGGGGAGGAGCCGCATTCTCTTCTGTGAGTATTCCCACTGATGAGTTCCCATGCTCCAGTGAATGGCTCTACACCAATGCACACACACACACACACACACACACACACACATGCGAACACACACACACACATATGCAGATAGATAGACAGAGGAGTTTGTGTGTGTGTGTGTGTGTGTGTGTGTGTGTGTGTGTGTGTGTGTGTGCGCGCGCGCATGTGCGTGTGTGTGTGTGTGTGTGTGTGTGTGTGTGTGTGTGCGCGTGTGCGTGTGTATCACCTTGTCAGTATTCAAGTCAATATTCTAAAAGTCAATTTCTGGAAGTTTGATAAGGATTGCATTAACTATGTGAATCAAGACCAAGTTGAGAAAATTGATATATTGATACTAAGTCTTCCTTTCCACAAATATAAATTCTCTGTCTCTTCATTTATTTAGCATTCCCTTGACTTTAACATAATTTAGTAGTTGTCAACATAAAGATAATGTACTTCTTGTGTTAGATGTATGTGTGATGTCTCACTTTGGAGAAAGTAAAAACTAATAGTACTATATATTTTTAAACTTTCACCATATTTCTGAGATAGAAGGAAATGGTTGATTTTTTGCTCATTAACTTTATAAAAAATAACTATACCAAGAACAAATAGAAGAAAATAAACAATTCTATTTTCTAAAAGGAATGAATGGGTGCCTCATGAACATGTGTACACTGCTATTAAGCATGTGACTAGATACTTCACTTTACATGTTATCAGGAAAATGTGAAACAAAATTCTGATGGAATCGCTCTACATACATTTTAAAATAACCAAATTTAAAATATGGACAGTATCAACTCTCACCTGCATAAAAAGTCATATCATATACAGACTTTTCATTTCATCTTTCCAATTCATATATATTATTACTTGTTTCTAACTCTTACTGTATCAGCAGGGATTTCAGTATATTGTTGAAACACAATGTTAAGAAAAGACATTCTTCTCATTAGGAAAACTGGGTTTTCTTACCACTAAGTAAGATGTCAGTTCCTGGCTTTTTAAATGTTTTTTGTTTGTTTGTTTTTTACCAAATTCAGGAAGTTACTCTTCATTCTTAGCATCCTTTTTAATTTTTGTTTTGTTGTGTTTTCCATGAGTGATGTTGGATTTTTTGTTAAGAGCTTTTTCTGTATCTACTGACAAGGATGATGTAATTTCCCTTTTTTAGAAAATGGATGTGATTATTTCATCTACTTAATTTTGAATTCTGAATAACTTCATTTATATGCAAGCATTATATATATACATATATAAACTAAATATGTATTGCCAAATATACTATTGCAGTTATTATTTTGAACAAATTATTCTTTATTAAAATCAAAATATAAAAGGTTTGTGTACTCCTCTGACGGCTTCCCTTTATATAGACCTTAGTTTCTGAGGTGTTATTTTAATTCTCTCTGAACTATTTCTTTTAACATTTCTTGTAAGGCAGGTACACTGACAATAAATTTGTCCAGTTCATATTGGCAAAGATTTATTTCTATTCTGTCTTTGAAGAATAATTTCACACAATACAGCACTCTAGGTTGCTGGGGTTTTTTCTGTCTCTTTCTCTTTCCAAACCTCATACACTTTTCTCTGCTGTCCTCTTGCTTGCCTAGTTTCCTAGGAAAAGCAACAGATCGTTTTGACCATTGCCATTCTACAGCATTGTCTTCTGTCCCTCTTACTTATCTCAGGATTTTTATGAAATTTTTCTAAAGTTTAAATATTATATGACTGAGTTTGTTGAGGGTTTTTCTCTGTTTTCTGGGAAATCACTTACCTTGCTTGGTATTTTCTAGGGTTCTTGACTCTGTGACAGGATGTCTGACTTTAGTTTAGAAGAATTCTTAATCATTCTTACCTCAAATACTGCTTCTGCTTCCTTTTCTATTTCTTTTCTTTCTTGTACACCTATTACCCATGGTGCACCACTTCTCATTTTCTTGTGGTTATTAGGAGGGTTTTCACAGGATCCTACCCATCCTTTGTTTTGCTTTTCATTTTTGAAACCTTCCAATGACATATCTTTTTTTATTTTTCTCTTATATGTTACATCCTGACTGCAGTTTCCCTCTCCTCCCCCAGTCTCTTCCCTTACCTCCCCTCTCCCCCAGATCCACCCTCCCTCCTTCTCCCTTCAGAAAAAAAAAAAAAGCCTCCCACATCACACTGTGCTACTATAAGACCAGGCACATACTATCACATCACATCAAGGTTGGATGAGGCAACCTAGTAGGAGGGAAAGGGCCCTATACATAACAAAACAGTCAGTGACCACCCCTTACCCCCACCCATACAGAAGACGGAAGTATTCAGCTATAAAATATATGCAGAGGACCTAGGTCAGACCCTTAGAGGCTCCCTGATCTCTGCAAACCCCTACGAGTCCTGGTTAATTGATTCTGCGGGCTGTGTTCTCTTGGTTTCCCTGACCCCTCTGGATCCTTCTACCCTTCCACTAGCTCCACATTTGTTTGAAGATGGGACTCTGCACCTGCTCCCATCAGTTGCTGGATAAAGTCTCTCTTGTTTCTTTGATGAGGATTCTGCTAGGCAGAATACTCCGAACACTCTGCAGGCAGGGTGAGCTATAGGTCTGAGGTTTTGTGACTGGGTTGGTGTCCCAATCCCTCCACTTGAGGCCTTGACTGATTGATTACAGAAGATGGCCAGTTCAGGCTCCATGTCCCCCATTACTAGGAGTCCTTGATAGGGTTAATTTTGTAGATGCCATGGAGTTTCCCTTGCACTAGGTTTCCACCTGGACCCCCAAATGCCCCTCAAATCCAGTATTTTCTCCCTCCCCTCCAACTTGATCTCTTCTAGTTCCAATCTCACCTGTCCCTGTCCACCCTAGAAATCTATTCTATTTCCCATTCCCAAGGAGATCCTCACATCCTCTCTAAAGCCATCCTTGTTACTTAGCCTCTCTGGGTCTGTGGACCACAGCATGATTATCTTTTGCTCTACAGATAATATCCATTTATAAGTGAGTATTTATTATGTTTATCTTTCTTAGTCTGTGTTATCTCACCCAGTGTGATTTTTTTTCAAGTTCCATTTATTTGCCTGCAAATTTCATGATGTCAATTTTTTTTTTTTACAGCTGAGTAATACTCCATTGTGTAAATGTACCACATTTTCTTTATCCATTCTTCATTTGAAGGGCATCTAGGTGGTTTCCCGTTTCTGGCTATTACTAATAAATCTGTTATGAACATAGTTGAGCAAGTGTCCTTGTGATAGGATGGAGTGTCCTTTAGGTATATGCCCAAGAATAGTACAGCTATATCGAGGTAGATCAATTCCCAATTTTCTGAGAAACCACCATAATGATTGTCAAAGTGTTTGTACAAATTTGCACTCCAACCAGCAGTGGAGGAGTGCTCTTCTTTCTCCACATTCTCTCCAACATAAGCTGTTGTTAGTGTATGTTGATCTTTGCCATTCTGACAGGTATAAGATTGAATCTCAGACCTGTTTTGATTTGCATTTCCCTGATGATAAAGGAGATTGAACATTAAAGTGTTTCTCAGCCATTTGGGTTGCTTCTTTGAGAATTCTGTTTAGGTATGTACCCCATTTTTATTTGGCTTATTTAGTTTGTTGATGTCTGGTTTCTTGAATTCTTTATATATTTTGGATATTAGACCTCTGTCAGATGTGAAGTTGATGAAAATCTTTTCCCATTCTGTGGGCTGCCTTTTTATACTATTAACAGTGTCCTTTGCCTTGCAGAAGCCTTTCCATTTCATGAAGTCAATTTATTAATTGTTGATCTTAGTCCTGCCCTATTGGTGTTCTGCTCAGAAAGTTGTCTCCTATGCCAGTGTGTTCAAGAATATTCCCCACTTTCTCATCTATCCAGTTCAATATTTCTAATTTTATGTTAAGGTCTTTTATCAGCTTGAACTTGAGTTTTGAGAAGGGTGATAGATATGGATCTATTTACATTTTTCTACATGCTGACATCCAGTTATGCCAGCACCATCTGTTGAAGGTGCTTTCTTTTTTCCATTGTTTATTCCTGGCTTCATTATCAAAAATCAGGTGTCCATATGTGTTTGGATTTATGTCTGTCTGGATCTTCAATTCAATTCCATATATAACATACCATGTGATTTTATTACTATAGTTCTGTAGTACAACTTGCAATCTGGGACGGTAATACCTCCCACAGTTCTTTTATTGTTCAGAATTGTTTTAGCTATCGGGGGGGGTTGTTTGTTTGTTTGTTTGTTTGTTTGTTTTTATATGAAGTTGAATATTGTTTTTTGAAGATCTGTAAAGAATAGCAATGGAAGTTTGATGGGGATTGCATTGAATTTGTAGATTGCCTTTGGTAGGATGGCAATTTTTACTGTGCATGTGGGAGATCTTTACATCTTTTGATATCTTCTTCAAGGTCCTTCTTCAAAGACATGAAGCTTTTATCATTCAAGTCTTTTACTACCTCAGGCAGAGTTACCCCCAAGATATAATTATTTGTGGCTATTGTAAAGGATGTTATTTCCCTAATTTCTTTCCCAGACCATTTGTCATTTGTATATAGGAGGCCTACAGATTCTTATATCCAACAGCTTTACTGGAGGTGTTTATCAGCAGTTTATCTACAGTTCCCTGATAGAATTTTTAGGAGTCATTTATGCATGTTATCATATCATCTGCAAATAGCAATACTTTGACTTCTTCCTTTCCAGTTTGTATCCTCTCGTGTTAAGGTGTTTCAGGCAACCCTATATGGAACAACTTTTGTGGGAGGGGCAAGAAGGCAGGGAGTCAATGACATACACTCCGGGAGTCAGGTAAGTAGCAGAAGCAGATTCATTTATTGTGGAAATGGACCTGCCTATATACCCACTCCTAATGTGATGTGGGAGTCCCCTATGTGTGTTGCTTGTATTGATTAATGAATAAAGAAACTGCCTTGCCCTGATAGGGCAGAACTTAGGTAGGTGGAGAAGACAGAACTGAATTCTGGGAGGAAGAAAGCAGAGTCGGAAAGACGCCATGGATCTGCAGGAGACAGATGCTGCGAATTTCACCTGGTAAACCACTGCCACATGGTGATACACAGATTAATAGAAATGGGTTAAATTAAGATGTAAGAATTAGCCAATAAGAAACTAGAGATGATGGGCCAAACAATGATTTAATTAATATAGTTTCTGTGTGATTATTTCAGTTCTGGGTGTCCGGGATGAACAAGCAGGCCCTTTCCTTGCAACACTAGTGTTCCATTGGCCCTTATAGGCCTCTAGAAATGGGTTGTCCTTTCTCCATTGGCTCCATCAGATGTGAGCCTCCATGTCAGCCATCTCTCAACACAGTGTAAAATTCCAGGTTGGCTCCAAGGGGAAGTTATAATAGCACATGCTTATGCAGGCCCGGGAGACCATGGCTCAGTCAGGGCAACTGACACCTTCCTCCTGCATCCTTGACCTCTTTTAGTTGCCTTACTGCTCTAGCTAAAACTTCCAGTACTCTATTGAATAGATACAGAAAATGAACAATCTTGTCTTGTTCATGATTTTAGTGGAATTGCTTTGAGCTTCTCTCCATTTGATTTGATATTGACTAGTGGTTTGCTGCATATTGCCCTTAATACAGTTAGGTCTGTCCCTTGTATTTCTAATCTCTCCAAAAATTTTATCCAATGTTATATCTTTATGCTCAGAGACTCTCAACCACATACCATATCCTAATGAGCCCTTTAAGGTATTTGTTATTTCTGGTGTGGTATTTTTTTAACCTCCAGCATTTGTTTCTGGGTCATTCTTTCACGGGCAGTGTCTAAGCTGCTATTCTATGACTGTGAGGAGACACCGTGACTGCAGCAACTCTTATAAAAGAAAGCATTTAATTGAGAGCTTGCTTATGTTTTCAGAGGTTTAGTTCATTGTTATCATGACATGGAGCAGATAGGCATAGAGAAGTATCAGAGACCTTTACATCCTCCTCAGGCAGAGAGAGACACTAGACCTGGTGTGGGCTTTTGAAACCTAAGAGACCACCTTTAGTGACATACCTACTCCATCAAGGCCTCACCTCCTAGTCCTTCCCAAACAGTTCCACAAACTGGGTCCCAAATATTCAAACATATGAACCTATGGTGGCCATTCCCATTTAAACTACCACATAAATCCTCTTCAAATTATGTCTTTTGCCTTTCTGTGGGTTTTTTTGTGTGGGGGGCTTTGTTGTTGTTGTTGTTATTGAACATTGATCTGTCATCTTAAACAAAAGTACCATATATAAATAGATGCTGGTGACTTAGTGACCTGGCAACTTACGTTTGGAAGATTCTAGTATGTGTGACTCTGCCTCACTCTTTCAGTAAGTCTGTACACTGAACTAATTTCACAGAGCTTCCTAGCCTCCCTTCCCCTTAGGCTGGACATGATACTTAGACATGACTCAAATGGCTTTTCTTTTCCCTCAAATGAGCTCTGACTAACCCTAGAAAATAGGGTTCTAATAAATCTCAAAAGGTTAGAATTTGTTTAAAATGTATCCGGGAGCTGGGGGATGGCTCAGTTGCTGAAGAGCTTTCGGTGCAACAATGAGAACATGAATTGAGTCTCCTAGAATCCACATAAATGCCAGGTGTGGTAACTGGGTACAGTGGCTTGCCCCTGTAAGCCCATTGCGGTAGGAGTGGAATAGGGAGAATGCCTAAATGATATAGGATGTCCATCTGCATATGTGTTGCTTTTATTGGTTAATGAATAAAGCTGTTTTGGCCAATGGCTTAGCATAGTAAAACCAAGCAGGAAATCCAAACAAAGGTAGAAAGATAGAATAGATAGGGTCAAGGAGTTGCCATGTAGCTGCCAAAGGAGAAAGACACAAGAACCTTACCAGTAAGCCACAGCCTCGTGGCAATACACAGATTTATGGAAATTGGTTAATTTAAGATATAAGAGCTAGCTAGGAATATGCCTAACCTATTGGCCAAACAGTGTTGTAATTAATACAGTTTCTGTGTGATAACTCAGGCCTGGGCAGCTGAGAAACAAAAGTACAGTCTCCTTTTATACCTAAAGTCTACCAGCTAGCCCAACTAGCAACTGAGCATGCTCCGTGTTCGGTGAGAGACTCTGTCTCAAAACTAAGGAGCCACTGAAGAAAGCACCTAGCATTAAACTCTGGACCTCACATACCTGCGTACAGAGATGAACACACTCATATATACATGAGAGGAACATAAACACACATAGACACACAGAGATCTTCTTTGAGTCTCATTAATTAAAATAGAATGATCTGGCTAATTTCAAGATGGCTCTTCTGTCACAGGTCCCCTGGCTTTAGCTAGGACTCAGCATTTACAAAATGGTTCCCTTCCCTTCCTCCTGCTGCCAACATAAGGCATATTTCTCTGGCACATAATGTGAGAAACACATGAAGTCCCAGAACCAGGCCTCCCTGCAGTTTTTGCCTTCAAACATATTTAAACTTCTAGCAGGTCAGCAATCATAGTTCAGGCTTCCGACTTATGGTTAAGGTTGCTGCTCATGTTCTTCTACTCTAGTAAATCATAATCTCTGCATCAGCTTGCTCATCTCTCTAACTTGGGGTGCAGAAGTCTAGCCTTTAAGTTCATGTCTATAACTCACAGAAGATAAATTACTGGGGTTTTCAATTTCTTTAGCTTTTAGCTTTTTCTTGTTAGGATGAGGGATCATTTACATGGGCATCTTAGTTAGGGTTTCTATTAATGCAATGAAACACCATGACCAGAAAAGCAAGTTGGGGAGGAAAGGGTTTATTCGGCTTACACTTTCAGAGTCATTATTGGAAGAAATTGGAACAGGGGCTCAAGCAGGGCTGGAACCCAGAAACTGATGCAGAGACCATGGAGGCATGCTGCTTACTGGCTTGCTTCCCTTGGCTTGTTCAGCCTACTTTCTTATAAAACCCAAGACTACCAACCCATAGATGGCACCACCCACCATGGGCTTGGTCCTCCCCCATTGATCACTTATTGAGAAAATACCTTACAGTTGGATCTCATGGAGGCATTTCCTCAACTGAGGTTCCTTCCGCTAATGACTCTAGTTTGTGTCAAATAAGACACATAAAACTAGCCAGTACAATGGACTTCTAGTTTCGTTACACGTATGACCATAAATCAGAAGTAAATACATGCATTTTTCAAATGTTACTGACATACCTCTCCCCTCACTTGCTAAGGAAATTCGCTCATTAACATTTGTTCATTCTCAAAGCAAAGGGAATTGTAGCCATGATTCTACCTCTGATTGTTTACTATGAGATTGGCATAAACCCATGGCCAAGTGTATCTGTCTCCTTTACTGCTAGCAAAACAAGACGATGCCAAAGAAATTAATAACACCACAAACCTAGAATTCAGAGTCTTCATGATTCCCTTACAAGCATAGACTAGATTATAGCATGTATTCCTACTTCTCTGACAAATAGAAGTATTATAGGATTTATTTACCTATTTTTGTAACAATTTTTGTTAAATGCATATGCAAATTTTTTCAGTGAAGAGACAAACACTGTGATTCTATGTATGAGAAAAGAAAGGGAACCCCATGCTCTGAAGTATTTATAAAGGGAAAATATTTTTACATAAAAAACCTCCAAATGATTTTTTTTAACTTTTTGACAATTGTATACAATATATTATGATCAGATTCCTTTCTTCCCCAATTACTTTCTCTCATACCCTCCAACTCCTAATATCCCCCTTCTTCTCAACTGATCCCCCTCCTATCTTCTTGCATGCGTGCCTTTCTCTGTGTGTGTATACCTGTCATGTGAAAGTGGTCATAGCTATTGTGTGTTTATACGTACCACACCATGTCCAGTATACAGAAATTTTTAATGTTACAGTAAGGCCAAAGACTGCATTTATAGCAAGTTCCTGGTGATGTCAACAGTGCTATTCCCTGGACCACAGCTGCTATGAAGTTTCTAATGCATCATCTTGTCAGGTTATTTAAGGCACCACCATTTCCTGGGGGTTATAATGAACCACAGTGTTTTAAAATCTACTGATACCCTTCTTTCATGAACTTCTGTTACTACTAGCCTTAAGGTTTCGCTTTGGAATTCCATGTAACCTCCCTACCAAAGATTATTAATTGTTTATTGAGGGACAGATTTTTTTTGGGGGGGGGAGTTTATTTTGATGTTGTGGTTTGGTTTGGTTTTTTTAAACAGGGTTTCTCTGTGTAACAAACAGCTCTGGCCGTCCTGGACCTCAGTTTGTAGATGAGACTGCCCTTGAACTCACAGAGATCTGCCTGCCTCTGCCTGCAGAATGATAGAATTAAAGGCATGCACCACCATCACCTGGTGGAGGGACAGGTTTTTAATCTCCTGCCTTCAATATTTTAGGTAAAATAAGTATTTTTCACATTATTTTATGAAAAATTCATATCTGTCACTGAATTTATTCACCCTTACATACCTTCCTAGAATTCCTCATGAAAAAACTTCCTCTAATTTCTTATATCCAGAACTTTTTGGGAATATGTTCGTTCATATTTCCAAATGTTTCCATATGTTAGTTGATCAGATCAACTGTCCCCCAAACATTACCTCTACCAAACATGTTCAGTCAAAGCTTCAGCTTGATTACAATTTCCGCCTTGAAGCTGCTCACAAGACCTAGCCTTGAGAATCATGACTCACACCCCCTAAAAAAATTGTTAGAAATTTACTTGCTTAGTTGGGTATGGCAACTATAAACCCTAGAACTCAGAAGGGTGAGGTAGGAGGATTGAGAGTTGAAGATCAAGTTGTGTTATACTAAGAGATTAATTATATATAAAATAAATAGCTGTTTTCTTCATCGCTGTGCTACTTAAAATGAGAGAAAAGAAAACATGGCTTCCTTATTCCTAAGTCCCTCTGGAAAGACCTAGCATCCATCCTCATATCGCAATCACCAATGTGAAGAGAAATGGAACAAATAAAACCAAACCAATGAGCAAAAATCTTGTTATGAGAAAGAAGGAAAACAAGCAGTTAACCAATTTTAAAATAATTTTTACAACAGTGCCCAGGTGCTCTGTGGACTCCATGTCTGGAGGTGTGGCTACTCAGTTTTTCCCTTATCCCACAAACTCTAGTTACACAAAAGCAATTACGAACAAATGAGCAATAAAACAGCAGGTGATGCTGAGTGGAATTCAGAATACTGCCTGGGGGTGGGGAGTCATTCATCGTTTAAGCATCCCTAAACACTATGCTCTGGGAAGAGTTGTGAATATGAATTTTAAATATTTAGAAACTTCAGGGCGCCTTAAATACAGATAATCCCCATTTTGAAATTGGGGAAAACTGAGTCAGCACTCCTCAATGACTCTAGATTTCTGCAGAAGGTAACCCCAGAAGGGCACTCAGAGCACAATTTGATTAAGATGCATAATTAGGAACCCTTCTTTTACTTAGCTGAGTCACCTGGTGTCTTGTTGCATACTTCTACCAAAATTAAATGCATTAATTTTTTTAAATTGAGTCCTGGAGAGTCTCATCCGCAGGGTAATCAAAGTAAATTATATTATTAAGTGTTAGAAGGTCCAAGACACAAAATAAAATAAATATGTATAAAAGACTAACAATGCTTTAGGCAAAGAGCTAGGAAATTGTTGGTCGTATTATTATTGAAGCTGCTACCAGCACTAGGCAGAGGCAGAGGCTACCAATACTCAAATTTTCCTAGCAGACAATTTTCTCCAGCAAGAAAGAAAGAACACTAAAAATAGAGTTGCTGATTTGCTATTTTATGAGACCTTGACATAAGTAGATAACTCTTTAGACTATATTTTAAAGCCGAGTGGGAACTATCTTTTAATGAGACTACAGGTTGTCATGGAGGTGGTCATGAAAACTTCACATTCTTGTATCGAATCCTCTCATGCGCTCAATCATTCCACCACCTGTGTCCTGTCCGTATCAATAAAGAAGTATTCTAGAAGGAGAACTTAAAAGCCCTGGGTCTTATGTTTATGTTTAGGATAGTTCTATGATACACCCCTGAACAAGGTAGCTTTGAGAGGCCAAAGGCATCTTTGCTTAGGAGCGAGGCAACTTACGAATTTAGTGGATAGTCCAAGGGAGACTGACCCCTTCCCCTAATAGGACACAACAAATTACAAGAAAAACAAGGTTGTTAATGACTTCCTGGAACAAGGAAGTTGATAACAAAGGGAAAATGTCATATCCTGGGTAGAGAAAGGACTAGGCAAGATTCAACAGCATTAAATGTCCAAAGAGAAAAAAACAACACTGAAACAAGTTGATCACGGCACAGAGCCCAGCTGTGGTTAAATGCACTGGAGGGCTGTCTTGGGATCATAAGGATCATGGAATCATGCATCAGCTTCCTCTGCTTCTGTTGCATCAAAATGCCTTTCACACTGGGCTTTGTCACTCTATGATCTCCGTACAGCAAGGAACACTAGCTGTTACAGCAATAGGAATTCCTTGTCATATCTGCATGTTCACAGCTATTCAGACCAGGCACTGGTACTCTGCAGGCGACCGGCCAAATACAGCCCAATGCCTAGAAATAAAATGTCATTGGAACACAGTTATATCTGTTCATGTTCCTAATATCCATGGCTGCATTTAATGCAGTTTCAATGCTCCAGAGAACAGACATAGTCAGAAAATTACAAGTTCAATATGATGGTTCAACTTTCACCTTTAATCTCAGCACTCCACTGGAAGACGTAGGAGAGTATCTGAATTCAAGTCCAGCCTGGTATAAACAGTGAGTTCCAGGACAACCAAGGCTACATATTGAGACCATGTCTCAAAAATTAAAAAGAAGAAGCTGGACAGTGGTGGCACATACATTTTTTTGTGTTTTGTTTTGTTTTGTTTTGTTTTTCAAGACAGGGTTTCTCTGTAGCTTTGGACCCTGTCCTGGAACTAGCTCTTATAGGCCAGGTTGGCCTTGAACTCACAGAGATCCACCTGCCTCTGCCTCCCGAGTGCTGGGATTAAAGGCATGCACCACCACCACTCAGTTCAGTGGCATACACCTTTAATCCCAGCACTCAGGAAGCAGAGGTAGGCGAGTCTCTGTAAATTTGAGGTCTACAAAGCAAGCTCCAGGACAGGCTCCAAAGCCACACAGAGAAACCCTGTCTCAAAAAGCAACAATAACAACAAAAAAATTAAAAAGGAGAAAGGACCGGCAGGAAAAGAAGTTTGTGGGTTTTTTTTAACATTATTTGAGCTTGGAGTTCAAGGAAGAATGGAAAGAGATGGGATGAAGAAGGTATGTCAAGTCTTGAAATCCATGAAGTGCTTGAATTTACATACAAAACTATGAGCTGTTTGCATATTTTGGGTAGCTATAAATGACTCACTGCAAACAGTCTAACCACATTAAGTAAAATGGATGAAAAAAGGAATAGTAGTGAAAGGGAAAAGCTCAATCAAGAGGCTGCTGCATTCACTCTGGGAAAAGAAGCTAAAACAAGGAAATCACAGTGAGTGTAGAGAGGAGGAGAGAGAGTCACTAAAGGGCTCCTGCCAATGATATGCAAGGCAAACTAACAAACTTGGCTTTGTGTATTAGGATTGCTTTGCATATCATTGGGAGAAGCCCTTTAATGGATCACTCATGAAAGGGTTTTATTTTTCTCCCATTACAAAAGGTTGGTGACAGACTAACCAATTCTGTCTACTGAAGGGAATCACCAAACTTCATCTCCATCCTCCTTAATCCTCACCCTACATCCTAATTCATATCACATTATTCTTATTATCATGGTTGAAAAAAAAACGGGAATTCTATTTGTAGGCATTGCACCTCTGCTTAGGCAAAGAGATAAGTAAGAAAGGCAAAAGTGGGAACTGAGGAGGCAACTCAGTGAATAAAGCGCTTGATGTAAATGCATGAGGACAGGAGTTCAAATCCCCAGAACCCATATAAAGCTAGGTGCAGTAGCAAAAATCATCTGCTTCAAACAATGTGGAAGCTGATACTCCAGAATGTCCTCTGAACTCCATGTGTTTGCTTTGTCACTTTCTGCCTATGCACACAAAGGAACACACACACACACACACACACACACACAAACACATTACAAAAGAGCTAAAGGAAAGAAAAAGTATTAACCAACTTAGTGTGCTTATTTATATGAGGAAAACAACGGCATTCCTAGATATCCTTAGAAACTTGCCATCCATTCGCCGTCAGTAGATCACACGGTTGCCTCTAAAGTACAGGAACTCCACAAGGGTTTTTTTTTTTATTGGAGCACATTACATGACTTAAACAAAAACAGGACTTTTAATTATGTAAAAGGAGGAAATAAATTTGGAGTAGATGACAAGCCATGTCTGCTATGGGGAGTTACTGGATTTGATGACAAGGGAATCACGTCTATCGCCCAGGGTCCCAGTCAGACAGGCATGAAGAACACTTATTCTCAAAGTTACCTCAGAAGTCAGAGAAAGAGCTAAATGAATAAATGGAGACAAAGGATACATGAAGAATGAGCCGGACTTACAATATGTTGAGCGTGCAGTGTCTATGGGATGAGTATTGATCATGAGAGCCTGAGGCTAATGAGAAAGTCTGAAATAATAACATAATGCAGAAAGTGCTATGTGTCTGATTCAGATGCCCATGACTTTCTGCTGTATCTGGCCGATATCATTTCTTCAATTATGACTAGTATTTCAATGACTCTCTCTGAAAACATAAAGGTTTTTAATTAGCCAGTGATTTGTTCAATGTTGACCTGAATGTAAAGGAACAAAGTATTTGCATAGCATCCCAGACAATTTTCCTCTATTTGCTAAAAATAAGATATTTACTTTGTTTTTGTTTTTTTTAACATTTTTGGAATTATTCATGAAATAAAAGACAAGACGCCCCAGAAATGGGCAATCACCTTCAACACAGGCAGCTGGTGGGAGATGCCTCTGCAATACGGAACAACTGAAGCAGGAATGGCACTTGCTGACAATGCTTATCCTGGGACTGGACATGAACATCTGTGGTCCTACTCAATCCAGTTAAAAACAACGTTGTGTCCTAACCTCCTGCACTGTCTTTTGAATACCTCAATTAGATAATTGGATAAGATTGGATAAATTAGATTTGCATGGTTTCAGATATTTGTAAGACCATTCCACTTTACCCTGAGGCAACCACTGTGTCTCTCACTGTAATCCGGTCCTTGTTAATTGCAAGGATCTTAAAACAAAGCTGCTTGTAGAGAATCTTAAAGCAAAAATTAAAATCCAAACCCACAGGAAGTTCATTGAGCAACAAGAAACTGTAATGGTGCTTATGTTAGTTGGCTTCCTGCCAAGTGAGAAATCAAATTGAAATAAAGATTTATAACAGTTCAAGGTTTGAGAAATTTTGTTCTACTGATAGCTTGGTTCTGTGGTTTCAAAGTCACAGCAAGAGAGAACTTCATGATGGAAGGGCATGGTAGAACAAAGCTACTCGGGCAGCTGGAAAGCAGAGTATGGGTTAAAAATGGGCTGGGAAAAAGGATTTATCTTTCAAGGACACACCCCTACTGTCCTACTTCCTCCAACTAGACTATCTCACAGTGATCAATTCCAGCTGTGAACTTAGCAATGAATTGAGCCATTGATATAGTACCCTCATGATCCAATCACTTTTCAATCACTACCAATTGAAGACCAAACTCCAAATCAGTGGCCTCTCATGGGAGTGAGGAAAGTGCTTCCCATCTAAACCACAGCTCTGTGAAGAAGGGCTGTGCTAAGGCGTCAAGCAGAAGACATTTGCAGAATAAGCATAGGACTTCCACTGAGCAAAGGTTAAGTGAAGGTTATCTAACACTACCAGAGTAAAGGACAATGCAAGCATCTTTCATCTTTCAAAATGTACAACACTATAGTTTTTACATACTATATAACAAAGAACAAATTCCAAATTATTTGATTTGTTTTGTTTGCTTATTTGCTTGCTTACTTGCTTGTTTGGTTTTGGCAGGTTCTACATATGTAGCCCATGTTGGCCTTCAACTCATGATCTCTCTACCTCTACCTCCCAAGTGCTAGTATTATAAGCATGTACCACTGTGAATTCTGTGTGACCAGAGTAAATAAAGAGAAATACAGGGAACTTTTTCAATTTTACTTGAATATGTTTTACATTGTCTTTGTCTCTTCTCTATCCTTTTGCTATGATGATTCCTTCAACCTTCCTGGTGGTAACTGCCAAATCACTTTAGGCTTCAGATTTTAATCTAGATCTGCCTTCTCTGTTAAAGAAGGAAGTATAGAAGTCATGAATACTATGTTAATCAGCCTCCCATTATAATCACAAATGACTGCAGTAAATAAGTATAAAAAAGAAACAGAAAGGTTTATTTGGGGCCACTGCTTCCGAAGTTCCAGTCCATGCCCTTCCTTACACTCATGTTCCTGTGTTGAAGTAGTACACATGGCAGGAACATAGTGGAGGAAGGGTCTCATCTCATAGTGGAAAGAAAGCAAAGAGAAAGTAGGGGCTGAGGTCCTAACACCTCCTTTAGAGACATAACCCCCAAGTGCTAAATTGTTTCTGTCTGGCTCCACCTCATTCAGGGTACATTACTATCCAACAGCAATATAAGCTGCTGGCTAATATTTTAACACATAGGCCTTCAGGGAACAGTTACCCAAACTAGAGAAAACAATTTTTATGACGTATTCGTGGCTTCCATCTTTCTGCCCATTTGTCACTTATAGGCTCAAATGATTTGTTCCAGCTATTCATGATAAGGAAAGGCATCAAAGAACTATATACAATAAAAACAAATATTAAGCATTGTTTAGGAGAAAGAAAATGCAAAACATATATAAAATAGAATTACAACCAATATGAAAAACATAAAACAAGAAACATATGTTAAATGTCCAGTCTAAGGTAATTAGAAAACAACAGAGATTATTTTAATAGTTACTTTATCTTGAGGAGTCTACATTTTATATTTAGAATGTCTTAGCTAAATGATGAGAGGAAAGCAATTATGACTATCTTGGCTTTAACCTCATCAAAGGCCTGAGAAGGAAAATAATATTACCTGAGTAAGCAGGAAGCACAGCAAGCAACTTCCAAAAGTGCAAGAAATGACTGAAACAGCTAACTACCTGGACAATCACCCAAAGTCTCATTTGCAACATTGGGGCAACCAACTTTGGCTAAGACCTAGAGTATCTGACAGACCATTTTTAGAGTCAGGAAAATTTGAAAGACTGTCTTACCCTGTCTTGGCAAGGTTTGGCAGTCATTTTTGCTTGTATCTTGCTTATCTAGTTTGGACAGTATGCATATTGTCAGTAGTCAAAGCAAGGGCAGCTCTTTGCCCAAGGGCCAGTTTTTCCAAGAAGAAAATAAGTTCCAAGTGAAGTGTTTTTGATGTCCAACATTCTCTCAGGAATAGATCAGTTCTGCCAGAAGCAATTGTGTTTTGTGTCAACAGAATCCTGAGTTATTTAAATGTTATATTTTATAATTACACCAGAATGCAATGTAGGCATAATTAAGAAAGTTCATGAGTGCCCATAATAAAAGATAACAAATGTTTTTGGGGAACAGTCACAATAAGAAAGTTGCTGCAGTCCTCTGTTCTATGGGTGCTGGGGGCTGTGGACAGAATCCAGACCACTAGCCAAGAGAGAGTGAGCATGCTTATTATCTGCACTTATAGCACCTCAGACCATACCCTAATGGGCCAGTACCCAAAGGCTATTGGATGAATGGATTCCCACATCAGAGACTTCAATAATTACACATAGGCAGTTTCCCTTTTTCAGAAATCAAGAAAACAATTAAGAGGCCTCTTCAACCCCAAGTGAGTACAAAATCAGCTAACTCAAAACACTTCTAGCACATGATCACTGTGACTTCTTCCCAAGCTTAGTACATCAGGAAAAAAAGATCTTCTTCAACCCCTGGAAAAATAGCTCTGCTCAAATACCTCTGTACAAGCCAGAGAGTAAACCCACACAGAAAATGTTGAAAGGATCCCACAGTCCAGGCAATCCAGTTGGAAAAGCTCTTCCTTGGATGAGTCAGTGCATAAATAATAAGAGAATACCACTGTCTGAGGTGTCAGCCTCCAACAGCACAGGGCAATGGGAATCCATGGAGTCAGCTAAAATAGTCAATTAAGCTATTCTATCTGAGGGGGATTAAGGAAACAAGCACTTACAAACTCTCCTGATGGTTTCCTTCCTTATTTTCTCTCTGTTTTTATTATTTCTCTTTTTATTCTTCTTCTCTAATTTTTGTCCACAGCTTTTATACCCCAACAGAATCTTCCAGGCAGTACCAACGTCAAAATGGTTGCATTTTATTTCTCATGTGAATGCTTATAGGTAAAAATATGCTTTTAATCTCCCTCACATGATTAAACATTTTATGTATCTTGGGATAACAAATTATCCCAAGAACCCACATACATTCATACGCAAGCAACTTGTTATAGATTAACTGTGTGGCAAGCAAGGTGTTCTTGTTAGGTCTTTTACTGACAGGTTATCTTTGCAGTTACAAAGCACCAGTTTCTTTATCATTTATCTTGAAAGGAATCACAAACCTAAACGTTTGCATATGAAAAAGAATTAGTCAGCTCAACTTTAAACCCTTAGGGTACATATCCATTCATTAATAGCTTTTTTTATATCAGGAGATTGAGGGCAAAAATGGGTATAAGGAATTAATTATCACCTTTGGTCATCAACAAAACCTAGCAATGAGAATATGTCAGCCAGTAATAATTAGGCTGCTTTGTTCTTGTTCCCCCACCTCAAAGAGTTCCACATTCAGGTATGTACCTTTCTAAAGCTTCAAATTGTCTTCTTGAGTTTTTCACCTCAAAGTTATTTAACAAAAACATCTTAGTCTAACTTTGTTATTTTCAAAGCTATGTTTCAGCTGTGATGCACTCCAAGATCTGTGAACACATCTCCCAACATTAAGGTTAAAAGAATTTAAACTAGCTGTGCTACTGGGGCTCAACTGTTAGTCATTAACATGAGCTACAAACCATGCAGCTCCTTAGGTGAGACTCACAGATCCTGACTGTGAAACATAGCCTTGTATTTATTTTTATTCATCAAAAATCTGGGTAAGCTATCATTATTATAATCAAACAGTACAGCTTAGGGAGGGATCATCTTCTTGACAATCCACAGGTTAAAGATGCCCAGTAGAATGGGGTGTTTCCAAGAGGTAAATTTACTATATTGCAGACAGTGGAGATCTCCTTATGTCCACTCACACCATGCTAGATGCCAGAGAAAGAGAGCTGCAGCTCTCTTTTTTGTTTTTTTTTTGTCAGAAACAAAAGACATTTCCAGGTCTGCAGTCCCGTAGCCTTGCCTAAATGAGACTGACCCATCAGAGGATCCCCTTCTGGTGGGCTGACACCTGGAACTTCAATTTCACAGCTCCTCTGGCATGGCCAATGGCCACAGAAGTAGCTAGTTCTCATTCGTTTGTTTTTCAAATGTGAAGATCCCAACAAATGTAGAAATCAACCCTAAAAATGGAGATATGTGGACTATGTAACAAAGAATTCAAAATAATCACCATAAGGATTATCAGTGAACATAAGAATGTGATACATAAACAAAATGAGAATATAGACAAAGAGATAGTACATAATAGAAAAATAACTAACATTATGTGTTCTGGAGAATATTATAGCAGGAAATTTTAAAATTCACTAAAGTGGTCCAAGAATAAGTTTGATCAAGCAGGAAAAAAAATAGTGACTATGAAAAAACAACATTTGAAATTATACATTCCGAGAAGAAAAGAAAAGAAGAATGAAGCAAACTCGTAAAGGCCAGGAAAGGGCTGGGGAGATTGTTCATTGGTAAAGATCTTGCTCAGCAAGCATGAGGATCTGAGTTCAAATCCCCAGAAGTCACACAGACAGTGCAGACATTTCAGACACCTGTTATCCCAAAATTCAAGAGGCAGAGACAGCAAATCCTCAAAACAAGCTGACTAGATAGACTAACTGGAATTGGTGAGCTCCAGGTTCAGCAAGGGCCAAGAGAATCTGCCTTAATAGACAGTGGGGAGCAATCAAAGAAGATAACATCAACATCAATGTCATGGCAAAGGACTTGTGTACACATTTCTATGCTGTCGTAAAATGTCTGTTTGACTAGATGATATAGGAGGTTCTTCTGTATTTGTATTGCTTTCATTGGTGAATAAAGAAACTGCCTTGGCTTTTTGATAGATCAGAAATCAGGTAGGCAGAGTAGACAGAATGGAAGGCTGGGAGAAAGGAGACAGGCAGAGAGAGCTGCCACGAAGCTGCCAGGTCAGACATGCTGAATCTTTCCCAGTAAGCCACGACCTCATGGTGACATACAGATTATTAGAAATGGGTTAATCAAGATGTGAGAGTTAGCCAATAAGAGGCTAGTACTAATGGCCCAGGCAGTAATTTAATTAATACAATTTCTGTGTAATTAGTTCGGGGGTTAAGCTAGCTGGGAGCCAGGAATGCAGCCCACCTGCTCCTCTTACTATAGGCTAGCCGGATGGCTGGGAGCCAAGTGGCAGGACACAGCCCACTCTCGCCTCATTACTACAACTAGATGCAAACCTAACCACAACAAGGCTCACCTGTTAAGATGGCCCTTAGAATTGTTTCAAAGACAACAAAATATCACGCACTGGTGAGAATTTGAGTAGAAGGGGATGGAACATTAGCATGTCGTTAGTTGGAATGAATAATTCAGAAGTCCCTAAGAAATATATGACCCATTGAATAGCATTTCTTAATTTTGTCTGAAAGAATTAAAAAGAAGACTTCAGAGATATTTGCATTCCATATGCATTGCTACATATTTCATAACAGCCAAGAGTAAGAACATAAACTTCCATTACATGTAAACAAATTTTTAAAAATAGTATACACATATAATGGAAGAAAATGCTATCATTTGTTATAGCATGAATGGGCCTTCAGACCGTTGTTCTGCATAAAATAAGCTAGTCACAGAGGGCAATTCTCTGTTATTCCGTTTATATAAAGTATTTAAGGTAATATAACTAATAGAAACAGAATACTGGTTGCTGTGGCCTTGGAGGAGTGTGGTTAAGGAATTGAGGTTCAGTAGAATTTCAATAACATAAAATTAGCATGTTTTAGAGAACCGCTACCCAGCAAGGTGTGTGTGGTTAACATTACACTGAATGAAAATGTAATAAGATTGGTTCTTTATTGCATGTTTTATACAATTAAAATTATTGGCAGGAGTCACATGTATGTGCTTCCCGTACATTTTCCACAGTCAACACATCTAAATTAAATGAGTCATTTTGGATGAGGGCTGTACCTTCAATGCAAAATGACAATTCTTTGTTCCACTTTCATTAATGAGTTAATGAACTGTGGCTGTTTCTTATCTTCTCCGGGGGTGAGATTCCAAGATTTAAAAAAAAAAGCTATATATAAAAAACCTCTATAGTTGGTCCTAAGTATGATTTGCCAGCCTTTACATACCCATCAAGTTTGATTCTTTATGACTCTGAGTTTTTCATTTACTCTGTGTAACCTGGATAATAAAAAGCAATGTTGTCAACTAACTGGTTTCAGACCAACTTAATCTCACATTGTCAAGCAGCTCATTGGGTGATTTTTTCCTCAGTCTGTTCTATGCTGAATTTTGTAAGTTTGAAACTCAATATATCTATGTGCCTCAGGCACAACGGTTGACAGCAACCCATGAACCCATCATGCCCCCAGTCATATGATGTGATTACCAATAATCCTAATTCTGGGATATAGCTCGCTTGCCAGTAATTACAGCTGTAGCTGAATGCTCGCAGTGTTAGTATCAGCCTGGAGCTGCAGCTCCCACCTCGTCTTAGGGAAACGAAACAGTGGATTGGCTTCAAAGGAAGGTTTGCTGCTATTTTGCCTGGAACACTTTTTAATTGGGTATCGCTTAGAAATGTCTAAGCCCCATTTTGGAGCTTCTGGTCATTGCATCACCCATTGAAGCCCTAAAAGCTAGTTATGGGGCAATGCCTCAACCATGGGGCTGTCAGAGCAGAGACTACTCTCATCCCCGCTCTCTGCAGACAATGGAAAGAATCGGCATCTTGACCCTTTTAAAAATATATACTAATAGAAACCAAAGATAGCCAAACTGTAGAAGAAAGACCTTCTGAATTTGGGGATGAAATTGCACTTCTAATTTAAGAACTTGCCATCCAGTTAGCTGGCTTTTTAGCAACTAGAGTTTTCAGAAATGCACACACTATAGAAATGCACAATTTTGGTTTCTCCACCAAATCCCAAACCAGGGACCAGTCAGAGTTCTATCTTAAGCATCTCCTCCCCACCCACATTCACTGAGTCAACAATTCACACATCCTGCCTCCCTAGTGGTTCTGGAATCTGATTTCCCAACCTGCAGCTCCACTATCATGGCAAAGGTACCTAAAGATCTCATTACTTCTTAAGTGGATAAATGGTTTGCCTGACCCCAGTTCCTCTTCTACCTCCAAACTCGCCTACACACAAACATGAGGGAGGACTTTATCCAAACAAAACAGAAAATTTTCTTCTTCCAAATTTATAATGGCTCCCTGTAGAATATAATAGTCTAAGCTTTACCTTGGAGCTTCCTATCTCTTCAGTGTTGCCTCTCCAACCCCACCCCCATTTCTCATATCCACTAGAACCCACAAAAGTGTTTTAACTTGGTATGCCCTGAGCTTCCCAGTGCCCTACACCCTTTCAGATATTTCTGTTAGCTCTTTTTTTCCTGCCAGGATAACAAAATTATATACACATGTGTATATGTAGTATGTATGCATGTATATGTGTATGCATGTATGTATATAATTGAAATACCAATGAATTTTTTATTTTGGTGCTTAAGCTTCATCTTCCACAACCCTTTAGGAAACACTCATCATCTTTCCTGTGTGCTTTCTTAGCCCACCAAAGAATTCAAACAATCCCTTATTTTCACCCACCAAATCTTTGGAAATCAACTGGAAATCTTGATATTAATAATAAATCATGGGTCTCAGCCTAAGGAAACCTACATTCCTGTGGCTTATGTCTACCCATGCACATGCTACTTCGCTGTCTTTGCCCATACACTAGTGAAACATTTTCTCTACTGGACCACAAAGTCTTTGAAGAAGGTGATTCTAATCATTCAGTGTCAAAACAATAAGTGATTCTCAACTAGCATTTATTAAATTTTACTGAAATTTACCTGGATTATTGCCCACTTGGGTACATGCTTACACAGATGTGTGGATGCTCAAGTAAGTGGATTACAACACTTGTGCTTTAGTAACTGCGTTCTGTCCTAGGTGCCCATTTTGTTCTCCAGTCAAATTTAAAACAAACAGAGCTTGTATGAACAGGACCACACATATTAAGATAGATAACCTATGGAAGCATTTGTGACAATGACTAGCATCAAAAACTGTCAAGCACATGCAAAGCCCAGCTGATCCTGTGCAGAACATCACTTTACAGAGAGGAGAAGCAGGCAAATGCTGAAGTCTCCCAGACTTTCCAGGTAAGAACATACAACAGAGCAAGAGTTTCCATGTCCCATCTTTCCAAAGGATTACAATGTGGTCATAAGTGGTGTTGAATTTTTTAAATTTAAGTGAGAAAATATGAATTGTTTGGGGTCCTAAAAATTTCATGAACATGTCTGAGTGATGGGGAGGGCTTGGTTTCAAGAATAATAATGTCTGGAGACACATTTCATTTCTCAGAGGTTTGATTTTCTTATCATTTAGGAATGATGATACTACTACCACTTTCACAGCTAAAGAGTGTTATGGATAGAAATATAATTCCAGTAAAATTATCCACTAGAAAGGTAAAAGCTTACTTGTGAGGTGATATTTGTAACATATACAAACTCACAAAACACACTTATAGCAAAACCCTCTCTCATGGAGGTCCCCAGGTGTATATGCTTGCTAAATTGACAAATTTATGGCTTGGGTTTTACTGGCAAGAGAGAATAAGTCTTTGAGTTCTCCTAGGGCAGATAAGGAACAAGGATAGCCAACCTTCAGTGACCTGTGATGATAAGGGCGAGGATAATGTGGATTTGATAGATAACCCAAAACTGTAGCTCTCACCTTATATGACCTCTAAGCTCTGCAGAAATTCCCTAAAAGGAACCTAATTACCTCCACCAGGACTAATAACCTATGTAAGTTTCATCACTAGTTCCCACCTGTCCAGATTCAGTCACAAAAAAAAATAGCAGAATAATGGGTAGAAATGCTTCAGCAATTGTTATACCTCATACTGATCTATGCTTGAGGGTGCAGGACACTTTGCTCCTAGAGACCTGAGAGGTGCTACCCATGTCTATATTTCCTAGAACTATCCAGTGCCTGTCAACTAAAAGAATCCTGTTAGTGACCTCACATCATGTATATTCCCCAGGCTAGAACTGCGTGGAACTGTCTTTGATATTTCCTGCTTCATGGAAAAATCTGCCGGATGCTATGAGCCTGTAGGCTGAAGATGGGTGCCCCAACATTGCAAAAGAACTTTGGGTGACTGTCCAGGCAATGAGATGTTTCTGTCAATTCTAGAATTTTGGAAGTTGCTTATAATTAATTATTGCTTACTTAGTTAATATTATTTCCTTCTGCAGTCTTTGATGGAATTGAATAATTGATAGTTTGTAGTATGAGGCAAACAGGCTGTTTGTCGTCCCAGCCACCCTTGGCTGTGTCCCGCCGCCTGGCTCCCAGTCCCACGCCTAGCTTATACCCAAAATAATTACACAGAAACTGTATTCATTTAAAACACTGCCTGGTCCATTATCTCCAGCCCTTTATTGGCTAACTCTCACATATTAATTTAACCCATCTCCATTAATGTGTATCGCCATTTGACTGTGGCTTACCAGCATGAGTCTAACCAGCGTCCATCTCAGGCAGGAAAACCATGGCATCTGCCTGTCTGTCCTTCTTCCCAGAATTTTGTTCTGTCTACTCTGCCCACCTAAGGGCTGCCCTATCAAAAGTTGAATAAACTCTCTTTATTCAACCAATGAAAGCAACAGAAATACAGAAGGACCTCCTACACCAATAGTTATAGTTTCCTTAGTTATGATAAAAGATAAAGTAGATATAAATATTGTAACTATAATTCTTGCTTGATACCCATTTTTGTATATGTAATTTTACTATGTTAAAGTTAAAACCTTCCTTTTTTATTTAAACAGAAAAGGGGAGGTGATGTGGGATTCCCCTCTGTATACTGTGAATACCATTGGTTAATAAAGGAACTGCTTTGGGCCTATAGCAGAGCTATAGGGGAACAGAGCTAGGTGAGGAAAACTAAACTGAATGCTGGGAGAAAGGAGGTGGAGTCAGAGAGAAGTCATGTAGTCCTGCTGGAGACAGACGCCAGAACTTTAGCCAGTAAGCCACAGCCATGTGGCAATACACAGATTAATAGAAATGGGTTAAATTAATATGTAAGAGTTAGCCAATAAGAAGCTAGAGCTAATGGGCTAAGCAGTGATTTAACTAATACAGTTTCTGCGTGATTATTTCAGGCTAAGCAGCCAGGAACTTACTAGCAGCCTTATCACTACAATAAATTTAATATCTTTTTATGATTTGAGTGTGTTTTTAAAGGGGTTCTAAAGGGAGAGGGACAGCCTACCAGTCTTCCCACAGATAAAGGTATCACCAAGTAAAAAGCTGGGAGAGCCCTAAGGACTACATTGATCTCATCTAACCTGATGCCCCTCTTTCAGTTGTTGGGGTCTTTGCCTCAGGCCTTGGATATACTTGGTCCTTCATGAAAATAGGTTGTATTCAGAAATCCCAACAGTCCTAGAGTTGCTTTTGTAAACAGTTCAAAGTGTGTTCAGCTGGACTGCTTTAGCAATTAAAGAGAATGGTGACCTCATAGGATCTCAGGTGAAAGGGACCTTTGTCGCCATTCAGTGTTTCTGTATAGTGGGAGAGACTACAGAATGAAGAACACTCACCACGTGAACAATTGCAGCTTTGGAAAACTCCTCAGTAAGTGAGTCCAAGGGATTGAGGAACAGGAGTCAAGAGGAATGAGGCCTGACCCCAATTCTAATGTTAGCCTCAAGAGGTACCTTGCTTTTTCTCCAACTTTGCTAACCTCATCTGGAAAATAGTCAGAAAAAAACATTTCAGAGGATCCTGGGACAAGAAATGTGACTCTTTGTTTAATTGTGTATTTTTTTTATTTTATTCACTTTATGGTATTTTTTATAACTCTATCTTTACATTTTAGTAAATATTAATAGGTTTTTATATGTGTATGCAATATAAATAATGTAAAGATGGGTTTATAAAATTGTATTCATCCATATGTAAATTTCATATATCATATAATATATCTAAAACATTAGTCACAAAAAGAATATTTGCTATTGGCTGGTGGCATTCCTGGAGATGAAATGACTGTCATGATGGTGCACAGCTCTTGGAGGATGTCCTGTAAGAAGGAAGTTCTGAAATCAACTTTAAAATCTCCCCAGTGATTTTTTTTTTTTTTACTAAACCAGCACAAGTCACCCAGATGAAACTGTGAAGACATCATTCCAGCTCACCTCCATGACTCTGAATAGCTTATACTTTGTGTCATTGGAACAAATGCTAATATAAGAAGATCTCATTAATCGACCTCTCTTACTTAGAATGACCTTTAGAGGCCTCTTGCCTCACACTTTCTTCAGTGTGTACTAAGGTTGCCCAGGCCCCCGAGGGGGAAGAGATGACTCAAGCACTGGTAGGCTATTCCTGCCCTTTTGTTTTGACTCTCACTGTTCTCATACTCCGCTTCTTAATGGTCCTCTCGACCCGGCATTCTTTGAGATTCCTGAAGCTGCCGTGTGTTAAGGATGTCCTTTCTCTTTACGCTCTTCTTCCTCCATTATTGCTTTTTCGACCCAGTCACCATGAGTGTTTGCTGACACAACAAGAAAAACATTTTCCCAAGGTCCCATAAGACCAACATACATCCCGATGCTACTCTGGGACTAAGAGCACAAATTCTAGAGGCAGGCACGAGAGTTGAGTGGCAACTTGAAATCAGAATCTGAATGGTATTCCACAACACAAAGGAGGCTCTCTCCCTGTTAAACTGGCAAGTAGCCCAAGAGCTGTACAGTCTCCTGCTCTCCCAGCCCCCGGAACACTGGCATTGCAATGCTGTCCTGGGTTTGATTTAACTTCCTTGCCAATACACATAGCAGGTTGTTAGGAAACAATTATCTCAGGACCTCCCTCAAAACTGTGCTGTTTTTCAACCCCATTAGTGTTGAGATCGCAGCATGATTGCAGGATGATTTATCTCTCAATACTGATCTGTTCTTACATTACTGGACATTTCCTCAGAGCTAAGTCCATCAATCACACTATCATCTGAACGTCTTACAGCCAGGCTTGCCTGGCGGAGCCCAGCTCACTATTTATCTTACATGCTGTCTCCAGTTCTTGTCAGTTTTAATTCGGCTCTGCTCTCATTCTCTTCTCCTGTCCCCCGGGGGCTCTGTCTGGGACATATTATTATTCAGTATTTACAGGAATGTCACTTGAAAAATGTCACCATCACGAATGACAAAAATTCAGGGTTTGCATGAATTCATCGGTGCCCAACTGATCATTTTGGATCTTTCCACCATGATGTAAATTTCACATTGACCCATGAATTTTTAGAACTATCTTTGACCTAGTTCAAAAGACGCCTCAGGGCAAGACAGTGGCATTTCCAAAATCCTTCACATTTAAATTTTAAAGTTTCCATTAGAAAGAGATTTTGTTGAATTTCCTATTCTCAAAAATATTAATTTAAAAATGCCCCCTTTGTTATTGAATTATCACATAAGGAAGGATGCAAACTCTATGTTTAAATCATTAAAACTTACAATTATGAATATTCTGTATCTTATTATCCAATTGGTTTCTCTTTCAATGGTGGGATTAGCTTCTTATATTTTAGGTTGTACCCATAGAGCATTTCTAATGGACCAAGATCTATCCTAAGCATGTAAATAACCAAATATTCACTCCCCCAAACAAGACAATGTTCCTTATTATTGATGATTGATGTGAACTATTTAAAAAGAACTCCACTCATTAATAATAACAATATCTACTTAACTGTACAAATGCCAACCCTCGCTAATTCCAAAGACAGATATAATTATTTGTGTGTTCACAGATAAGAAAGCTAAGGTACCAAGAATTTAGCCTGCTCAGGGAGGTTGTTCAGCCAGCCATTTTAATCTTTTCCTGTCTGATTCCAGACAGTCCACTTTCTCAAAACCCCACTAGGCCATTCTCTGTCCTTACGAAAGAAATTAACGGGCTATTTTCTTAGTTAAGATTCCTATTGCTGTGATGAAAGCACTGTGACAGAAGCAATGTGGGGAGGAAAGGGTTTATTTGGCTTCTATGTTAATATGACTGCTCATCAAAAGAAATCAGGACAGGAACCCAAACAGGGCAGCAACCCAAACAGTGCAGAGGCCATACAGGGGCACGGCTTACTGTCTTGCTCAACCTGCTTTCTTTTAGAACCCAGGACTCCATCCCAGGGATGGCACCACACTCAACAGGCTGGACCCTCCTCCATGAATCACCAATTAAGAGAATACCCCACCCCCACAGGCTTGTGTACAACATGATCTTATGAAGGAATTTTCTTAATTGAAGTTACTTCCTCTCAGATGACTTTAGCTTGTATCAAGTTGGCATAAAACTACCCAATACAACTGACCCCATGTCATTTTGACACACAAAACATCACTGTTAAGCCACAACCTTTCTTTCTCTTTCACCCTCAAGATCTCACATTAAAAGCATAAATGACTTTAAAAGTCTCAAGTCTTTACAAAATCAAATATATTTAAATATCACCCTCTTTAAAATATCCAGTCTCTTTAAAAATCCAAAATCTATTTAAAAGTTCCAAGTCTTTTAGCTGTGGTCTCCTGTAAAACTCAAAATAAAGTAAATACTTTCTTTAAGAGGGAAGAACCAGAAGAAAGCAAAACCAAACTCGAACAGAGTAAATAACTCAATGCTCAATTACTGGGCTTCACTCATGATCTTCTGGGCTCCTGCAAGGTGCTTAGTTCACTTCTCTGGGTTTGCCCTCTGCAATACACATAGCAGGTTTTCTCGGCTTAAGATGGCTCTAATCCTCCACTGCAGATGTTCCTGGTAGTCATCTCATGGTGCCGACATCTCCAAAATCCTGGGTCTTCTACTGAAATTGGACTACACTTTGACCAATAGCCTCTCCTGGGTTCTCTTCATGGTGTCAAGGCTCAACTTTTCTCCATGACCCTTTCAATCCTGGGTCTTCAACTGCTATTCCAGCTGTACCTTCACCAATGGTCTCTTCTGACCTCTTACAGTACCAAGCCTCAGCTGTTCTCCACGCCCCCTTCATGCCTTCAAAACTAGTACCGCCTGGGTGGCTCTTATACAACCAAGTCTGGGTGCCATCAGGAGGTACAACCTTGGTCACCTCTGAAACCCAGCTTCTGTATGCTGATAGATGGGCCCTCCCTGATCAATCACTAACACCCTACAACCGGGTCTTATGGTGACACTTTCTTAATAGAGGTTCCCTCCTTTCAGATAATTCTAGCTTGTGTCAAGTTGATATAAAATTACCCATCACAGCCAGGTTATTGTAAAAACATTGTTCTTATGATTTCACTCAATATTCCATCTAGTATAATCCCTAAGGAAGTCAAAGTTCAGCCATATTTTTTTATATAAATCTTAGTGATTTCACTTGTTCTGGTTTATCAGGAAGAAGCTAGATGAAAAATGTTCTTGGTTTTCTCAAGATTGGAATAGAAAGATACCAAAATAATTTTGAAGTACTCGTTGGATTCATGTTAGTTCCAGGCTATAAGACCACCCCATCTGAAGGGGTTGCACGAGTCTGCTCCCAACAGAGTCACTGGAGCATTGGAATCCATCTGTGTCTGACATCCAAGATCCAACTGAGAAAACCAAAAGCTTAGTTAAGAAGCTCTGTTAAGTTTGCTTTGCTTCCCTACATGGTTACAAACAATAACTTATTTGACTCACGGTTCTCAGGCAGTTACAGGTTGATGGGAAATGAAAAGCATCTCTAGGTCCCCTGGTCAGTCTCAGCATCTGACAGACAACTTGAAGATGTTCAAATGGGCTAGAGGAACCAGGGAAATAATGCACAGAGAAGCAATTCATGAGAATAATCCAGACAGATCATTCACCAGCAGAAATCCCCAATTAGAGGAGCCCTAGGAAAGGCTGGAGGCTGAACTATAGCAAAGGAGAGATCATTAAGAAGCATGTATAATGGCACTTACAGGAGATACAGACACAATTTTCCAAAGTAGGTCTCCCATGTGCCCCATGACTCAAGGAATATGTATGAGGAGCCAATTTTCTGGACACACTAACAATAATGAGTTACTCTGTAGTGAGTACTTCAGCTTTCTGTGTTACTAACTCTTCATCTTCTCCACAGTCCTATAAGGCAATACTGTGTGGGGTGTGTATATTTATGTAAGGTCAGCCAATATTATGTAGCACATAATCAAATGGACTACAAACCCCAAAGCTTGATGTATGGGTCCTGGAATCTATACTCTTAACAATACTCCCCACCCACTGCCATCCTTAAACTTAGGTGGAAGGTACTCATCTGAGGATCTGTTGTATCCTATGCCGTGACTGAGACAGTGTGTGTGTACATCAGCATATGCGTACAAAGACAGACGCCACTTTGCAAACTCTTAGTATCAATAGTTCTAGTGCGGAAAATTGTACCTTCACACAGTCTTTGTAAAGCCTGGATTGTGGCGCTCAGATGGGTATACTAGGACCTTCTCTGTTTGCTACTCTTATGTAAGAGGGTCTCAAAACTCTCCCATGCTTGCTAAACACCTTTAGAGCCCTAGGGAGTTCCCATGGCTTTCTGCTACCACCGTTCTGAGAAAAAAAAAAAAAGAGTCTCAGTAGGCTCATCTGAAAGCTACATTGAACATCCACGTATCTACTTACAACCATCTTCTTTGAAACATTACCCATTCTCTACCTCTTTCCTTTCTGAAAAATCTCACAAATACCTCTCCTTTACAGACTTTGAGGGCAAATCCAAATTCTTTTCATTACTAGTGTCTTCTGCTGCCAGCCACAAATGTGACTGAATGCAAGCACACTCATCTCTGAAAGAGGGCACACTCACGCACACTCCACAGCCAACAACCTAACTGCATTTCAGTTGGTGGAATTAATGAGACTGACTTCCAGGCACTTCACACAGGCAACCCCTGGATGAGTGATCAGAATTACTGAAAGCAGGATGCTCACATGCAGTCATCACACATGCAGTCATCACACAAAAATATGTCAAAATGCACCTGCAGCCGACTGAGAAAGTAAGGCTGAAAGAGAGTTGAATTCCCTGGCTTCCGACTGCCTGGAGTAGCCCACAATGCATGCGCAGCCTCTGATTCCATCTCTCAGTGCTGCAGGGAAGACTACTCTGTAATTGGAAAATGCTGCCCAAGCAGAAAGTCTGGCTTGCTTAATAAACAGTGTATCTGAAGAAGCTCAAAAATTACCAGAGGAGAAGCACAGCCTCGTGTTAGCATCAGTGCTCTAGAACTGGCTAAAACTGATCCAAGCTATCAGCTGCGTTTTCTCTTACAGCTCATTTAACCATGCAATTAGGCAGTTAAGTACATGCAAAATATTTAAAATTAAGCATGCTTCTCATCAATCCAGAGATCAAAACTTTTGACTGTGGAGTAAATGATCAATTTGCCCTTTCTTCATTCCTCATTCGTAAGAGAGCTCCATCGCTGTTGAAGAGAAGAAAGAAATAGGATGTTTATCTCAACTCAGCAATTTCATGATTTCTATCAGATGGTAGAAGCAAAAATAATAAGTTGGAAGATTTCAAATGAAAAGGCTGTAGAGCAGAGCGAAGGCATGACCACGTGGTTCATAATGTATTTTGCAAATGTAGGGGAGAAATTATGCATGAATACCAAATTTCCATGATAGGAAGGTGAACAGCCTGTTTAACGACTGCAGAGTCAAAGCTGGAAATCACATCGCTCTGAACAGGTATACAGTATTATATTCCGAGAGAGAAAGGAATGCTGTGTGAATGCTCCCAGCAAAAAGGTAGCAGAGGAATATTGCATCTTTAATAGGATTTTTGATTCAAATGTGCTGAGCCAAACCATTTAAAATTGCATTTGAATAGTAAATAGATAACATCATCATTTTTTTAAACCCGCACACTTGTGCCAGATCAACAGAGAGCCTGCAAAATAAAGACAGGAGAAGGAGGTATCAGCTCTGAATAGAAAATAAAATTAAAAATGTCTTCTCAGGCATGAGGCCTTCCTCGTCATCAAAATGCTAAAACATGTTTAACTTCATCCTTCCTCAGCACCATGGCAAGCAGGTTCCTGAGCCAAGAGAACCTCCACATCAAAGTAGCTTTTGCAAACACTGATTTAATTTGGACAGACGTTGGACTCGGACTTTCCATTAAATTGTTATTTTATTAAGCAGTTTGCATTAATAATATTTGGTACATGACATTAGGGAAAGGTTTTTAGAAATGCAACCAGAAATGGTTCCACAAAATTAGAATGCCAGCAATTCAAACCAGAGCACCTTGAGGAAGACCGGGAACCCATCCTAACCATCCCCCTGCCAGGAAGGCCAGTTTTCCAGAAGCCTTCCAATGAATTCTGACTTTTAGTCAAGTTTCCGTGTAACTGAAAGTGAGATTTTATGTATGCAGTTTCCTGCCAAGCTTACTTTTTAAGAAATCTTTTTGTAAAGACATTTCCTGGGGCTGGGAAGATGGCTGAGTAACTGAAGCACTGACTTTGCAAGTGTGAAAATTGGAATTCAGGTCCCCAAGTCATAGGCATGGGGGATGGCCCTTGGGAGATAGAAATAAAGAGTTCCTGGTACAAACTAAATCACTAAATTAGCCTTAATCTGCTAGCCTCAAGTTCAGTGAGAGACCCTGCCTCAATATATAAGATGAGGCATAAATGAAGACATTAGATGTCAACTTTTGGCCTCCACATGTGTATGTAGTCACACCCATGTATGTAGATGTGTGTGCTCCCTCACAGGAATAATGCACAAACACACACACACACACACACACACACACACACACACGGGGGGGGGGGAAGAGAGGGAGAGGGAGGGGGAGAGAAGAATTTCCCTCTGAATAGTAAAGTAAAAAAAGTAATAAATACTCTGGGTATTTTTTATGTCTGTTTACTTTTTACTACTTTTATTTCATTTATTTAATATGTTCTTTCTGGGTCTGGGTTACTTTACTCAGTATAGTATTTTATTAATTCTTAGAGAATTTCATACAGTGTACCTTGCTCATATTTACCTCCTTCCCCTAACCTCCCCTCTGCTCCCCTCCCTCCCCTCAGATCCAATGCCCCACCCACTCCATGGCTCCCCCTTTTCAGAAGGAACTGTATCTTGAAGCAGATGTCCTGGCCCTCTAGCTTCATCCAGTCTTTCTTTCCCTCTTCCATGATGCCCCCTGAGCCTTGAACATGTGTTCTAAGTATGTTGATTGACTACTCTAATTATCATGATTTGATACTACTTTATTTGGGAGAGGTGAACAAGCAAAAGTAGAAACATCTGTAATCTGATGTGTAAACCGAACAATTCCTCACATTCTTAGCCAAGTTTCTGAAACCAGAATTTTGCGAAATGTCATTTTTCATTAGTCTGTGGAGGGTCTCACCGGGTTGCCATCTAGGTTTCTGCACGTTCTGTTGTCCCAGAAGCAAGTACCTTCATTAAAGGATTGGAGTTTTGCCTGCAAAATCTGATCTGGAAGTTTCTGGTGTCATGTAGAGGAACCCTGTAGCTGTCCAGAGGCCCAAGCTGAGCTCTCACCAGGCAAGAGAACTCACCTGCCTAAGAAGCAGGTGGATGTGTGATAGGAATCAGAGAATGGTGCTCACAGAAGACCTGAAGGATTTTCTTGTCATAGTAGCCTAATGGATTTTGAAACTTTATCTATGTTTTAAATAGAAATGAGTAAAAGCACCAAACACCCCAAGAGCTATGCAAGAAAATTCTCTCGTCACTTTTGTCTTTGTCCTCCCTCATATCAGAGGAGCCTTCATTGTTTTTCTGTTACTCATCTTTCCAGAACACAGGAACAAATGCATCCAAGTTTCCAAGTTGGGGTTTTCCAGTTTCATCAAAGAGCTGCTGGGCCTGTGGAGTGGTGTCTTCTTGGGGTCTGGTTTGTTTTAAGACTTAACTTTTTCTGTGTGCATAATTATCATCTTCCAGGAAGTGAAATGTAATCTTTCCATTTTGATTCAGGAAATGACCAGTAAGATATTTCAGAAAGTTTTCAAGGTGGCTCAGAAGGCAAAGGTGCTTGTCTCCATGACTGACAACCTAAGTTCAATCCCTGGGACCCACGTGATGGAAGGAGATCATCACCTCTTCTGACCCCCACAAATGTGCGATGGCACATGTGCCTCATCCACACAGAGTTCTTTTTCCAGACAATTTCCTAGGATAAGTTCTATCGCTACATTGGATTCAGAAAACTTTTCCACAGGTAGGTCCATGATGTCAGAGTGAACTTTTAGTAATGATAAGAAAGACCTTTACAGCAGTCTTTCCTGCCCACACTTTACTGTGAGTCAGAGGTGGAGTCCGTTGGCTCTGAAAACCCACAGGTGTTGGTATTTGCTATTTCAGTCTCTCTGTGCTGAAAAACCTGTGAGGTTTGGTTGTTCCATCAAAATTCCAATTTTGTTTTTCAATCTTATCATGCGTGTGTGTGTGTGTGTGTGTGTGTGTGTGTGTGTGTGTGTTTAGTGAATGTGCACACATGTGTGCACGGGGGAATGCGCATGCACGCACATGTTCAGAGGTGGGCTTCAGATGTCTTCTTCCACTGCTCTCCATCTTCTTTTCGAGGCAGGATCTCTCCTGAGCCTGGGGCTCACTGGTTTGACAGGACTAGCTGAGCAGCCAACCTCACAGGATCCTTCTGTCTCTGCCTCCCTAACATCAGGATTATATATGATTTTTATGTGGATGCTGAAAATCCAGCTCAGATCTTCATGCTTGCACAACAAGCATTGTACCAAATGAGCCATCTTCCCAACTCGTTTCCCAACATTTAGCAGCTTTTCACTTGAAAATCAAGGTTCATTCTCATGCTAGGTGTTTTGTTTTCAGTACTTCAGTCACCAAACCACTAGAATAAGCATGAGATCCTTTCCAGGCCAAACAAAGTCAGATTTATCTGAGCAGAGTGGTTGGTCCTGGAATAATCATATGATTCAATCCTGCCAGTTAGAACTGTCCAGTCCTTTTCTTGACTCTCTTTAGAGACAGAAACATTTCGTGCTCTGTAGCTCCAAATCCAATTAACCCATAGTTCCTAGAGGTCATTCCAGGCCACTCCTAGAGGACCTAGTGTAGGAACAAAGGTGTCACAGAAGACAGAACTGAAAAATGGAAGAAGGCCAAAATTGGTAAATACCTGGATCTCTCTTTTTCAAAAATGTGAACCAATGGTCCCCTTTCTGTTAAAGTCATTTGAGTTGATTTTCTGCCACTAGTGATTAAATGAGTCTTTATATAGGATTTAATTGCAATCACAGAGACCTACACTTATTCTATTTAAAACTGATAATTGGTCTGCTCATACCACCTACCCTTCCACAAGATATAGTACACACAGACAGAGAAAGAAAAGAACTCCCCAAATAGTATTGCTTACCTCTTTTTATAGACATAATGCTCAAAATATCCTGGCCTACCAAAGACCAGCTGCTACGAGATGCTCAGCAAGCTCAGAAACCTAACGACCTTCTAGCAGGATTAATCCTTTAGGTCATATATATATCCTTCAGGTGCTAGCACTTACAATCTCAGAAGTTCATCAAGTCAAGTGATTTATTTCAGTAGGTTGTGGCCTCATCTGACCCCAGAACCAGAACCTACAAGAGCAAGTCTTAGGAATCTTTATTGTTAATGTTTTACCCTGGATCAATTTCCTTCAGCCAATTCAAGTTGCGGTAACAGAATGCCACAGATGGAGTAGCTGATAAGCCATGATGATTTATTGTCACAGCTGTGGGACCTGGGAGTCCAAGACCAACACAATCAGAGTCTGGAGAGGGCACTCTTCCTGGTTCATATGCCTCCATCTTCTGACCATATCCATCTTTTGAGAGTGTTTTTCAGGGTCTGCCTTACAGGAACACTAATCTCATTGAGTGTGTTAGTGCAAGCCTAGACCATCGAGAAGTAGAGACACTGAAGCAGGAAGATCATGAATTCCAAGAAAAACACATATTCACAGAAAGACTATCCTTCAAAAAACACCAAAAAAAGGCAGCAACCTAGTTCACAAGAGCTCCCACCTCATGATTTAACCACATCATTTAAAGACTTCCCATCCAACCACCATAACATTGAGGATTAGGGTTTCTATGTGTCATTTTTATGAGGGATAACACAAGTTCCGTCTGTAGGAGGTCACTAAAGAATCTTGGTGGATATGATTTGTGGACCAACATGAGACCTTGATTTATCATGCCATTTTCTAGGTATCAGATAAACCCCACTAACTGAACCTTATCTTTGCTTCCATGAGACAAAAACAATTCTTTCTAATATCAAAATTCCTTTGGATGCCTTTTCTTTCTGCTCTAACTCAACAAACATACAAACTTCATTAGCAAGAAGTGAAAATGTTTTGAAGATAAATCTCATCCACTCTGACCTGCAATAGCGGTCAGCAGGCCAGGGGAGCCCTTGTGCATTGCTCTTGCGCTCTCGGTGCCAATGTTTGAAGGCTGGCTATGTAAAGTTCCTCTGGGCACAGAGAGGTAGCTCAGCAAGAGTGAAAACTCCTTCAATACCCAGCACCCACATCAGGTAGCTCCCAACTGCCTATCACTGCAACTACAGAGGATCCAGTGCCACCGACATCCTCAGACACCCATAATCACACACACACACACACACACACACACAGACACACAAAGAAGAGAGAGAGAGACATGTTTAAAAGTAAGATAAACCTTTAACATTTGATGAACAAAATGAAGTCTCTCATTAATTAATAACTTTTAGCAAGCATCCCAACATAGAGAAGAACTTTATCATCAAACTGTGCTCCACTCTGAAGGCAAAGTTCCGCGGTTGTCAGTAACCACATGCAGTACACAAGAGTGAATTTCAATAACCATTTGCTGAGCACAAACTACTATCAATTTAATAGAGATCTCCATTGTATCAAAGCCACAACACATTCTGAATCAACTCTAATCTAAAATAAAAGGTATTTAACCTGAGTTCACCTAGGAAATCATTGAAGGAGAAGACCGCTCTTAACTCAGAAGACCAAGGTCACCTAGCCCAGGGTACTCACAGACAACAGGCTCCACTCAGAATCCCTCAGAGAGTTCAGATATTATTTATTTCTAGACTTATCAATCAGAGACTACAAAGCTGAACACCTCCAGGGTCAGAGCTCCTACGGGAGACAGGCAGAGGAAGTGAGGGGGTTTATAATATTCCAGTTGAGGTGTGTTTTCTTATCAGTCTCACAAGACATGCTGAGTGTGGTGCTGGAAACCCATGCTGTTAGTTACTGAAATACTTTGTGGTTCTCTAGCCTTGCTGTGCAGGAACAAAAACAGGTGGATTTGGGGAGTTAGTTAGAGGAACAATTAAGGATGAAAACTGGGCCCAAAATTCATTCGGAGAATGATATTGATCAACACATTGAGAATCGTGAGGAAGCTGAAGAATTTAGGAATCACCAACAGGATGTCAGCAAGAGGCAGGGAGACTGTAAGGTTGAGAATAGATTGAGCTACATAGTAGGACTGGGTTTAAATAAATGGTATTTTTTTCATTCCAACTGATTTATGGCTATATGATGTGATCATATATTTTTAAAGCAATTATAAACCTAGGTATAAAAGAAATTTCCCAATTTTGTTATGCTATTTTTGTTATATTTTTTTTCTAATCAACAAGAGGTCTTTGCAGATCAAATTATATTTCCAAGGTCATGTGGCCTGCTAGTTGCCAAGAGACAGTTGATCTTCTCAATGGAAATACAAAAGAATTGCTATGTCCTTGAAGTGTTTCATGGCCCCTAATTAGTCAAATGAGACACACTGGGCAGAGGCATTTTTCATACTGTAACCCTTTAAGACCAGTGTTCATCATTTAATCCAAAAGTGGAATCCTTTGCCCACTGCCAAACGAGAGAAATGTTTTTCTGCGTCTTCAATATTAACAAGGTATCAATAATCTGTAAAAATGGAAACCTTCATCCCACAGCTATTTTTAAATGAACAGAACAATCATCCCATGGGAAGCGCTCTTGGGATACATGGAGGCTTTAAAAGTTGTGCCTTTCAAACTAGCGAGCCTAGTGCCTGCATAAGCAGAGATGTGTTTATTCTGCTTATCTCAAACCACAGCAAATATTGTCCCTGTCTCTAAATGGTCAGACTCCTGCCTCTCCCAACTTAATTCTGCCTTAGCAAGATAACACTAAAAAGTTAGCAACTGTGTTTACTGAGCCTGCTCTCCTCGCACAAAAGAATGCTAAATATTTGATATAATCTTCCTTTCTTTGAATTAACATGAGTGCCAATCTAAAACAGCACATGTTGAACAAAAATTTTATTTTAATTGCATTCCCCATGCTCCTTTCCCTTCACATAAATTCTAAGAATAAAAATTAAAGTCAGCTCTAAAAGTATGTCTTCCTTTCTCTAAGTGACATGAAGACATTAGTCTCGCCTTAATCACTTTCATTTGAACAGCTTGGGGAGGCTCGGCATGAATTTTTTATGTGTGGAATACAGCCCTCCACCTACTCACCCCTTCCCGCTGTGTTCTGCATTCCTCGACTTTGCACCATTTATTTCCGTCAAGGGCTTTGACATTTTTATACGGCACTTGTGCCTCCAGAGTGCTGGGACAGTACCATGGGTACACTCAGCTATTCCATTGACATAAAGGGAAAGAAGTGTCACAGTCCCTCCCTGTGGGCTGGGCTAGAGGAAGCCCTGAACAGCCCCGTAAGCATTTTCACTTGGGAGCTAGGTGGGAACTGCGTTATTTGCTGTCTGTACTCACCTGGAGAAGCTAAGTTCAGAAATTAAAATTTAATGAAGAATCAAGTTTGAAATTCTGCACCAGTGCACAATGCTTATAAATACACCACAGCGATGCTACCCGGGTATTATAAATAATACATGTAATGTTGATTAAAATTTTGATGTAAATTTCTAAAAACTTTATTAAAGTTGTAAAATAACTGACACGCGTTGTTTATAGTGGGGTGACAACTTAATTAATCAACTGCAGGCTCCCCTGAAATGCAGATGAGAAGTGTATGTTCTCTGCTTTTATTTTCATCCCTGAAGAATGAGCCAGAAAATGCAGAATTATCTCCCTTTCAAAACACCAAATTATCTCTCTTTCAAAACAGTCTGAGTATTAATTGTGAAGCATGACAGCACATACTCTTTGCCCAGACTAATAATTAATCTGGAAAGCACGAATCTTGACATTCAAGCGGTGGAAAAGCTAAAGCAGTGGCTGGGGGCATTTGTTCGCACTCAGTCTGGGAACGAGCCCTGTTGTCTTGGTGCAGAGAAAATTTTCAATTTTCAGGTCGCTAAACAGTTTAATTCTTTATTAGGGATAAAAAAATTAAATACAAAAAAAGACCACCACTGAAAATAAAATTCATATATATACATATATATTGCATGCCGGTTATTTTAGGATTCTAGTTTAATGAGACTTATCTCTTTTTAAATGAGAAATCCCAGAACAATATTGAAAATAAATAAGATGATCGCTAAAGTAATATCTTAGATAGTCAGTCTTTTATTACTTTATTATTGCTTTTCTCTAAGAATCTCATTGCAGATGAAACACTGTAGGAATTATAAGATACTGACTCAGGACAGTGTTTGTAATCATTAATGCATGCTGTCAACATCCATCCATTCGCTCAACAAACTTATTAGCTGCAGGGCTGGATGGCAGGCTTCTGAATAGTGACAAGGGTCAACCAGATACAATTCCACTGAGTTTACAGTGGATCAGAAAGGATATATTGTAAGCCTACAACACAAACTTTGTAGCAAACAACCAGCTCCACTTGACCTCTCTGATCCTCCTTATCTATTAACTGAGACAGCCGTATTCTTTACACCATAAATATGCTATGAGGAGTCAGTGAGGTAACTCCTGACACACACAGCACTGTGTACAATAGCCAGTGAGTTTCCTTTCCTTGTCCTTTGTTTCTCGTACTGCCATTGATGTCGTCACTATCACTGTAGTCATCCTCCCAGACAATAGTCCCCAAGATGTGAGCTCTTACATACAACAGCAGGAAATGACTTGTCATCTCTAAGATATACATGCTTCCAAGTCACCTGAGACCCTGATTGTTCCTATTTTCTTCTAGGTTCAGCCATGCACCACAACTCCCTAGGTTGTGCTCCCCATTGGAACACTGCCATCTACCAGCATTGAGAGCCAGTCCTAGATTCAGCATTAAGCGAAATGCTTTGTGTTCAGAGAACAAAGGAGAAGAATGGGTATCTGGAAGCACTCTTCTTAGCTAGTCTTCCCTGAACCTCTCACTTGTACTCTCAAATTGAATGGAGTCTTTTGCTTGTCTTTTCTGTGTACTTGATTTCAATCCATACTAATGAGAGTGGGGATGGAAGGAGGAAGGGAGGGAAGGAGGTTGGTTTCTTGGATATGACAAATGGTTAAAGTTTAAAATCTTGTTTAAGGATGTTATCATATCCATTGGTCTCATGGAGTAACCAGTTTCTTCTGCATTTTCATTGTGTGTGCTTTCTTTATTCAGATACTTCTCAGTGGCCTAGATCAATTCTTCCTTGTCTCCCAAACTTCTAAATCCTAGGTTGCCCACAGCAGTCCTTTAAACATCTTTAAGATCTCTTCCAGCCACACAGCTTTCAATACCTACTCTATACAGAAGGAATGCGCTCATCGACTGAGTGGTGCATTATACTCTTCATTTAGGCAATGGAAGTACATAGAACAGTGGTTCTCAACCTTTCTAATACTGAAACCCTTTGGTACAGTTCTTCGTGTTGTGTCGACCCCCAACCATAAAATTATTTCATCGCTACTTCATAACTGTAATTTTGTTACTATTATGAATCATAATGTAAATATCTGAAATGAGACTCCAAAAGGGGTCATGACCTGTTGCTGGATGGCTCCCTTGGGGGAAGGGGTACAAAGGTGTGGTGTCAATGACATAGATGATGAAGTCAGGTGAAAGGGGAAAAAGCAGACTTGCTTATTCATCAGTGGGGAGAATCTTATAGACCCTCCCAGCACCCAGGTCTGCTGATCAGCTGATATCCCAGCACCCAGGTCTTCTGATCAGCTGATATCCCAGCACCCAGGTCTTCTGATCAGCTGATATCACGTGGCTGTCCCACATTGGCTAGCACCAGGCAGATTCCAGGCTGGCTCACCTCTTGGCCTAGTAGGCCTTAACTTCCTACAGTGACCCACAGATTAAGGACTGCTGGCCTAGAAGAATAGTGTTGGACTGTGTGTAAGTCAGCAACTGTCCTTACTCCAGCCCTGTTACGTACTCATACATGTGCCATCCATCATGCATCTATCTATTGGGCCATCTTCCCTACAGACATATCTCCTGATACACACACAGAGAACTGAATTGACCATTTTTGTCAAATTCAGTTTTGCAAAGACCTCTCAATGTTATTCCCATTTAACTTCTGTGGGAATTTATGCATAAATCCTCTGGCTCCAGGTCTTTTCCCTAGAGACCTTACTGCTGGTCCTCCTGCCGTGGACTGAAACTACAGCCCTTCGAGCACCTCCAGGGAAACACATTCTAACTTACACTGTCTCTGTTGACTTATGTGTCGATCCCTTCAGGACCACGCTCCAATCCCTTTCTGTCCTCATCAACAGGCTCACAGATACAGAGCAGATGCACACTAAACATTTTTGAATGAACGACTCTATAATTAATGAGAAAAGAGCCGGAACGTATTTAATACTTCCTTGTGAAGGTCCTAATTAGGTTGTGTCCTAGTAATCTAATTAGGCACGTAAGTCTGCTCTTAGCAGAAATCCTTTATCATGAAAGTTCCTAAACTTGAAAACTTTAAGTTAATGATAAGTAAATTTTAGAGGGTTAATAAAGAGAGCACAAAGGGCATTCAGTCCTCTCAAAATGCATGAAAGAAGACTGAGACATTCTAGTCTCTTGTGTCTCCACCTTCAGCACCAACTCAGGAGATGCCAATATATCTTGAATTCTCACCCTCTCTCAGCCATGAGCCTACCTTCTGCATCTCTTTCAGCACAATATTCAATGCAATCATCTGTTCTCGCATTCCCCATGTGCTTCTCAATGGGTGGCTCTCTGTCCTCATTCCAATATACACAATGGTAGCTTGTGAGGCTGCCTGTTCTCTCTCACTTGGTAAACATTTCTCATGCTGCCCTTTCCAATTGCCTTTATCAGCCCCTCCTTGCCTCCCAACCTCTGAACCTTAGGCTTTCCACAGCAGCCTCTTAAACTTCTTTAGAAATCTCAAGTCTCATCGTTTCCAATGCCAACTATACAGTAAAGACTGCTGTTATACATTCTGTGTGGCCTAGCTGATGAGATGAATCATTAAGGGTGGGTCTAATGATATTCCACTTCCCCACCCAAACTCTCTCTGCTTCCTGATCCATCAACATGTGAACAGACCATGCCACAAGCTCTTACTTCCCGCAGACAGAATCACCCCCGTGCTTTTCCCACAAGGATGGGATGATATTCCCTGAAATTATGAGTCAAAATAAGCCTCTCTTTCATTAAATTGTTTTAGTAAAATTATTTCCTGACAGTGATGAGAAAAGTAATAAACCACCCCACAGAGTTATCTCCAACTCCAATGCCCTAATCAATTCTGAGTTTACAAAATTACTGTGTAGACAAGATCTCCATCCAGGCAGCCAATAAGTATTTCTAACCAAACATGTCCAAAACTTAATTTTTATTATTTCTGCTTAGTATAATAATACCTCTTAGCTTTTTATGATAACTCATATCCAACCCCTTGGAAGTTTCCCTGACCCCTTCTCTTATACCCAACATGCACTCCACCTGCAAATTCTACCTTCAGAGTAAATCCACAATCTAGTCATACCTCTATACTTCCACTGTGGTTCTTTGTAGCACTCGCCTGTACTACGTGACAGTACAGTTCTACTCCTGTATTGCAGCGCCTGCACTACAGGACCATTCATGAGCTGGGCAAGGGCCTGAAGATTTAAACACACAAAGACACACAGACAGAGACACGGGTCATCCTTGAAACAGGAATGCCCCAAGAATGCCCCCTTTATTGTGTTCAGGGGCAGCTTATATAGGGATAGCCACGCCCCAGCCAAACCCACCAGAAATCACTCCCCTGCTATCAGGAACTCCCGAGGATCTCGTGCTCAGAGCAGCTGCAGGCTGTCTCAGAGCAGAGGAAAACAAGTCACTTACAAGAAATTCAGGATCTGGGGGTTCACTGCTTCCAACAGTTCTTAACAGAAATATTTTGTTTATATTATATTTTTAAAGACTTTATTTATTTTTATGTTACATATGTTTTGTCTGTGTGTATATATGTATATGTGTATGTATACATATGTATGTATGTATGTATGTATGTATACACACACACACACACACACTGTGCAGAGGCCAGAAAAAGGCATCAGCTATTCTGGAACTGGAGTTACAGAAAATTGTGAGTCACCAGGTAAGTCCTGGGAATTCAGCCTGGGCCCTTCACAAGAGCAGCAAGTGCTCTTAACCAGCTGAGTCATCTGCCCGCCCCATTTTGCTTGTGTTATTACACAGTTTCCTCATTAAGTTTTATTATATTTCCTTCCTCTACAGTCTATTCTTAATACAAGAACAGAGGAATCTTGAAGAACACATGATGTGACACCTCTTCTCAAGAACTCCAAGTGGCTCCCATAGCATGCAAGCCAAGGCAGAAGATTCTACAATAGCACACAAGGTTCTGCAGGGTGGTGTTACTCTCCGTAGCTCCCTCATTTCAGCCCCCATTCTTATAATCTCCTGTTCGTCCACTCACTCCAGCCATAGTTCTTCCCTACAGATACCAAAACCTAGAACAGATTTGTCACAGGGTGGGTACTGAACAGCTGTTTATGAACAGGATGAAGGGTAGGAGTGCTGGGGAGAAAGAAAGGACAAATGGCTCAAATAATATTCAAAGCAACTGGATGTTTAAAAAATACTAGTGCCTATTATTTTTACACTATTATATCCATTAGACTCTAGAAATTCTGTGCAGAATATCCCTCACCAAAATTTGGGGTCTGATAGATGTTTTAAAGCTAAATTGTATATACATGGCCATTCTTACTATTCGGTGTTTTCAGAACGTTAACTAAGTGACTATGGGCCAACAGAATGGGCACATTATAGAGCCCCAAGGTTGTTTAAGAAGCAGTCCAAGCACTTTATACAAAATCAAAGGTATATTCTGAAGTGTTTATCAAAGGGACACAGCCTTTATTTCATGGACAAATCAAAAATACAATGCTGAAGAAATTGATGTCATGCTAGAGAAAGATAAACAACTGAAGGTAAAAATTGAGTTGAAATAACAGAAGTGACCAACCAACTCTGTAAGAGTTAAAAATTCACAATAAGTATCTATAAGCTTGTAATAGACACAGTTGTTCAACACTTCACAGAGCAATTTGAAAGCACTCACACTGGACGGCAGAAACCACAGATCTGGATCTGTAAAACTTCAGTTAGTGACATTTTAATACCCTTGATATTGTTTTAAGAAAAACCTTCATGACCTCCAAGTTCCCAAGCTATGGAAACAAAGTAGGTGTGAAGTCTGAACTATGAGCCTCGAGATTCTTTGGAGACAAAGAACAGGGTGAATGGATCTCTATGAACAGAGAAAACCCCCTAAATTTAAGGTGACTCTTCAATATTTAATGCAATTGCTTAGGATTCCACCAGACGCAATAAAGCATTTCAATAACTCCTTTCTTCTACCTGTCTTGTCTACCTAAGAGATTTACCCAATATCTAAGGACTTTGTGATTAAGTTTCAGCTTTTTGTTAAATATGCCTAGGATATATTAGTTTCCTGTCTACTTTCTTATGTTCAGTTCATATAATTTAACTCATTTCTGGTGGTTCAACTGCTAACAAACGGGCTGTATGATATAGTGACAGTGAATTGGACTTTAAAGAAAAAAATGACATAAAAGATGACTAGGTCTTCCACAGGAAAGGCTTCTGACCTTACACTAGGGTGCCTGACCTCCCTGAGCCTTAGTGTCCTCATCTGGCCACAGCTAAATGTGCTTGGTGACTCATTTCCTTCTCACCCTGAGTGACGGAGCAAACACCACCCCAGAAGGTATTTCAACAAGAGAAATATCAGCAGCTTTTCCTGAACCTAATCCCAGTAAGTTCTAGTTGTCTTCCATTAAGATCCCAGCATGCTTTCCAGACATCTTCTTAGCTATAACAGTTCTCATAACCATATTACAAAATTCTCATGTTTCTCTCTCCTTTCAGGACATTGCTGGTGTTATTCAACCTATCTATTGACACTCATCTGCTTTATGACTTCTATTCTGTTGTGACTGTGTCTAGGTCATTGTGGTTCTTAGACTAACTTAAGTATGATATTCACCTGTCCTTATATTTAAATAATGCATATGTACTTATGTACCTTAATTATGGACTTCAGAACAGCAATTCAACAATAGAAGGCATTCTGACAAGAGCAGAAGGCAGAGGAAAGATTTTAATATTCATCAGATGTTGCATGCCAGCATGGTTGGCAATTAATCCCAGACATTAGCATTGGTATTGCTGATAACTGATATATATTAAACTGTGCCTGCCATTTTAACTGTATTTATTCTTTTAAATCTGTTATTAATTCATTTCACAGTTGATTTTCTCAGGGGTCACCAAGATGATGAGTGACAGGTCTGAGGTCACATGACTCAGCATCTTTTACTGTTCCCACTGCCAAAATGTCCTGCATTGTCGCCAAGAGCCCAGTGGGCAGTATGTTTTTAGAGAGCATTCCAAACTGGAGGGATATGCTTCTGAGGACACTGCTAAGGAAGGACTGGGCCAGAAGCTGAATGACAGATGTGAAGGATCTGGCAGAAGAAAGTAACTGAGAATCCAAACAGAACAAGGAAATAGAAAGCACTAAGCAATGAACTGGACAAGTTCATAAACCAAAGAGAAGGGGTAGCATACCCTAGACCTTATACACGTTCACTTTGGAAAGATTTTAGTATTTCACTAAATATTTAAGTATTTCACCTACTACAAATAGGTCGAATATTAGCCATTAAAGGTTGTCTACAACTTATAATGTAGTAGAACATTGTTGACTTGCACCCATAAGGGTGGGGCCTAGAAGAACAAAGCCTGCAAAACTAAGTTCACTTAGCTTGCTACGGAGTTCTGACATTCAATGGGAAGGAGGCTGAGATAAGCTTTTTTAACTCCTTCTCATTCTCTTTATAACCCCTTAGGGCTCTTACATCTTTAGAAACATTGATATTTCTGAAACCTGAACCCTAGAATTAAAAAGAAAGCCTACCTTGGAGAATCAACCTTAGCAAATTTACACAAAATAAGATGATTTAAGTAATATCATCAGGTAACAAAAGAAAATTCTTCCACTAACATTAATGCTGAAGGATATAGTAGGTCCCCAGTGACCTGTCAATTCAAAGGAATACCCAGCAATAAGACAGAGATACAAGCAGGATCCCTCAGGGTGTATAAGGCAGGAATGGCTCTGATTCTTGTGCTTCTGAATCCATGGCATGAGGGCTTTTCCATAGCCTTACAGGCAGTAGAGATGAAGTAGTTGATAAATATTCTACCCAGATAAAGACTACACTATAATACAAGGCTGAAGGCGGGTGTGTTGGCTCTATGGGGCTTCTCTAACAAAACTGCCGTAAACTGGATGGTTTATTACTAAAAAATTTTCTGCGCACTGTTCTAATGACTATGAAAGCCAAGGAGAAGGCATCGTTAAATTCAGTGTTTGGTTAAAGCCTTTTTCTCACAAATGGTTCCTTTTCGCTGTGTCCTCAAATTGTAGAAAGTAGAAACGTCTCTGGAACCTAATTCATTCATGAACCTGCCCTGGTGACACAATCACCTTCCAAAAGTCCCACCTCCTAATGCCATCTGTAGTTGGTTTTTCTTACTCTTTGGGGGCCTGATACCCAGCTCCCAAATAAATACGCAGAGACTTATTCTTATTTATAAATGCCCAGTCTTAGCTTGGCTTGTTTCTAGCCAGCTTTTCTGACTTAGATTGTCCCATCTACCTTCTGGGATTTTATTTTTCCCTATTTTATATACCTCTCTTTGCTCCTTACTCTGAGGCTGACTAACTGTGTAGCTGGGGGACTGGCCCCTTGTGTCCTCCTCTCCTCCTTTACTTGTTCCTTGATCTTTCTCCTTCTATTTATTCTCTCTGCCTCCCAGACCTGCCTAGTTCTCTCTCCTGCCCAGATATTGGCCATTTAGCTCTTTATGAGACCAATCAGGTGCTTTAGGCAGGCAGAGTAGCACAGCCTTACAGAGATAAACAAATACAACATGAAAGAATTCAGCACATTTTTGCATCATTAAACAAATATTCCACAGCGTAAACAAATGTAACACATTCTAAACTAGTATTCCACAACACCATCTTACTGGGAAGAGGTGTCCACATGTGAATGTAGAAGGCACCAGGCATTTCGGCTGCAGCTGTGGGGATGGACAGTCACTGAGTCAGCCTGGTTTAGTGGATTGAACAGGAGACTGGCATAAAAGTACAAATGAGCACGGTACTTTACTAGTGACCTCACACTTAAAATGGGTTTCCTAATGAATGTAGGTGGTGTCTGCCTTGGAGAAGAAACAATTAGTATGTGTAAACAGAGGACCAGCCCTGCTCATCTCTCTCCATAATCAAGAAGATCATGGGGACCTAACATTATCTCTCAAAATAATGTCTGAATAGCCACAAATGCCCTGCCCTGTTTCTCAGAACTATGTACCGTTGCAGACAGTCTCTCTCCCAGTGAAGTGTTTTTTCCTCGCCTCCCATGTGTGCAACTCTCTCTTGGCCCTGTGCCAAGGAGAGGAGGACACAAGGGCCATTTGCACCACTTCCAACGAAGAAGCTATGATTTACCATGTCTCACTGATTTTCCAGCTGACAACTGCCCAGCTCAGTGGGTAATTCTTCTTCAATTCTACAAGCCTCCACTGTGCTGCTAATGCACACTTTTATAGGAACCTGCTCTTCACTTGGTCCTCAACACCAGCAAAGGCAGACCAGGAAGATGTGTTGGCAATTCTTCCTTCATTATGGGTCCTAGGAAAAAAATCCCTCACTATCATATTGCTGATGGATATCCTCAGATCCTAACCACACAAAGTTTACAGAACACACTTCAAACGTGAAGTCTACAGGACTCATGGCTAGAACTGAGGCAACGTCCTGTGCCAGTCTCACGCAGCCACATCTCTGTTGTCCACCTGCTCTTTCCTCTTCTTCTGGGTCTTAGTGTACTTTACAGAGGGACTTCTCATCCTCCCTTCTCTATTAATAATAGCTGAGAATGTCATCTCTAAAACTTTCCCTTCAGCCCTGCTTTGACCAAATAATGCGCTCTCCCAACATCCTCCCCTGGCACTCAATATCATATCAGATTCTAATAAACCACAGTTGACTTTGAAACCCCCCAGCAATTCATGTCTGCCTACGTCAACTCCCACACGCTTCAGTTGCTCTTGTCACACGAACTTTCTCCCAGCTCTCTTTTCTCCACTCTGGCAATTCTTTACCTTCCTTTCAGGCTCTCTCGCCCACCCGTGCCAACCTCCCCACACTAACTCTCAAACTGCTGATTTGAGAGGAAGCAGAAAGGGTTGAGTCAGGCATCCTGATTCATATCCTTCCCCTCCTCCTTCCTGACTATATAACCTAGGAACACAGCAGTGATTGTAATGGTGACGAGGCACACATGTATCAGGTGCCTTATATGTTAACCCATTTATGCCAATAGCAAATTCACGAGACAGGATCCACCATGAGGTCCTCTTTACGAATAGGGCAACCTATCCAATTTCTTTTACCCCCACTCTCCTTAATTAAAAAAACTAGAACGCCACTTCCCAAGCATGAAAACAAGGAGATCATGGTTTGAAGTCTACGGTTATGTCAATTTCCTTTCTTCTCATCCCCAAAGCCAAGTAGACATTTGCACCACTTCCCACAATTTGTCTTGCTCACAAATCTCCACTCCACTGAATAAGAGTAGCACTCTCCTCCACAGCTAAATACTATTTCTTTATTCTCCCACAATGTATTAAAGAAAAACACTAAGGTTCTTTTTTTTTCAATTATTATTTTACTTACTATATCTTTCCTGCCCTAGAAACATACTGAACTTGAGCTCAGAGCTCCTGTTTTATGAAGATTGGCTGAAAACACACAGACAAGACTATGCCATTAGAAGGGGATGCATCTGCTCACTCTGTGTGTGTGTGTGTGTGTGTGTGTGTGTGTGTGTGTGTGTGTAATAAAACTACATTTCCACCTGTTCACTGAAATCCCTTTACCAGAGGGACAAGGGTTTCCATTTCATGAAGCCAGATTTGAAATGCCAATGCCACCAGACAAGCTAATATCTGGAAGTCAAGTTACTGGTTTCAGATCTTGTCTACCACGAGTGTTGGCAGAGATGACGAAAATTTGAAGATGGACTGAGAAGCAGACATGGAGATGGTTGTGTCCTATTAGCTATTGCCCCAGAAACAGTATCATTCTTTACCATGCCTAAAGCAATAGCCAGACTGAAAAGTATAAGTGTTCATCCAACTTTGAAACATAGAAAATAGAAAAACTCATTCTGTAGCTAACCTAGAAGGCATATCTCAGTGACAAGTTGGTTCATTTTGTTGCTGCCTCTATACCCTTGACTTGATTTGATTATTAATATCCATATATTCACAGTTCTACAAAGCCACTGAACTTACCAATACTTCACATATTTCAAGGAAAGACTGAAATCTACTATCCTCAAATAAATGGTGTCTCCTTGTAAAGGTAATTTGTCCATTCCAGCAAAGTATATTCTATAATCTCTATATTCATTTTTCTGAAATAAAGAGAGCCTAGATAAGTTCAATGATGTTATAGACAGCCCAGAAGATGCTGGTGAGACCATGTCTCCTCTTTTTCACACTGCAAGCAAGGTCCTCCCTTGGAGAGCCATTGGAACTTACTGGTGTAATTCTCATTCTTAGAATACATCATAGTCATGGATGATTCCTCTGGAATCAGGTGCCAGAAAACCTTTGGATGTTTCATTCTCTTTCAGAACTCTCTCAAGCATGCAAAGAAATTCTATGGCCATATTTTGAGCTATCCTATGATGTCCACATGGCAAAGAACTCAGAGAGGCTTCTAGCCAGCTAAGCAAGAATTAAGTCCCTTGCTCTGAAAGGCTATCTAACCTAGATCCTTCCAGGAATCACATTGGGAAAGGCAGAGAGGAATCATCTCCTCACAGAGGGGAGCTGTTCTATTGAGATGGTGACTGGCTGACATTGTGACTGCTACCACATGCTTGAAGCAGAGACACTCAATAAACACACCCAAGTTACGGACCTCGGAAACTGTGAAATACTGTATGTGTTTCAACTAAAGCAAGTGTCCTGTGAATTCTTTTGGAAATCTCAAAGGATTTAGCTGTGAATTTCAGGGTTAGTAAAAAATATGTAATTTAATTCTAATATTTTATTTAATTTTTAATGTAAATCAAAACATTGAACAAATAATATCATCCCTATCATCTGCAATTTTTCTAATACTACAGTGGAAACAAGCATTACAATATTCTAGTTTGCATAACTCAGAATTTTAGGTTTGTTAAAAATTATTCTGGATTTAGAACATAATTTAATTTAGCAGGATTTTAAATACCTAGTTAATTACATGTCTTTCTGGTCATATCCACAAGCTGTCGCTGGGCACTGCAGGACTTCTGAGTCACTGGTGTCGTTTAGGTCAGTGGGAGTTTACACACACTGAACCTGAGAAGCCCCAGCTCTCTTGGAAAGTGACAGAATTAGCATGTGACCCAAACCCGCTTTTCCTCACGGCGGACCATTACTCTTTCTAGCTCCGTTCTTTGAAAAACCAAAAAGGCATGGCTAGTTATGATAATCTTGTCTATTTTACCCAAATAAAACTGGAGCACGATTAGAGAGAAACTGGAATGCCCTACAGCAGCAAAGCGATCCCAACTCCTCAGCATCTTCCATTCGCAGGAGGCATCTCGAGAGCTCATGACTAATTGACAGGCCAGTTTATAAACATTGCTGATTTCACAAATAAATTTCAAGTCAAGAGCTCTCTTTGGGGTTAACTTGCTCTCTGCATAGGTTAATTTAAATCGCAGTGAAAATTTAGCTTGAAAGGATAATTACAATATTTCACCCCCTTTTATCTCAGGTTATGTAAATGAGGCTTTAATCTTTTCACAGTTCATATTACATTAATACAGGGAATAAAAAGACCTCAAAATATCATGTCCTGTCAATCACTCTAGAAGAATATGCTCACACAATCGTAGTGAGTACAAATTGGACTAATTCCCATAATTGTGTGCTGTGTGTATTATCAACAAGTCAACAGATGGGCTTATAGCTTGGCAGGGTTCTCAGCTGGGCAGAGTAAACTGCCATTTTTACCAGATTGCAAGGCTTTGGGGGTTTTTGACATTTCTCCAATATCAGGAGTATTTATTGAAAAACTAGGGATAGCCCCAGAGAGGCAAATTCAACTCGTGCCCCCGTTTAACCTCCAATTTTCACATCCTGCCAAAGGTAATAAAAGCCCTAGCCCTGAGTGGCGGACCTCCACGGCAGCCGTGTCCTCCAGTTCACACCACGCTCTTGGGGGAAACTCTGTCATTCACATGGTTGAGTAGTGAAATGTGATGGTTCGAGAAAACTGGCATCATGGTCGAGTTTAATAAATATCAGGAGGTGGTTGGCAGATGAGCCTTAACCCCAGGGCATTAAAAAAACAATAAAAATACAGTTTTCCACCCACACAGCATTAAGCCAACACCATGTATTTATATTAGAGTTGAGAGAGAAGCAGAGAGGAAAACCAGTTTTTTCATGATGCCTCAAGGCCAGGTTCAAAGTCTAACTCCCCCAGGCATCCCTTCATGATCATCTTTTTTTTTTAATTCCAAATAATTGCTCCTTCAAGTAAGGTCACAAGACAGTGTAAGGCAGTATGTAGTCATGGCTAACATGTCTGTGAATAGGCTGGATAGCCTCAAATTCCCAATCTTGTACTTACTGGTTACCAGCTAGGGACACAGATGTTAACTCCAAAGTCTTAGTTCCCGCTAAAGAATACAAGGCAGAGTCTGTCTTGTGAGACAATCTTTGGAAAAATATGACAATCCAAGTATATGCATGTATTAAAATATCACAAACTCAGGATTTGTGCAATGCAAATATGCCAATGTTTTCAGCCAAACCACAGTGCCACTCTGTGAACTTTTATGTTCACAGCATGCCAGTGAGGTGCATTGGCCAATTTGATTCCTACATGTAGTTTTCATGACAGCAATCTGAATGATATACACAAGTCATCATTTCACAAAAGAAAAAAAAAAAACATGGCTCAAAGAAATTAATTATATAACTGGTTCTCGCCACACTCTTAGCAAGTCTCAGAGTAACAGCTGAGCTTTAGAACAATGAGACTCAAACCTCCATGCCACACTTCTATAAAATAGCAACACTTAAATATTTCTGAAAGGCACTGTCTTCCATTTTCAATGGCTTAGTACACCAGAAGGCATGCACACCTCTTGCCTCTGCTGCCCCATAAAGCATCCCTGAATAGTAACTGTTACTGATTCTTCTTAGTTTCCCAATGCCCTGCTTAATGTTTAACCTCTAATAGATGCTCAAGATAATGTCTTAAAGTTACTTGAGAAGTTTTAGCTTCTCAGAGAAACTATTACCTCTCATTAAGGAAAGCTGTTTACTCATAGAGAAAGGCCACATGTCTCCTTGAGCAAAGGAAAGTGCTGAAAGATGAGCAGACACAGGCTTGGATCTTGAGCTGTCAAGTGGAAATGGAACTGTGATTCTGCCAGAGGCATCTCCAGCCTGTCAATCAATACACTCATATTGATTATCTTCTGGATGCTAAACTAATCCCACAATATCAGCGGCCGCCAAGGTGTGAATTCAAGATGACTTCTGCCATTCTGAAGGAATTGTGCAAATGACGATCTAACCCTAAAGAATGCTGGGAAACTTCTATTTCAAGTTGTCCATCAAGGCTGGTAACTCTCTATCATGATAAGTACCCTCAAAAAATGTATTTTTAATTCCTACCAAGTAAAAGAAGTGTGCAGATGATAATTGTCTCTAAAACATATAATTTTAAGTATCACAAATGAGGGACCATCAAAGATTGGTAACTTCATTTTGCCTTGTTTTTCATGTTGATATCAATAAATTCATTGGAAGACATAGAAAAAGTAGAAAAAAAAACTAAAAATGTACATTTTAAAAAAGTAAGAAGGACAGGACAGTGAATGAAGACCAACTTTCTACATGTAAAAGAATAAACCCTAACTCACACCATTCACAAAACTCACTGAAAATCAGCAACCAGAGCGTAGAAACTAAGACTATGTAACCTCAAGTACAGCACAGAGAAACATGACCTCCTGTTGGGGAAACGTATTCATCAACAGGAAAAAAGTATGGGCCACAAAATGGTAAGGAGGCAAAGCCAACTTCACAAACTTGTCGAAGTAAAATGAAAGCACACAGCAGAAGAAAGCGTGTGCAAATCAATCACAGGTTTACTTCACAGCTATATTACTCTAAAATATACAAAGAAAAGAATGCCTTATCAAAGTATCAAAGAATCAAATAAGTATCAAAGAATACTTATGAACAAAACAGAATCAATACATTGCTTAAAATGTACAATACCCTTGGAGTAGACAACATAAACAAGAAGCCACGAAGCCCACAGGAAAACATAGTCAACACCATCAGTCACTTGGAAAATGTAAATGAAAACCAAATTAGCTACCACCTTACACCTACTATGATGGTTTTAATGAGATAAGTTATTTATGAAACAAAAATAAGAAATGGTTAGTATGTAGAGAACTGTGAGTCCTGTATCACTAGGAGTATGAAATAGCAACCTGCTTTAGTAAACAGTTAAATAGGTCCTTGGAAAGCTTACCACAGAATTACTGTATGAAGCAGCAGTCCCCTTCTGCCTATGCACCCCAAGGAGCTTAACTCAAGGACAAAAGTACAAACATAAAGTTGCAACCCAATGTTCAAAGCAATATTACTCACAATAACCAAAGGTCAGAAGCACCAAGTACTGTTGTAAAGGCCTGCATTGAAATATTATTCAGCTGCATAAAAGAATGAGGTCCCAACATATGATACCAAATGGAAGAACCTCAGAAACATTATGTTGAAAGAAATATACCAGCTACAACGGAACAAATACTACATGATTCTATTCATGTGAATTTATTATCAGAGAGCTCATGGGAGATAAATTAGAGATTAGCAGGGTCAAAGAGAAGTAGAGCAGATGGACGGTTGAGGCTTAACACTCACAGAGCTCTGCAATGAAAGAGGAACAGTGGTGGAAGTAACCCAGCACTGTGAATGCAATGAGTGCCATCAAATTATATGCCTAAGAGTGGTTAGAACTACACCGTTTATGCTGCATATGAATTTACTACAGTAAACACTATTTGTAAGTATATTGCCATGGTGATGCATGTGCCAGGAGACCCAGGAGATCCCGGTGGTCCTCTCTATGGCCTCTTTCATCACTTCCCGCCTCCCCTGTGTGAACACAGTACCCTGGAACTCAGCCAAGAATCTGTTCCTTCTCTGAATTTTCTCCATGATGAAAGGGCCACAAAACTAAGTTCAATTGAAACTATTTCATGAAATGACAGAACCAAGTTATCATCAGCAGAATCTGATTCATTCAGGAACCTACAGGGTAAAAGAATGCCATCAGAATTCCACTCCAAGGTTTGCAATGAAAACGGTTTACAGCAAAGGTGTTATTTTCCTCCTGAGGATCAATCTGCCATTTGCTTTCAATATCTTACATAAACTTCCCCCAAGCAAGGAGGTGTAATAAGTAAGAGCATATATTTAGATTCTTAAATGTCTCCTCAAAATGACAAAACATTGACTTTTACTTGTACAAAGATAGTGGGAGGTTAAAAATGTCCTTGTAATCCATGATGGGACCCTCAAGTCTACCATTTTACCTAACACAGCCACATGACAATGAACAAGAAGATAAAACCATCACAACCACAGCCAGATGAGAGTCATGGTAAACATTTTGTGGAACGCATCACAGGAACAGTAACTTTAACTCTGCTGCTCATAGTGGGTGAGCAGCACTCACAGAAAAGGCTTATTATGGGAGCTTTTAACTGGGACCCACGTTAAAAGCCAGATTCAAATGCTCACATGTGTGTAAGCCTAGGCCATGCCTAAAGGGTGGAGGGGGGTGAAGACAAGGCACACAGTGTTGAACAAGGGAGACTATCTCAAACAAGGTTAAGGTAAAGAAGTCACTGGAGCCTGTCCCCTGGTTGACCTCTACCCACATGCTGTGGTGGTACAGTTGCACACAGATGCACACGCAAGTGCAAGAAAGTGTATGCACAAAGAAAAGTTTTATTAGTAAATTTTACTTGTAACAAGGGTATTTATACAAAGAACTTGAATCCATATTTTGTTTTTTTGTTTTTATTGAACATTGCTTTTTTTCTTATATGGTATATCCTGATTGTGGTTCCCTTCCCTCTACTCCTCCCAGTTCCTTCCCTCCCTTCTGGGCCCACCTCCTTTCTGTTTCTCATTACAACTCAAATCCATATTTTAAAGGTCACAAACAAGAACCAATTCTTGATAAAATTCAGCTATTTATCAACAAATAATTTTTAATGTCTATTATGTGTATTATTTATACTTTAAAGAGAAGAAAGGGCTTTTGGTGACATCATCTTTTCCTCTAATACCTGCCCTTTGCAATACTGCCTCTGCACTTCACACTCTCTGGGCCCAAATACTCACTCTCTCATCATGGATGTGTATTCTCTCCTCCCCTGAAGCTAGACTGCAGAAAAGTCTCTACCATACACTGGTTCTCTACCTCCAAGGCCTAAAGCAAAGCTTGACTTACAGTTTAAATGCTTACAACTTATTGATTGAGCAGAATGATCAATATATATTTGCTGATAGATCAAGTTGAACAGCCCTTATTGAATAGGCCTTGTTGAAGTAAAAAAATAAAATCTAAATTTTCTCTCTAAGTCCTCCAAATAACAATCAGAAGTAAGGTTCTCCCTCTCTAGGAAGGAAACTTGTGACGTCATGCACAGAGCAGCAGCAGCAGAAGAAGAAGAAGCAGAAGCAGAAGAAGAAGAAGAAGAAGAAGAAGAAGAAGAAGAAGAAGAAGAAGAAGAAGAAGAAGAAGAAGAAGAAGAAGAAGAAGAAGAAGAAGAAGCTTATGTGAAAAAATAAGGGAAATTAATTCCCGGCAAAGTAAACCCTCTTAAAGATGTTAGCAACTGGGAAAATGGTGGTGGTGGGGGTGGTGGCCAGAAGGTGACAGTAGGTGTGGAAATCTAGCATCATTACACAGTTAAGTGTTGATTCAGAAAACCATGGGCTAGGGAGTGGGGAAGCATGCCAAGGAGGGGCAAAACAGTGGTGTGTAACTCAAGGCAACTACAATGTACCCAATATATATATGTGAGAAAACCAGTATCACACCTACTTCAGGAGCGAGAAGATGAGGCCCAAGAAGTTTGACATCATTTGTCAAAAGTCAGTTAGCGGGCAGGGAGGAGAGTTGGCTTTCCATTTCCCTTGAGTCTTTGTGATTCCAAATCCAGGGTCAATTTAACATCAAAGCCCAGTTGATAAGTCCAGCTGATCTTTCAACATAGTTCTAAATCCAATCATTAGAGTGACCCATTCAGGCGGGCTTCACAAGGCAAAAAGATTGAAGTGCTATAAATTCTTTTTAATGGCCAATCAATCATGGCAGCCTTCTGCGGCCATATTATCACCATCTTTCATGTTGCACTCATACAGTCGGACTTTCCCCGGCAGCTAGAAGTCACTCTCAGATGATAACATTCAACTCCATTGACATTATCAGGTAGCTGGTGACATTCAATTAGTGAAAGGCTGGGTTCTTCTGTTAAAAACACTCCAGGAAAGATCGCTAGATCTCTGCAAAGTGACCACAAACCTGAGTGGCATTTATACATGTGCTAAACTAAACAGAGCTTAGGTTGTGACAACAGCGGCTTTGTATTTCAGGTTCTAGTGTCCCAGGTAAGGGTCTCCTGATGTCGCTGTCTATGTTCTGCCATGCTTATACCTTCCGGTGGGTTCACTTGAGATGTGCCAGGCTCTCAGAGCCTGAGTTACTGTTGCTCCAGAGAACACATATATGGCAAAGTATACAAATGTAACTGAATCACAGTAAGGAAAAACTGTAGGTTTGCCAGGAGATTGAAACCATGGGTGGATATCTCATGAAAGTGGTACCAAGACTAGAGTTCTGAGGTACTGATGATCAAAGAATTGCCTGTGGGGGGGGGGGTGTGCGCACGCGCGCGTGCTGTAGGTATGGTATATGCACACAAGTGAGTGGAAGTATGTGCACCTGTAAGTATACAGCAGAGGCCGGAGAGGACATCTGGGTCCCCAGCTTTATCATTCCCCACCTCTTCTTTGTGATAGGGTCTCACTGAACCTGAGGATAGGTTCTTGGCCTAGAAGAGCCAACAATCTTCCTGTCTCTGTCTCCCCACAGTGCTGGGGTTACAGCATGCATGGCCACATGCAGCTTATTATGTGGGTGCTGAGGATCCCTCCTGTGTACACAGCAAGTGCTCTTACCTACTGAGCTATCTCTAGCTCCAGAGCTTTCCTTTATAGATGAATTGATTATAATTTCTATATTGTATTTGAGAAAAGAAAACAAAATACATGTTAATTCCTTATAAGAAACTAATTTTTTCTGGAATTTTTAGGTCTACATCAAAGTTGTCCTATAAAAATACTATGAGAATTACATATGTAATTTTAAATTCTCTATATTTTCTAATGTTTACAAATGATTACATTAATTTTAAGAGCATTTCATTTAAGCAAATATGCCCGAAATACTTTGCTTTAAGCAAATAATCAATACACAAACTTATTCACAAATTTTTTTCATTTCTATATACTAAGCCTTCAAAGTATGATGTGCATTTTACATGCATAGTACATGTCACTTGACATAATAAATTTTCATGGGAAATAATGTGTCTACATTTATACTTCATAAGTTAAAAACCTAGAAAAGAGCTGGGTGGTGGTGGTGCACACCTTTAATCCAGGCACTCACGAGGCAGAGGCAGGCAGATCTCTGTGAGTTCGAGAGCAGCCTGGTCTACAGAGCTAGTTCCAGGACTGGCACCAAAGCTATTAAGAGAAACCCTATCTTGGAAAAAAAAATAGAAAAGAGAATTCCAATGTTCCATCAGAGTTGAACCCCTCCAATTGCTGAGTATTCATCTTTAAGTACATTAATTAAACATTTAGTAAAACCCAATTTCTCAGTCACTGGATACACCTTAACCTCTCTGTAGACACATGCAGACAAACACAGGTCTGCATGCATGTTCTTGTGTGGCTCTCTGTGTGGAAGGTGCCGGCCAACATAAAACACCACAGTATCTACAGGAAAACTTGTAGTCTTCCCAGCACTCCCTGACAAAGCTGCCAACACCCAGTGCAGGGTAAATGATGTGGGATTTCCCTCTGTATGCTGTGAATACCACTGGTTAATAAAGGACTGCTTTGGACCTATAGCAGGGCAGAACTTAGGTAGGCAGAGAAAATTAAACTGAACACTGGGAGAAAGGAGGCAGAGGCAGAGAGAAGCCATGGAACCTCTGCCAGAGACAGACATGCTAAAACTTTGCCGGTAAGCCACTGCCACATGGCTATACACAGATTAATAAAAATGGGTTAAATTAATATGTAAGAGTTAGCCAATAAGAAGCTAGAGCTACTGGGCCAAGCAGTAACTTAAATTATATAGTTTCTGTGTGGTTATTACAGTGCTAAGCTGCAGGACACCAACAAACAGCTTCCTCCAACAGGTAAAGCCCAGGATACCCACAGACTGAGCTCTGAGTGTTTCCAGGCTACTCCCTGCCTACATTGATTGGCATGACTGGGAATTTGACTTAGAGACCTAAAAAGACTATATTCATGAGCAAGAATAAGTTTGGAAACTTCACAAAACATTTTTCTTGATTAGGAACAATATGTGTGCTTTAAAATTTGTGTGGTCAGAATTTGAGAATATCCTCTTTAGGTAAAGACTTGAAAAAGTCCAAAGTCATGTAGGAGGCATCCAGAATTCCAAGACTATGGCTTTCCCTCCTCATCAATGTCCTTGCATCTGTAATAAAGTACTCAACTTTTTCTCTTGTCATCCAGTGCCCTCTAAACATACAGAATGATACCATTTACATGGCATTTGCATTGCATTAGCTATTTAAGTAACCCAGAGATGATTTAAAGCATACAGCAGAATTGTATAGGGCACATTGCAAACACTGTACCATTTATACAAGAGATCTGAGCATTCTGAGATGTTAGTATCCACAGGGGTCCTAGATCCAATGCCCTACAGATTCAGAAGGACTAAATACTATCTAAAATTAAAAATATAAATATGCCAGGCAGTGGTGCACACACCTTAATCCCAGCACTCAGGAGGCAGAGGCAAGTGGATCTCTGTGAGTTCAAGGCCAGCCTAGTGTACAGAGTGAGTTCCAAGACAACCAGAACTGTTTCACAGAGAAACCCTGTCTCAAAGAAGAAGAAGAAGAAGAAGAAGAAGAAGAAGAAGAAGAAGAAGAAGAAGAAGAAGAAGAAGAAGAAGAAGAGGAGGAGGAGGAGGAGGAGGAGGAGGAGCAGGAGGAGGAGGAG